>JAPUBQ010000001.1:8763093-9333093 GCA_035578125.1 Mellilla xanthometata
TCAGTGTGTGCAACCTTTTTGCATATAATAAATAATTTATTATGATTTTCTCAACTCTAAAAAATAATATTGTGTCAAATCAGAGTTGCCAGAAGTAAGAGAAATTACAAAATTAGTTAAAATTAAATTAAAATTAGTAGTCAGTACGAGATTCAAGATTAACAAAAATCTCTACACTTTTTTTATGAGATTTTAACAATGACGACTTCTTTCGCATACCTTTATCACAGATACAGTAAATGGTACATTATTAGCTTCCGAAAGTGCTATAGGCCCAAATCGCTTAGGCAATTGCGTACATTTCGAACCATCAATAGAAATGTACGTCAGAATAACAGCTGAAATGATATACTCTAAAAATAAAGATTATTTTACTAACATCCCTGATATCGAATATAATTAATAAAAATTATATATAATATGCATTTTAATTGTTTTCTTTCAATTGAACAACCCCAAGCAAGGAATATGACTACACAAGTTACTTAGTACAGTAAATAAATAGCATTGATTTTATTAGAGTTTCTTGAAATGTATGCATTTACGAGATTATCCGTTGAAATTGCAAGATATTTTAGCAACCTTGGTAACAGTAAAAATTATTGTCATCTGGCAACCCTGTACCAAACACATGGAATGTCAATCGTGCATAATTGTTTGTTTTGTTCCGTATTTGAATTCGCTTTAGTAAATCCGCAATTCATACTAAGAAATTGCTCTTAACTTGTTTAAAACGCAATAATTCTTACACGAAAGTGTTTTTTTCGACAATAAAGTTGGCTTAGTTGTGGTTTTCATCACTAGAAGCTCAAGTTACAACCAATAAACAAATATGTCATAATATATATCATTTCATCGGCAGTGTTATTTTAAAAAATAACTATGGGGAAATGTTGTGCTTGTGGCAAGTTTGTGTCTTTAACGGGACTCGTAAAGTGCAACGATTGTGAATGTGTTTATCATAAACATTGCCTGTGGAGATGCAAGAAGTGCATAGCGAAAAATATTGAAACAAATGATAAATCTCCGGCATACATTGATCCCGAACCAATGCCTGGCACTTCCTGTGGGTCTTCACTTTTGTTACCATCTGCCACCTCGGTTTTGTCAGATTCAACGGTACACCAACTTATCAATGAGATGAGATCATTTTGAACCTGTATGCAAAAATTTAGTGCAGAGACAGCTGAATTCCGTATGGAATTTGATAAACTTCGATGTAATCAAAATTCAATGCAATCAGAGCTTGAAACTTGTGTCTACAATGTAAATTTCTTAGGCGATCAAGCCAATGAATTAGAAAAAAGATTGAGCGATATTGAAATGTGAGGCTAATGAAAGAGATCATCAACTGCTAATGAATGATATAGAAGTGTGAGAATGGCTGTTGGCAGCCGTGTGGACGCACCCGCTCGACGCCGGCGACCTGGGCCTCCTGTCCGATACAGTGGCTAAGCAACGGGTCTATTTTAATGAAAGGCTGACCAAATACAACAAACAACTTTTTTATAAGGCCAAACAGGAAAAAAATAAGACTAAATTATAAATATATATGGACACAACATGGCAAAATACTATTCAGAAAAAATGAAAGTGGAAAAGTTTTTCATGTAAGACGGGACAATGATATTCTTCATGTTTTTAATTAATATTATAAATTTTCAGACATACGTACTAACTCGTTGTGCTTATAAATTAACACTTTAATTATAATGTTTAGGACCTAGATCCTACACAAGAAATTAAGCCTAGTTTTTATTTTATACTTATTACCAACCGATTAAAGTAGCTATTTAACATATTTTTAATATATGTTTGTCTATAGATACCTGACATTTAATATAGAATAATTTTTAACTATTAAGGATTGAATGGCGGGTGTAAGCTGTGTGCTTTCACTCACTGCAGCCTAGCAATGACAAATGTATGTTATCCGTGCCGTTATTTGCTATAATAATAAAATTGTTATCATTTTATTATTAAAACTGTTGATTAGTTATTTCTACTGCTGTATTGATTAACCATGTGGTTTCTGTACTAATATAATAGAACTAAAGAAAATATGTATATAATAAATATGTATATTTAAATGTGTAAATCTTTTGTTAAATCTCATTGCCTTATTTTACATTGTAATTATGATGTTGAAATATTTTATTTATCTTTATTCAGAACTTAATATAAGATGGTCTCTACTGATTTTGCTTAGTTTTGAAGTTATTACCATGTGCTTATATAATAGTGTACTACCTATATTTATGTGACTAATTAATGGGTATAAAGGAGCAGATTGAAAACCAGCGCTGGAGTACTAAGTGTACTTTCAGCACATGCTGAACCTGCTCCTTTAGTGCACATACACAATCCACAAGTCATTTTGTATGTCAAACTCAGAAGTCTGTGCACAATAAACAATTTTTCTTTCTCTCTTTCTAATTGCACCAATATCAATTTATTTATTGTATTACAACATATACCTACCTAATATTGTTGAGTATTAAATAATTTGAATATAAATAATCATCTTTTATGTTACATACTGAGTACCCCAATCGGGGCACACTATTTTTTTGTTCTTAGTTATTATTTTATCTTTAGTTTTAAGTTTGTGTCCAATAAAGTATTACTAGTGCCGCTGCTTCACCAATATTTAGATATCTAATAGGTACCTACCTAGTTACTTTTACTTACTTTTTGAAACAATAAAACGCTCTGTCTAATAGGTTGTATGGCGAAATAAAAAGGTTTCAATTAGGAGCGAAATAACTGAACTCAATTTTCGTCAATTTATATAATTTCAATTCGACTTAAGTATGTATGTAATACAATTATATTTATTTACAAATTATTCCAGTCACATGCTATGGTAGTCGAAGATGGCTTCGTACATACCTACATGAAATCACAATAACAAAATCATTGATTTTTTCTCTGTATCCTTCTCTGTTTTACTTTGATTGTCTGCTTGTATCCTTCATATTATTAAATACTTAGGTATTGAAGTAATTTTATTATTTTTTAGAAACTACGTATGTAAAGTAACTAATTTATTAATAATAAACACAGTTGACATGTGTTTGAAATTTTGACAGCAGCTGCAGACTTTTTAATTATGTTCCACTTCCAGTTTGGTGTTTTAGTAAATTACATTTGTAGCATAAATGAAAGAGGTTGGTTTGTTTTTCACAGAAGTTGTCGAACAGTGTACAATAAAAGCACAACAAACAATAAAATTAATCATGGGAAAAAGTCTAAACTTTATAAATAATTTAGCGCTTGTTATTACTGAGTTTTATTTGGTCTAGATAGCCTGAAAACAAAAAAGCGGAAAAAGAGGTTATTCAAATAAAAAAAAAATAAGTGACACAAATAATATTTATTGGTATTTCACATCTCTAATCCCAGCGAATTATCAGCGACTTATCAGCGATTTAACCGTGGATGGTCGAAGTAAGGGGGCAGGTCTTTGTCCGGAATGCGGAGGGAATCCTAAACCGTCCGGAATTTCTAAAATTTAATTAAATAGTGGAATAAAAAAAATATAAGTCAAATATTTTTATTTCAAAATAAGGTAACAATCAACATTATATGTTTTTCATTTTAATAATTTTACTGATATTTAGTGCTCCCTGAAATGTTCTGATCCGCGCGGGAGCGACAAAATTCGAGAATTTGCTGCGTTAATTCACATACAATATGCATAATGTCATTAATATTATATTTACAAGAATGTCAGGAATTTTTATCAAATGTCCGGAATTTACTCCGGAATTTCGATTTTTTTAATCTGGCAACCCTAGTTCGGGGGAGTACGGTAACTAACATTCTGACATGGAAATTTTATATATTTATTTTTATAACTAGCAGATGCTACCTATATTACCAGAGTAGCTTTGGTACGTCCGAGGTTCTAATGGAAATCTATCAAACAGACCCACGCTTGCAAATTGCAGCAATTTGTAAACTGCTTAAGACGTTGCCTGCGCCAGATTCACAGGTTGAATCAGAGCAAGTTTACTCCAAGAATAACTTTTATCTTAGGTTCTACTACGAACTTGCTTGTTATAAAAAAAATATTTTGTGCAATCTTTTTACTTTCTTCATCAATCACTTATCAACTGAATTCAATGAATCGATGACGGCTCAATCAGGCGAGCGGCCGCCTTACGTCATATAGGTACGTGGGTTTGATACCCGCCAATGAATTCGAGCTTTAGGTAAAGAAAAACATGTAAGGAAACTATAGAATAGTGGTAGAGTGTTTTCTAGTGCTCGCTTGGCTACCTACCAACCCTAAGTTAAAATCTGTCGACAAAGAATGAAAACCGAGTGTTCCGGTAGCTTTTAGAACCAGTTATTCTAAATTAGGCATGCTCTATCTTAGACCAGAGTGTCTCTTACAATGTTCACGTTGTTATAAAATAATCTTATCTATAATATTATACTAGATGCGCCCCCCGGTGTTATCTGTGGTTCATCAGATTTCGGGGATAATAAGGGCAAAATTTTGAATTTACGGTTTTTTGTTATAAATCATAAACGGTAAAAAAATATTGGCAAACTAGCTTAAAACCAACTAAAGAAACATTCTAAGAATATTATTGTACTTATTTATAAATTTGATTGGTACTTAACCAATCATAGATAGATGGATAGATAAACTCTTTATTGGGCAAACTAAAGGTACAAGTCAAAATAAAATGTAACAACATAAAAGTATGCCAGAAACGGCGGCCTTATTGCTAATAGCGATCTCTTCCTTTGGTTGGAAAGGAGTTGAAAAGGACGAGAAAAAGAGGGGTTGCACAAAAAAGAAACTGATAGTGATTGAAACTTACCTAACCAACTTATGAATTAGGGATAAAACTGGTTTAAAAAAACAAAAATGTATACCTGCTTTATGTTATATTGATAAGCCTTATTGGTACCAAAATAGGTATAAACATTCTTAGAGAAGTTATAAAAAAATTGGATCTAAATCGACATTCGATGGTAGCACCCGAGGCGTACTTTCTTTGCGCCCGGCAGGCTTATTACCTATCTCGAAGCAGTAGCGACAGCAACAGCAGAGCAATAGCAGAGCGACAGCGATCGGTTGCAAATTGTAGATAGAAACCGTATTACGGATGGCTATCGCTCGCCAGTTGCGCTGCTGTCGCTGCATGCACTTTGCCCACGAACACTAGCGCCACCAGCAACCGAGTAGCAATAAGCGGAAACTAAAAACTGCAGTTTTGACGTTATCTGTGGTAAATTTTATTATCTGTGGGCTGATTTGTTTACATCGTTCCTGTTGATATTGCTTCGATGTTTTAATTTTTTCTAATTTTCAAGTTGTTCTGTAAGCTTTGTAAATCTAAAAGTAAGTTATCAATCATTAAAATTACCCATAATGGTTTAAGAAGTGTTGTTTTGTCTCTATACCTAGTGTTCTTGTGATTTGAGTGGAACATGGACTTTTAGCCGTAGAGCTAGACGAGCTACTGCACCATCTAATGACGCATTCCAGCCTCGCCAAAGGCGCGAAGCTTCTGGTACTGGTGGTGGACCAGCTACCCTTGACAAATTGTCGAAAACAGAAAGAATTCTGGCGATAATCGGTGAGGGTGCTGTGTATGGTGACAACCAGCACAGGGTGCCTGTATTTGTAAGCTTTACTTTCATTGTCCTGCTTTAATACTTCATTCCATTCTGACATTCTGTTATTTCACAATGAAATTAATTTATTTAATTACTGTTGGTTTGTGACTCAATGATTGGTATATGTGACTCAATGATTCCAAAAATGTTGTCTACTTCAGCCATCTCAAACTCTAATTACTCAAAGTACAAGTACTATGAGTACAAGCTCAGAATACAGAAAGGAGTACAAGCATTTCTGAAATGGAGAATAAACCCTATTGATTGCCATGGCTCCCATGTTAATATAATATATTCCATGTATAACTAAGCTAATTTTTTCAATTTGATATGGCAGGAATTACGTATGTATAAAATGTTAATTAAAGTGCAACATACACTATTATATATATTGTTTCCAGAAAGCCCAGTTCCTCAACAAAGGCAAGGGCCCAGAAACCAGAACAGTAACCGTGTCCCTAGGACAACTGTTAGGACTGGTAATTTATTTCAATGTGTTTTCTCATAAAATTACTATATCTTGTCATCAACAACTGTCCTTATTTATTTGAACGTTTTACAGGCCCAAGAGTTGGTGAATCGTGGGTTGTTGAACTGGAGCAGAGACGAGTTGATGCAGAGAGCAAGCTAGCTGATGCCGCAGTAATAACAGCAGAGGTGGCGCGAACGCAAGCTGAAGCCCACCTGCAGACGGAGACATCTCTTTCTGTTGCACTGGCGCTCCATGAGCAAACTGGGATACTGAATAAATTATTCAATATATTGTCAAAAAATAAAACATGTTTTTTACTTGCCTTAGGTATATAACATTTTAATATATACTTATACACAGTAGTAGCATGAGACACATATTTATTAATTAAGAAACACACTGAACTACTCACTAGGTATATATTTAAACTACTAACTTATTCAGTAATTATTATAAATATAAATGCCCCTCCTTCTTTATTATTATGTAAAACAAATTAATATTATGTACATATTTCTAGTCTAAAAATAGAACACAATAAAATAATTTTGATATAGAACACAGTTCTTTTAAAGTTTACACTACACTAGTTTGTCTTATTTATATATAGCTATATGTACATATAAGTATGTATACCTAAACACAATACTAGCTTCTTTGAGAGTTCATTCACTATGAAAGCCATAAAGTTGTGGAATGTATTACCTGAGGATGTAAGAAAAGCTCCATCTTAGTACATTTTTTAAAACAAAGTCAAGAAATTATATTTATCCTCTGCATCTTAATGTATAGACCTAGTTTTATTATATATTATAGTTTATTCATTATATTGTGTGTGTGTGTGTATTTGGTATATATTAAACTTCTCAGGAAGTTCATCTTTTCTCTCTTCGCCATACACAGCTTTTATGAGTGAGACAGAATCTGCCATATCTTTGAAGCTACAACAAACATACATTTATTTTAGTATATTGCACACATTAAAAGCTAAATTTATATGTACGTATGATTTTTGATTGCTTAATTATCCGTAATTTAATAAATGAATTGTAATAAATAGCTAGAAACTGCAACTTACCTATATTTTTATCGTTAAAAATCAGATATCAGAGTATTTTTGGGGTTTTATTCAAAAATCTAAATAACTTCTCTCAGTAAGCAATCGGTAAAAAAACAGGTGCTGGGGTTGTTGTTATTTGACATTTCAAATCGCGCTGCTATCGTTGTCGTATTGCTGTCGCGAGTGCTTACGTAATACAAAAATGCGACCAGACCAGCGACCGAATGCACTTTTTAGTTCACCGATTGTCCGGCAGAGGGAGACGTAGTGCTCGGTTGCTAGTGGCGCTGCTATTGCTACTAGCTAATACAAAATGGACGTTTGACAGCAATGATTGCGCGATTTACGCCTGTTGCAAACCTGTTGCGAGTTACATAATAAGCCTGCGGAGCTGCTTTGTATGCGGCCCGTTAGGCCGACCTTTCTTCCTCCCTCAACTGGTTTGTTCGCTTCTGGCACCCAAGACCTCGCCATACCACCGGTTGCAGCCGCCAAGAGAGGACTACCGCACTTTCTTCCTAAGTAAGTAACAAACTTCCGTAGAAAGTTGTACCACGCGTGAAAGTTTGATCGAAGCAATATTGAGAACCGATTTTTTATTGTTTCGACTTTCTTTTGTCTATAACAGTGATTGTTTGTTTATTTTGTGCATTTGTGTAGAGAAAGTTTTGATGCTCGTGACCAAGGTCACGCATAATTTTTAGGTAAATGGGAAGTCCGGTTATTGTGTTGTTGTTGTTAAGTTTATTTGATATAAAATATTATTACGACGTTTGTTTAAAGTAAATAAGTGGGTCTAACAGACAAAATAGAAGGTTTAAGGAACGCGTAGATAAAAAAACCGGCCAAGCGTGAGTCAAACTCTCACACGCAGGGTTCTGTACCATTATCTATTGTATGGGATCTTTTTTCTTTTTATAGCTTAATAAGTTTAGTGTCGTATAAAGTATTAAATATCTCTCTTGAACATTTAATTTGTTCAGTTTCTAGTATTTGTTGTTATAACGCCAATGTAAAAACAAATTCTATGAAAATCATATTATTATTTCTTTAGCTATCACGGACAAAGTTATATTAGCCTGGATAACGAATTATTAACACAATTATTATTATTAACACTATTTTATTTGAAATTAAATATAATAATTACATTAAGACCCACAGTTAGTAAAAGTACTGTCTAAATTTAAAAGAAATACATTTTAATCTTATTTTAAATTTAGACGGTCAGACAGCGGAGTTTTAGTGATAGGGTCCAAAAGGTAACATGATATAATTTTTCCTAACTCTGTATGTTTACACCAGGTACCAGGCATCCATAACCATGCAGAGCTGGTTGTTAGCGGTTTGTGCGCTGACGGTGGTGGTCGCTGCCCAACAGTACCCCAACCGATATGAGAACTACAACGCCGACGCCATCATCCAAAACGAGAGGATTCTGCTCGCCTATTACAAGTGTGTCATGGACAAGGGACCTTGTACTAAGGACGGGAAGAACTTTAAACGTAAGTTTTTTCATGACAATAAAGTTTTCTTACTTATTTTATACTAGCAGATCGTCCCGGCGCACGGGCTAAAAAATAATCTAAGTTGCAAAGAGAAACAAAATGTGGCCTATGTTACTCAGGGATAATGAAACTTACTAACAGTGAAAGAGTTTTTTTAATCGGTCCAGTAGTTTCGGAGCGTATTTGCGTCAAACAAACAAAAAATCATACTTTTCCTCTTTATATGTCGGTATAGACAACTGGGCGATACTCACTACTTTTCTCTAAAAAACTCGATTTAGTACAAACAACATACATTTTTGTTTTCTTCGTATGAGCTAAGTGGCTAAGCTCTGGTGTCGAGAGTTTTCAAGTCCCGAAGCCCTTTGACTTGGCTTGACTTAATACAAATTTTCAATCAACATAATTACAACAAAGAGTAAATCTTCTTATATATAACATTTCCATGTCACAATGTTAGTTACCGTACTCCTCCGAAACGGCTTGACCGATTTTTACCAAATTTTATATGCGTATTCAGTATCTGAGAATCGGCTACTATCTATTTTTCATACCCCTAAGTGAGGCAAAACAACGTTTGCCGGGCCAGCTAGTATATATATAGGTAAGTACAAGTCGCTGCGCTTAGCACTAGGTACCAGAAGGTCCTGTTATGCAGAGCGACAGTGGATCCCAACCGCTTTTTCCCCATGACTTCGAGACAACAGTAGTTTTACCTTATTTTTCTTGATAAGATTCACATTTGTTAAATAATTATAAATAAGTAATGTATAAATATTATGCAAAGTAATTAGAAAATTCAATCGGCTGTTCAGAAATAGACTCTCTTCCTGCGGCCGTGACTCGTTGGCGTTCGTTTTGTAAAGTATAAATATTAATAAGTAATGACTACAAAACAAAAATTAAGAAAAAGTCAAAATACATTAAAATCAGACCAATACTTTTGGAAGTAAATGGCAACATTAGTTTGTTCAATATTGTTTACTGCCACGCCCTCTGGTGAGATGTTGTTGTTACACTAACCTAAGAACATGCACCAATCGATTGAGACCACCAGAAAACCTTGCATCGTTGGGTCAAAATGTACACACATTACGTACAGAAGTTATTAAATAAAAACATAAAAATATTCATTTGAGCCCAAGAAAACTAAAAAGAACACCAAAGGTCACAACGAATTTTGTTTGTTTGAATTTTACTTATTTTAATAGACAACATACGTGCTAATTTAATATCAGAAATATTTTATTCAAAATTCTATGGGAATCAGAGATTGCATTTCCGTAGCATGAGTTAGGTTATGAGGTAGATTGGAATAATTTTATTTAATGTGAAAAACTATGTTTTGTAAAGATCAAAAGGATATACTGCTCGTACTTCAACGTATTTGTATGATGCTATTAGCATAGTAATTCAAGTCATCGTCCATCGCTTTAGGTTTCCGCACCTAAAAGAAAAAAACGGAACCCTAGTACTGCTGTCTGTCTGTCTGACTCAAGCCTGTATCTCATAAGCCGTGATTTTTGATAACGACATTTTGTAGACCATTTAAATATTAAAATTAAAATGAAATAAATTATGCAAGGAAGCTTCCATACAATAAAAAAATGTCGTTTGCGATTTTTTTTGACAATTGTACGGAACTCTTCATGCAAGTGCCTGACTCACACTTGTCATTTTTTTATTGTCACTTGTTCACCTTTAACTGTTATTAGCATAACAAAATAATATTATATATATGACATTTTGGCTTCCAATATACATTTAGCTTCTAATATACTGTTTTTCGTACTTGTTTGGAAGCCTTTGGATTGCTGATCATTTTGTTGTTATATATTTATTTATTAACCTTAAGCTACAACCATTAATTTTTCCAAAATTGTAAGCCTTTTATAATAGGTTTGTTTTATTTGTTTGTTCATCTTTTAAACCTTAAAGTTATCTTAGTGTTAACAATATTTAAGAAGTTCATATATGGACAACTTATATTTACTGAGTCACATATATTTTTTTTTATTGACATTCCAGGAGTGCTTCCTGAGACGCTAACAACAGCATGTGCCCG
Organism: Mellilla xanthometata; assembly: GCA_035578125.1. NCBI lineage: Eukaryota > Metazoa > Arthropoda > Insecta > Lepidoptera > Geometridae > Mellilla > Mellilla xanthometata. The sequence continues at coordinate 8,773,839 of JAPUBQ010000001.1, forward strand.
CTGCAGTCCGAAACAAAAGCAGGTTGTTCGCAAGATGCTACTCGGAATCCGATCGAAGAGCGAGCCGAGATTTTTCGAGCTTCTCGACAAATACGACCCAGAGCAGGCGAACAGAGAAGCGCTTTACAAGTTCCTTGTCACCGGTGTTTAGTATAGGAACTCTCGTTTCAGTTAGCTTATGTAGATTACTTTTATTTATAACACCCTTATTTATTTTAGAAAAGTGCGTACCCACTTTGAGTACTGCATAAAACAGTCTGTAAAAATGACCATGTGAAATTGTAAACGTCTTTAGTGAGATAAGTATTGTAAGTCTGATTTGTATCAATAAAAGTTGAAAGGTTTATTTGTTTGCTGCTCAACTTTTAATATATTTATTCGTTTTTAGACCGTAGAAAAAGCTTTTTCTAGGTTTCAGACAAAGCTAGATTTGTATTCATATTTTTCATAATGTTATTTATCATTGCACTTTGCTAAATGACAATGTATAAGAAAGGGTGAACTGTATCACATTCTTAAATATGTATTAAGAATTAATCCAGAAAATTAAAAGAGTGGTACTTTCCTATGTACAAATTATGGCAACGACTTCCTTTTAGTAACATAGAACATACTAAGTTTACCTACAACACCCAGATAAACCTTGCATTTATAACTTATTTACGCTATTATGAGCAAGTCTTGTACCTAGGTAGTATTAAGTGAAGCTTACTTATAATATAATGTATTGCGATTTAGCGGTCTTTTCCTTAATTGATCATAATAGATGGAATAATTATAGCGTATATAAACGTCAGCTGAGGCTAGATAATGTGCATAGCTTTTATATAATGCATAGTTCCTTCTAGATACAATCGAACATACTTGAATGTAATTTGAATCGACATTTTTGCAATGTTGTCTTCCTTTCCGAGGAATAGGTAGATACAAGTCTAGATCCATTTGTATAAATACAGAATTGATTCAAAGGTAAACCATATCGTCCGCGGGTGTCAAGGAGCAACCATCAGTAGATTTTTTTATTGTAAAATCAAAATGAAACTGGCTATTGTTGCTGTGTGCGTGGTGGTGGCGGTGCTCGCTGATGAGAAGTACAAAGACATCGATGGCTTCGATATCACTGAAGTTCTCAACAATGAGAGACTTCTCAAATCATACGCCAAGTGCCTATTGAACAGGGGTCCGTGCACACCGGAAGTAAAACAAGTCAAAGGTACGTACGCTATAGTTATGTCGTTAAATTAAAAACAAAGGTATGAAGATTAAATTTATTTAAAACTAAATTAACTTTGCTTTACAAAAATATCTTAAAATCAAATTAAACTAGATTGCTCTCTAAATTATTTGTAAATTCTAAACAATTAACAGTATCGTGACTTTTAACTTAATTTCAAACGTTTTTTGTTATTTTTGCGTTATTGAATTCATCCAGAGCCTGTCGGAACGACTCAAAACTCACAATCCCTTGAGAGTGTTTTTTCTTAGCATTGTTCCACACATTTTCGAAGTCTTCGTGCGAGAGTTTGTCTCCTGCAGCTTCAAAGACTCTCTTGACAACGTCAGCAGCCCGCTGTGCGTACATATCCCGGTGAGACACCCCGAGCAGGGTGAGGACACTAGGGTTCAGACAGGATTTAGCGTCTGATTCCTCGGGGAGGTATGTTCTGTCTGCTTTACAACAACCTGCAGGTGAAATAGGATAATCCAAATCAAGATATCTTCCTGATGGTAAACCCGCCATTGGAGTAACGTTACTTTCTTGACCAGGTTTCACCATTTCTGTGTATGTTGTTCTATAGTCTATACACTCCTCGGGAATATCCCACACTTTGGGTAAATCAGACGTTGGTATGGTGTGATTGATCATATCGACGAACGTTCTGTACCGAATTTGTTCGCCGTCGAAAGCACCAAACATCTCTAATAGCGGCTCTAACAGTGACGGGATAAAAATAATCTGTGAACTTTTGCAATAGTCATAGATAGTTTGTTTAGGCAACCAACCAGTTTTACATTTGTCAAAATACTTAATTTTTAGATAAAAATCTTTAAAGAACGGCGTCGAAAAACGTTTTCTCATTGTGCATTTTCTTATTGTGTTTAAATGGCTTAAACATTTGCTGAGTTTCTCCCTTTCAGGATTTATTCTACAGTGTGTGAGACATTCAGCAATATTATCGGGAGTTTGAAGTTTTCCAAATGTGTGATTTGGTGGAACGTTGAAGATATTTTGGCATGGAGCCAATACCTTTCCAATCGACGCTCGTTGTGTTAGCTGGAAATCTACTAGTTGTTTGTTTAGTGGTTGATTTCGGATACCTAATGGTATCCTATCGTCTGTTAGGCATGTTTTCATCCACTTGCCGGGGTGATAGGCATGCTTACACTGCCCATATGTTAGGTCTGCGTTGTAAGCTGGCTTGCAATAGTTACGGTCGGTTTGGTACGCTGGCTTTTTTGCTGCAGGAGTTTTATCAGGCACCGGGTCTCTTGGCATTATAACGTCGTATAGATGGCCAGGTTTCCCACCCGTGGGCTGGCCTAACGTACTGTTCACATAATCGAAACCTATAGGGAGACTGGGAGTTAGATCTGGTAGGGTCCCAGTTCGTTTTTTCCAATAAGAGGAATAAATAGTCGTTTTCAAGTCTTCCACTAGAGTTTGAAATTTGGTTTGCATTGGCGGGCGAATTAGTTCAGATGCTTCACTAAAGGGTCCTGAGTATCTGTTGTCCCTCGGTCGTGGATGTCTCAAAGGTGGTAGTTTTAAAGGTTTGGGAGCTGGTTGTATAGAGTCTCCAATAAGAGAGTTAACTTCGTCTTGTAACGAGTAGCACCGCAGACATTCGGCTACAGATCTGTTTTTTTGTGCGGTCGGTACTCCGGCTGCGCATACTTGAGGGTCCCTCTCGATAAACATTCCTACATTCCCCTTCCCTCCTGTACACTGATGTGGATATATTTTTTGCATTTTGAATTAGTTACTATTTACCTAAAACTATATAACAAAATTATGTTTTTGTTTATTATTCTATTCATTGAACTTTTTTGAAGTCTGTCACTGACAAGTTCAATGGAAGCTTTTTTGATACAGCAATAACCTCCGTAGAGAAGTTTCTAGTTAAGATAATTGTATAAGTTAGTTTAATTTTATTAATTTTAGGAACTTTTTGGTTTAGTTCAAAACAACAGTACTGTTCTATTTTCAGATAAACTACCTGAAGCTCTCGCAACAAGGTGCGCCAAATGCACTGATAAACAGAAATCTATGGGAAGGCAGCTGGCGACCGAAGTGAAGAAGCACCACCCGGACCTGTGGAAGGACCTCGTAGCTTTGTATGACCCTCAGGGTAAACACCAACAGGCTTTCCAGGACTTCTTGGTTCAACAATAACACCTTGCACTAACAGGGTTAGCCATAAAAACTAATTAGAATGTGAAAAAGTATTTTATTAAAAACAATATTTCTGATCATACCGGCATTCTAAAAAGATAATATAAGTATTTAGAACTATTAACAAAAACAATAAAATTGATTACAAAATTAATGATGGCTTTTCTTTACTGGCTTTGAGACCGGATTGTCAATGTTTTCTAAGGCGCGCCGAAAAGTTTCGTAACAAACCCACCCCTGACAATGTAGGTTTTTAGCCGCTTCCCAATATGTGTCGAACTGTTCATCGGTAAACTTTCCGTAAGCTGCTTCAAACACCTTCCTGACGACTTGAGGCTCTCGTTTCCCGTACATGTCTCGGTGAGATACGAAGAGTTGCGTTAAAACACTTGGATTGAGACAAGACTGCACGTCTGACTCTTGAGGCAAGCAAGTCCTGTGTGCCGTGCAACAATATTCTGGAGTAATTGGAAAGTCCATATCTAAATACCTTCCAGCTGGCACTCCTGCCATAGGTCTGGAATCCGGTTTTTGATTCGGTTTTACCATCTCCCTGTAAGTGGTCGTAAAATCCAAACAATCTTCAGGCACATCGGGTACTTTACACATTTCAGGCAGAGGCTCGCGGTAATTCAAAACATGGACGAACGTTTTGTATTCTATGTTTTCACCATCAAAAGCTGACCATATTGAGAGTAGAGGTTCTATCAACGCTGGATCAAATCTAATTAACAACGAACCACAATAACTGTACACGACATTTTTCGAAATCCAACCCGTCTTTTCAGTGTCAAAGTATTTTAAATTTAAGTAAAAATTACGAAAAAATGTAGGAAGAAATCTAGTTTTTAGAACTTTTCTTAGAGTGTTAAGAGCTTTTAGACATTTTTTGAATTCCTCGCGTCGGGGGTTAATTTCACAAGTAGTCAAACATTGAGGTAGATTGTCTGGAGGTTTTAAGAGACCGAAGGAATATCCTTTGGGTACTGAATATATATTTTTGTTCGGTGCTAGGACAGAACTAGTGCGTGGTTGATGAATATGGTCAAAATTAGATTGTATAGAGCTTACAACACTATTTTCAGCGTTCCCAGTAACCATTCTTTCATCAGTTAGACAGGTTTTTGCGTATATCCCACGTTTGTCAACATTAGTTTTGTGACCAAACGTGACGTCGGGATTAAATGGAGGCGAGCAATATTTACGATTCGTTTGAATACCGGCTTCCCACGATTTTGGAACTTGTCCTGGGTACGTTTCTTTAGGCATTACAATATCATACAGTCGACCATGATAAGGAGTTTTTATTCCATAAGTGGTGCCATTTATATCATAACCTTCAGGAAACATCGGGACGGGGTCAGGGCCATGACCGAGAGCTTTCTTCCAGTACGAACTGTACACGGTGTCCTTGAAGTCTTCTACAAGTTGTTGGAATTTAGTTTTTTCTTTAGGGTGTATAAGTTTGTATAGGTCCGTGTAGAGGCCATGTCGGTTATCAAGAGGGAGGGGATATCGAAGAGGAGGGAGAGGTTTGGGCTCAGGTGTAGGTACTATGGCGTCACTTATCAGAGAATCTACTTCGTCTTTAAGTAGATAGCGCTGTAAAGCTCCCTTTACATCTTCGTCTGCTTGAGCGGAGGGTAAACCAGCAGAACACACTTGTGGGTCTCTCTCTATGAACATTCCGCGGTTCCCCTTCCCACCAGTTGTAAATCTTTGGCATTCTTTAGGCATGATTTAAAAAAGCAGTATAATATGTAAAATTAAATAATAATGTTTATTTCGTCAACAAAGTTGACATAATGATCTTAAGAAGTTTGAGGTGTCACTTACTACCAAAGAGGTCTTAGTAATTACATTCATATAAATGTCATTGTCTAAGTATCACTCTATGATATCTGTAAACGACCATAGATTAAAACTTAACCTCTTTGTAAGCGAAGCGACTCGAAGAAAGAGGTCTTATATGACTGTAATGACATTGTACTTCTATTTCAATCCCAATTCTTTGCTGTAAACTGCAACTGAGACAATGTGGGTATGCGAATAACATAGGCTATTTTCGAACAATACTATAATATCATTCTTAAACTTTTTAACTTGCTTTCTGTTTGTACGTTTTTAAAAGATTATTAAAATATATCCACTTCAAATGAATTGGAATATGGATATTGAAATATATACTATCTATTATACTAACTACACTTCATAACAATATAATTTTGTGACCACGTAATAAAGGAAATAATTAATTCTATTTATATTGAGTATATTTTCTGAGCGGTCGCACCAACATAGCGGTAGTGGTTTTAGGGTTCTGTACCTGAGAGGTAAATATGGTACCCTTTTACTAAGCCTCCGCTGTCTGTCTGTCTGTCACCAGACCGTATCTCATAAACCATGATAGCTAGAAAGCATTTTTTTAACAAATTATGTATTTCTGTAGCCATTATAACAACATATACAAAAATAATAAAAAAAAATAACTATGGGTAACCCCATACAAATAACGTGTCTTTTTTGTTTTTTTCTTTTGCTCCATAATAATTACGACAACAGGCAGACGCTTAAAATTTACACAGAATATTTAGTATGTTATCTTTCAAAATAAACAATTAAATAAAAATAAAATAAATATTGAAGGAAGGCCCATACGTAATAACGTAATTTTTAAGCAATTTTTCCTCAAACTATATAACAAAATTTGGTAGACCCTCTAAAAATTCACAGAATATTAAAATATAAATATGTATTATATTTTAATATATCTATTATAAGGAGGGAACTTTTCCATTTTTCAGATAAATGGTATGGAACCCTTCATGCACGTGCTTGGTCAACTTTTTATATTTAACATATGTCATATAATGATCACATTAGAATTGCCCACACGTAGAAATCTCTGCCTCATTCTAATTGTTAGGGATTATGCATTTACGGACAATGACAAACAACTACATAAATACCGGCTGGTTTGTATTTTCCGCATTTACAATATAGCAGCAACATCCATAGGCACCGCCGAAAAAAATAACTAAGATCGAAATATCCCACACAATAAATTATATAAATTATAATAAAAATAAACCATGTTGAAAGTACTTGTTGTAATTTTTCTAGCAAATTCAGTGGCGTCAGATTTTTACAGTTCGAAATACGATGACTTCGATGTTCAGCCTATAATAGAGAACGATAGAATAATGCTCAGTTACACAAAATGCTTTTTGGACCAAGGAGCATGTACACCTGATGCAAAAGACTTCAAAAGTAAGTGATAATATTATTTACTTGATAAAACATTTATTGTGCGGACCATTGAACTCTGGAACTTATTGCAGAATCCCTGTTCGCTCTGAACTATAACCTTAGTGTCTTCAAGGCGAGAGTGAATCAGTTTCTTCTAGGCAAGCGCGCTCCACCCTAGATCGCAACATAACTTAACATCAGGTGAGTTTCGATCAAGCGCTTGCCTATCCTTCATAAAAAGAAATGTTTACCGACATTGTCTTTATTTAGTTAAAATTAAAATTAAAGTTAAATAGAGACAATAATTATGAATATATAACCTTAAAAATTATCTTCCATACCAATATATAAAGAGGAAAAGTTTGATTGTTTGTTTGTTTGACGCGAATAGGCTCCGAAACTACTGGACCGATTTGAAAAACTCTTCCGCCGTTGGAAAGTTACGTTATATTCGAGTAACATAGGCTATATACTGTTTCTCTTTACTCTACTCAGATTATTTAAAAACCCGTGCGAAGCCGGGACTGGATGCTAGTTAATCTATATGCATGTTACTTAACTATGGTTTAACATTTTTACAAATTTTCCTTCCATGTTGGGATTTTTGATCTAAATATTTTTCAAAATCATACCACTTGAGTTTTGTCTTGTTAAGAAACAATAAAACTCAAGATAAATCAACAAAACTTAAACTTAAAAAATGTCATTACCTTTTATCTCAAGAACAAAAAAATCTCTATTCGTAAAGTTTTATTCAAATCGGTGCGTGAAAAAGTAGCAGATGTACAAACAATTCCCAAAACTTTAATCTGATAGGAATGTTATATTATAAAAGCTAATTTGTAAAACTTGTCTTATCAGAAGTGATTCCCGAGGCTTTGGAGACAAGTTGTGGGAAATGCACACCGAAACAGCAGGAGCTCATCAGGAAGGTGGTGGGAGCTATCATGGAGCGACATCCCGAGGCTTGGAAGCAACTCACTGATAAATACGACCCGGGAGGCAAATTTAAGGAGGCGTTTAATAAGTTTATTGCTGGAACTAAATAGGCTCTAGAACCTTACAGCGGATAGCGAAAAGATTAATGACAATAACTAGGACAATTACAACTTTTGTACCTTGTACCTTTGTACCTAGTAATTAAAACATGTTTATCGCGTTACGCGCGAACTAATTAAAGTTAAGAGATGTACTTACATCGTCAAGTTTAACCTTTTATTAATTTTGTTATTAGTTGTAGTTGCTCGTAAGTAAGTTTTTTGAGACATTGCAGACAGATAAGGAATAAAATAATAAAAATATTATTTTATTCCTTAATGAAATTCATAAGTAGATCTCATATGATAACAATTTCATTTGCATTTACTCGTTAATAAATCTTACTATGTATGATATCTAGTGCTAAAATTCTACACGGTTTTTTGCTAGCCTAGCATAAATATAGGTATGTTTGTATAAATAAAATACAAAACAACACTTCAACATATTTATTCATTTGTTTCATAAACATAAACTCTACTAAACTACATAAAATCCAATTAAAGCTGTCAAAGTTACATATTAAAAGAATTTAAATATCATTTGACTATCGAAAACTGGTTACGCCTTTTCCTTAGCAGACTGGATCTTGTCCTTGTATCTGTCCTGGTATTTGTTGTCGGGATCGTATTTGACCGCCAATTTCTTCCACAAGTCGGGGCGTTTGTTGATTAAATGCTTGAGCACTTTATCGGAGGATGTCTTTTGTTTTTCAGTACATTTTGAGCACTCGTTTTCGAGAGCGTCTGGTAAGGTATCTTTCAATGCCTTGCCGTCGGGGGTGCAACGCCCTTGTTCTAATAGACAGTCGACGTATCCATTCATAAGACGATCGGATTCAAGAATTTCGTCCACGTTTATGTTGTCCCATTTGTCAGTGTATTTGGTGGCTGGTTTACCGTAGGCAATGGCTGCCACTCCAGCGAGAGTTACCAAAAGGAGAAACTTCATTTTTAATCTGAAAAATGTAAACAAGAGTTTAGATTCCCTTTGCTCGTATAATTTAAAAATAAAAGTGAAGTGTAGAAATAGCCATGACTGAAATGTGGTAAACAAACCAATTTTATTTATGATCATTCAATATTCTCAGAAATAAAAAGAGTACGATATCATTGAAATATTTTATAAGAGTTTACACGAAACTCCAGATTTACAAATATTTATTGATCATACAAATTTTAGTCACAAAAGGCAAGTCAAATTTTACGTAAAAACTATTAAATCTAAACAATGGTTGAGAATATTATTGTAGGCAACATCCCTTCTCAGCGTTTGTATGTATAAATAAGTTCAGGAATATACTTGGCGTGGATTGTTTAATTAACGTGATTAGCTATTGTTTTATTGTTCGACAGGATTCTAGCATTGTGTCCGTGCCACTGCATAAATGTGTAACCTTCTAATATTAGATATTCATCTACAGACACAATAGAAAACGAATATACCTAAGACTATTCTTTATGTAAAAATAAACAAATAATAAAAAGATGCAAATGTCAACGCCAAAGTTAGTTTTTTTTTCTGTAATATAAATGTGTTTTTGGTATCAAAATACTTTAATTAATAAAAAATAAATACTGCGTTCTTGAAAGAAAGCTGACACATTAAATATTACATCATATTTTCAGACATTTTTATATAGTTAAAACACAGCGCAAGAGTTCTCTGAGCCTGATATATATTTTTATAGATGATTGATTTTATAGAAATATTGTTTAGAATTTTTTTACTAAGTATGTTATCTTTGCATCATAATGTTCTTCCTGCCACCATAACTTCTCGGAAATCGACGTAATGGTCTAACTAAATATACGTTAGTTGGTACTTTACGTCACTTTAATGAGATGTGAAGATAGAACATCATACACTTTGATTAGTAGATAGAAGAGACCGTTTTATGACATCGTCGTTCATCGACATTCGTAGTTTTAGCATTTACATAATCTTTTACACTTATTACTAAGGACTTCTACAAAAAGCTACGTTTCAAAAAAAATAGATTTACTAATTAGTTAACACTAGTGTATAAAAAAATGCTACGTCAAGAAAAACATGGTTGTGCCAAATTGGCACGACTGAAAAAGAACTACTAGAACACTATGTTGCGCCAATTTCAATATTTTAATTGTAGGAATAAACATCTGTCAATGTGTATGTCTTCTCACATGCCATCTAGTTATGAACATTAGAACTAACAAGAAATAAACAAATGTTGTGTAAATTTTTATTTTTAACGTTGAGTATTTAAAGACTTTTCCGAGTGCAAAGCATAGATTGTAACATTTTGATATAAATAAATAAATACTAGGACACATTTCACACACGCCTGTTAGACCCATATACTGAACCATTCCTAGATTTGTATTATAGTTGTTAATACAACTGGTATAGTGCATCAAAAATAGAAAAATATACAGAAAAATCATTAAAAAGTAATAGTAAAAGTTGGTATTTTTGCAAACAAAGGTGTCCTAATGAAAAAAAAAATCTTTAGATAAACCATTGATTGATTGATAATTTCTTTGCTTTTCCTAAATTTGGCTTTAAACCACAGCGGAAGTACATTAAATATCTCGGATCATCTTCCATCTATAAATCTTTCATTTAAATACATATTTACGTTAAATACATAACAGATATGTCAAATATATAGGTAGGTATTAATGTATTGATTCTTCCATGAGTGCACAAGCTAGTATTTAATCCATAAAACACAATAACTCTAAAAGCATCGAGTGATCGTTAACACTTACAATTAAATTGCCGATACTGCACATGAATATTTATTCAATGGAATATCAATAAATCTTGTCCACTTACTTGTACTTCGTGAGCTCGGTTCGACCCTTCGCTGTTCTGTGACTAAGTCTCGGAGACAAGGGCCCATTTATACTACAACCTCTGACTGGAATCAAACAAGATCTATGACGCCTTTTTATGTTATGAAATACCAGGGACGATATAGAAAACAATGGTGATTCTAACGGAAGATTTACTGAAACGTTTGCGCTCTTATAATTATTGTTTTTGACGTCACTGTGTCTAGGAAAATATTGAGAGGTCAAGTTTGAGTCATGATTATTTCAGGATATGGTGAAGATCATAGACTACTTAGTAAAATTTTACTTGTATTTGTTACTGGCGACTTGTATTTACGACTGGCAAGCCTCATACGAATACTCATACCATTTCCAGTTTGTATTCTGGTAGCTAACCCGACTAATTTACTATGCATACATACTTTACATCTATACATATTGAACCCGAGACCAACCAATTTAATTCATCACAAAACTGTTGGCCGTGCCGAGAATCGTACCTGGGATACTCTGATTGGCAGTCCGGCATGGTAACCATTATGCCAACGAGGTCGGGTTTTTTAACGAAAATTTGTATTGAAACTTTTAAATTGCTTGTTTGAGATCGTCGTTTGTTTTGTAATATTACAGCATATACAACAGCTAGGCAGTCAAAAAAGTTTTCCCATATCCCTTCATTTTTGATACCAGCACTAGTAAGGAATGGTACTTGCATTAAAATGATGCCCTATCGAAATATACAGGTACAAACCGTAAAAATATTATTAACGTAATGACAGACTCCAAATCACAAACCTACGTACGATACACTTCCTCAATTCCATTATAAAATTTAAAAATGCTTTATATTCCGACTGCGAATGAGATCAAATCTCTTCCGCGGTGATTTTCCTCCTCGGAAGCTACTTACCATCCATATCTAGTATTAAGGATAACTGCTAAGTACTTTAATTAATTCTGTTACACATTTACGTGAATAATAAAATCATTCAGAAAGGTTCCGTAAGTCCAAGAACGTTTATATTCGAGCCAAATATTCAACATATTAATTTTAATACTTTCCTTCCTTATTTTTTTCACAAAACTGTTATTGGGCGCTACCATTGGTCAGGTAACATGATAAATTTTAGATCTTGGTTGTCTTAGTACAAGCGGTCGTCAAGCCAAGTCAGAAAATTACAATTTGGGGGTCTTCAAATCTAGAGTAAATAGGTTCCTTCTAGGCAAGATTGTTACATCTTAGACCACAGATAAGCTTAACATCAGGCAAGCTGCGGTCAAACGTAAGCCTATTATTCATCAATAAAAAAAACCTTCGGGTGGCTTGAAAACTCTCGCCACCAGAGCTTGGCCACTTAGCTCATACGAATCGAAAACTTATATCATCGTCATCATCATCCGTTGCCTTTTTTATTATACCTACTGCTGGCTAAAAGACACCCTCTCCAGGTGAAACATGCGTCGATCTTGTACAGACCTCCCCCATATACGACCGATGATGTCGCCACCCAATAGTACCCGAACGAAAGTAGAGCAAGATGAGTAGATGCGAATGTTCAGATGGATGTGTGGAGTGACAATAATGGTCAAAATAAGGAATGAGTACATTAGAAGAAGTTTGAAAGTAGCGCTAGTAAGTGAGAAATTAAAGAGTGGAAGGTTAACGTGGTATGGGCATGTGATGCGTAGAGAGGAGATTGCATGTTAATAGGAGATGTATGGAAATTCTAAAGCAAGAAAGAAGGTTAAGAGGCCGACTAAAGAAGACATGGATGGAGTATATGAATGAGAACATCAGAGAAAAAGGAGTCAGTGTAGAGATGACGGCTAATATATGAGAGTGGAAAAAAGAAATTTGTTGTGCCGACCCCACTTAGTGGGATAAGGCAAAGAAAAAGAAGATGTCACCTACCAATCGAGCTGTTAGATCTGTGTCAATCGAGATGTCTAATTACCCTTTTAATTTAGTATTTTAAATTATCGTTGCGTCTAATATTCTAGATATCATTACCCTGTAATAATTTTCATTATAGTACTAACTCGTTATGTGACTGAATCTAGGCTTATCAAGTATTACCAAATGTGTTAGAAGTCTAGCTAAGTATTGTATACAAATTGTCTTGCAGTTATCATTAGCATACAGAGGGATTGCCTAATCTTAAGAAAGGGCTACTACAGAAAACTACTAAATAAATCTAGCAAAGTATATCTCGTGAATAAATATTTAAGGATTTTTACCCCATTATTACGACCTAATATTTTAACAATAGTTTTTCTTAAATATAACATTATTATTAATAATAATAATAAATGGGTTTTATGAGTAAATGGCGCTAATTACAGCGAATTTCCCCTCTTTTAATGATCTTCCAATCAAAATCGCTAAAAATAAAAATAAAATTTAGGCATTTGTATTCTAGGTTGGTAAACAATTGGCTTTATAATATACAACTAGCTGACCCGGCTAACACCTTTGTCATATAATAAAAAAAAATTAAAGGGTGTACGACCCTCATCGCTTAGAGGTTGCTTAAAATGTGAACCTGGCACAATAGGTAAGCAAATCAACTTTCGTCGACACCACCGTTGTAGGTTAGTGTTTAGTATTTAGCGTATTTACATTTAATTTTTTCAAACTTTGTTTTTAAGAGCTAAGAAATAGTCTGTAAGTAGCAATATTAAATAAGATACATTTAAGTGCGGCCAGTGTCCCCCTTTTACTTTGTTAATATGTGTATGGTTAATAAAGAATTTTGAAAACAAAAACAAAAACTTAGGGGTATTGAAAATAAATTGTAGCCGATTCTCAGATCTACTGAACACGTATATAATACTAGAGGTTGCCCGCGGCTCCGCCCGCGTTTAGATCGCTTTTCGCGTAACCTGTTGAAAAAATCTATTGTATCCTATTCCCTTGCCAATTTTATATAGACATTACATTGATACGATACAAAATGAGTCGCATCTGTCTTTCCGCATTCGATTCCTGAGATCTAATTAAGCTTTGTTTTAAGCTACTTTGGTGATGATGCGACAGATTAGATCGTTTTCTCCAACCCATTATTTTAATTTCAATAATTAGAATACGTGAACCCATACCACTAAGTGTAAACCAACAACATATTTATTCCAATTCATAAATATTTAATTTCAGAAACACAAAACTTTCCATTTGATCTTTTAACCCCAATGGCATACCATAATGCACTCCTGGCAAATATTTTCCAATTTTTTTAACCATTATATAAACTACTACCATAACAACTAAAGAAATTTCCATACAAACTTTCACCCCCCCTTACAAATCCTTAGTTTACCCCTGGCGAAAAACTTAATACCATTTTTTTTAATTTTACATAAACTATACATACTCCAAATTTCATTGCTGTAAGTTCAAACACAAAGAAGTTTCATACAAACTGTTTTACCCCCTTTCACCCCCTTAAGGGAAGAATTTCCAAAAATCTATTCTTAGTACACGTTTAAGTACTAAAATAAATACACACTCCAAATTTTACACCTCTGAGTTCAAAAACACATACCTTTTATTTTTAACTTTCAACCCCAATGGCATCTCCCTTAATGCACCCCTGGCTAAAAAAAATATAATTTTAATTTAACCATTTAAGTATCTACTACCATAACAACTTTCAAGACTTTAACTTGATAAATAAAGAATTTTCCATACAAACTTTCACCCCCAATTACAAACCCTTAGTTCACCCCTGGCAAAAAAACATGATACCATTATTTTTAATTTTACATAAACTATACATATTCCAAATTTCATTGCTATAAGTTAAAAAACAAAGAAGTTTCATACAAACTGTTTTACCCCTTTTCACCCCCTTGGGGGTGGAATTTCCAAAAATCCGTTCTTAGTACGCGTCTACATACTAAAACAAATACACCCTCCAAATTTCACAACGATAGGTCCAGCCGCTTGGGCTCTGCGTTGTCTATAGATGAATGAATGAGTCAGGACAAAGAGTCTTATAGTATAGACTAGATGTTGGGCTGTGCGCGGGCCGCAAGCGGCCCGCGGGGGGTGTTTTCAAAGAGGGGTAAAAATGGGCCACCTATTGATTAGAAAAAATATGGAAAAAATTCAAGTCGAGGTAGTAAAATGTGTAAAAAACCTTAAATTCGGTCAAAAATGGGCTGATGATGATAATGATATTTAAAAATCTGTGACTATCAACTTGAAAAGCAGTAGTATATGATCAAAACGTTATATGGCAGTCGAAATACTGATAATAAACCCCAAAGCAGTCAAATTAAAAGGTAATAAACATGTATGCAATTTTGTTAGGTTGATGATGATGATGATGATTTTGGGAGTGCGAGTGTGGAGCTCGGCCTTCGGCCTCGCTCCACCCTCGTCCTTGCCTCGCAAGTGCCAAGTCTCGGCCTTCGGCCTCGCCTTGGCATTTGCTCGGGTCCTGCGTACCAAATGTATGGAGTTTGATGATGATGATGATGATGATGATTTTGGGAGTGCGAGTGTGGAGCTCGGCCTTCGGCCTCGCTCCACCCTCGCCCTTGCCTCGCACTCGCAAGTGCCAAGGCTCGGCTTTCGGCCTCGCCTTGGCACTTGCTCGGCTTCTGCGTACCAAATGTATGGAGTTTGTATGGAGGCGTTTTTTTTTTTTTCGTGACCCATTCATTTTTCATCAGATCACCAATGAGCCTTAGATGTCTATTAATATTTATTAAAGCACCACCGTCCTATCTGTTATACTTTCGGAGATCCCCTGGGGTGCTCCAGGGTCAGTTCCACTTTCAGGCACTTTTTATTTTTTCCCAACGTCTTATGGTCCCTTCTTTACTGTTAAGCCTCGCAAGTGCCGCGGCTCGGCCTACGGCCTCGCCGCGGCACTTGCTCGGCTTCTGGGTACCAAATGTATGGAGTTTGTATGGAGCCATTTTTTTTTTCTTCGGGACCCATATTTTTTTTTGCACATCACCAATGGGCTCAAGGTGCCTAACATCATTTCTTCAAGCACCACCCCCCTACCTCTCATACCTTTGGAGATCCCTTGGGGTGCACCAGGGTCAATTCCACTTTCAGCCATTTTTCGATTTTATCTCACCTCTCTTGGTCCATACATATACAAAACCATGAATAAACCCTACCCCACAAGTCTCAAAGTTGGAGATGTATTCCTACCCTACCAGAAAAAGTTACATGTATGGCGGCCATCTTTGTTTTTTGACATTTCCAAATTTTTATCCAAAATATGTAATCTGCACCCCCTGGAGCCCCCGGATGCAAAAAATCAGCTCCCTGCGGCCATTTTGAAATTTGGCCGCCATTTTGAATCCGCCATCTTGGATTTTTGACACCACCCCCAAACTCTCCTACCCTCCCCCTATGACATTTGGTCGAACACCTCCCAGCTACCTTTTACCGTTCCAGAGTTATAAGGGTCCAAACTTTGTATGGAATTTGAAAAATTTGTATGACTCTCATACATTTTTTTCCATTTTCCAGAACCGTCAAGCAGTTCCATTCAAAATGAGCCAAACTTGCAAAACTCTATCTCTTATACTTGCCGAGATCCAGTAGGGTACTCCAAGGTCAGTTCCACTTTTCCAAGTTTTCAGATTTTTCCTCTACTCCTTGGAACATTGTCTATACAACGGTGCTATACTCGTCATCCCCCCAAAACTCCTTCTAGGAGAACTACTATGTCAATCAGTCAGTGAGTCAGTGAGTCAGTGAATGGTAATCTAATTTTATATTATATAGAATAGATTTGGTAAAAATCGGTCAAGCCGTTTCGGACGAGTACGGTAGCTAACATTGTGACATGGACATTTTATATATTGGATTAAATAGTTAGACGGACGCACGAAAGCAAATTTAGTCCATTGATCCAGAAACTTTTCCTCGCTCTGTCAAACAAATTAAACCTTTTTTGGTTGTGAACTAAATTAAAAATACAACTAATGAAAATTTCCTTTGCCATACAGCGGAAAAATGCTACGAGTCTTTTGAGCACGCTTGGACGAGGGGCCTGGACGTGATCTTTTCG
Source organism: Mellilla xanthometata (assembly GCA_035578125.1). Lineage (NCBI taxonomy): Eukaryota > Metazoa > Arthropoda > Insecta > Lepidoptera > Geometridae > Mellilla > Mellilla xanthometata. Next base: position 8,790,377 of record JAPUBQ010000001.1, read on the forward strand.
GATTTAATGTTTTGGATGTATTTTTTTATGTTGATGATAATGTATGTTTTAAAAATATGTATTTTGAATAAATTAAACGAACTAAGTCACCATTATTATTTATATTTCTAAGCTACAAATAGTATAATTATTATTTACCATCTACTTCAATATATTATAAGTAAGTGTATAACTAACATCGATAGTTCATTTTATGATAGTTAATTAAGTATGAGTAAATGATAGTCATAGTCACTTATAAGTACCCTTTGACCATAAGAATATAATTGTATTATTCTTCTAACTTCAGAACTCTCTATAGAATTGTCAATGTACATTCATGTTACTTGGTGACAATAGTAGTTCCCCTGATTTATAGACAAATGCAAAGTGACTGAAACATAATCTATGTAGTTGTATTGCAACTTCTTCGCACTTTGCGTGATAATGGTTGCATTGTTAAAGCTAATCATGAGTTTGGATGTTTAGGAATAATTGCAGCGGGAGATTTACAATATGACTTTAACTTTTTGGAAAGCATTGTACTGAATGCTGTTTGTAGTGATATTAATACTAATACTAGTGTAAATTGAAAAGTCTTAACATTATTCGGTGGTCGCGACCATTTTTGATGTGATTTTTTTTTAGTGAATATTTCCCAAATTGTTCACCGGGTTTTTACGTTCTTTACACAAATAAATTGGTCTACCGAAAAGTTTTGACACGCCTACATACATATCGGAACGCTATGTCAAATTTTCTATTCCAGATGATTTCATAAATCATGTCATATTTAGGATAGATAGATTGTTTTTTAACACAGTTTAAGGACAATACAATAACAGCGTAAGTGCTAAAATGACGACCTTATCACTAAAACTGATCTCTTCCAGGCTTTTTCATTTTACGTTAATTTTCGTAGATAAAGGCAAAATCCTACTAATATAATAAATGCGGAAGTTTGTGTGTGTGTGTGTCTGTTTGTTACTTCTTCGCGCCCCAACGGCTGGACAGATTTTGATAAGATTTACTATGAAGATAGATTAGACCATGGATTAAGACATACTACTTTTTATCACGGATTAACTTCTTTTGTCCCGGGGCACAGCTAGTAGTTAATAATTTCATAGAAATCATTTGACTAATGAGCGAACTTCACAACCACAGACTGAAGAAAAAAAAAACACATTAGCAAGTTCAAGGTGCGTAAATATTTTTTTAGTTATGAAAACAAAAAAACATAAAAAACATTTGTTTGCACAGTGTGTTCTTGTGCTTATTTCCTCATTTTTTGGACACATTTCACACACGGTGGAGCATGCCTAGTCTGGAATAACTGGCTTTCAAAAGGGCTACCTAGCCCACCGACAGATTTTCAATCTGAGAGTTTTTTTAGTAGTCTATATTTTATTTGTTTCTTAATTTTCTATACCTGATAATAGGCTATATTTTCATCTACATATCATTGTTACTTATAGATGTTCTCATAAGAAGGTCTAGGTAAATAGGTTTTACCTGTGCTCACTGAACAGTGAAGGGTGTCCGAAGGTCCAACAATGCGTGTCTATGTGTTTAACGGTACACATGTCACGTCGATACTTGTGGTTTACATCAAGCGAGATAATAAACAGACGATTATTTATATTAATCTGATAAGGTGACAAAGTTTCACACCATAGTGCGTGGGAATTGTTAGAGAGTAATATTTTATAGAATCTCCTTTTCATCTGCTCAAAAACTCTACCATGGAATCAGCGTATGAGTTCGTACCGTTTGCCGTAGAGGTTGCTGGGAAACAAAAAAGTTTATGGCGAATTTGGGGCGGCGTCTCCGCGATAGGCGGCGGGACCCGCGGCCCGGGGAATACCTTGTGCAACATAATTATTTCCCTTGCAATCCAAAGAGGCAATGCGGCAATCCCGATGGGCACGTTTGGGAAGGAGGCTTAATTTTGTCTTTTATATTTTTGTTTTGTTATTTTTTTTTATTTTACAAAATTTTCATTTTTACTATGCTTTTAATTCTTAAGTTATGTTCATCTGCTTGTAATAACATTGTCAGAGCTCTCTTTCACTAAAACCTAAATTATATTTTGCATCAATTATCACAGAAATAATTGGCTTATCTTACTGATATGATAAATACCAAAGTTTGTGTCTAAGTGTGTGTGTATGTTTGTTACTTTTCATGTCCAAACGGCTAAACTGATTTTGATGAAATCTGGTGTGCAAATAGGTTAGATCTTGGATGAGCTACTTGTGTAAGTAGCCTATGTATGTACATAAGCTTCGTTTAAAACCTTAAACATTACTGGTTACCGTGGGATGCGCAAATAACTTACATTTACTTTGAAGATAAAGTAGATCTTGGATTAACACATAGGCTACTTTTATGCCGGATTAACTTCTTTTGTCTCGGATTAACGTGGTTTATACCACGAGGCGCAGCTAATACAGAAATATTTAATTAATAATAAAATATCGACAGTTATGTTGGCTTTCTATAATTTAAAATTTTTCCAAGGATTTGACAAAATGATTGAATGACGATCGAATCTTTACATTTCGATTGCAAAACATTGAATTTAACTTTATCCTCAAATGAGCAAACTCTTAAGTTAAATACTAACAAGTCTAAGCATTGAAATATGTCCATGCAAACGTCTTGCATAATTTATTTAAGTTTCAAAATAAGCTAGCTGTTTGCATCGGTACCGTCATGAAAACCAGTTACCGTATGAAATGAGTAATCTATCAGTAAGTTTAGTAAGTAATCTATCAGTAGTTTAAGTGCAGTTTTAGAGGAGATATGATTCTGACACAAACGTTAATATACCAGAAAGTTCTCAAGTAAATAAATATAAGACAAAAGGTCAAAGATAAAATTAAAGCTCTTGGACTCTAGATAGGATCTCTAGAGCTCTTATAGATAGATTCGTTTAAAATGTTTACAAGCAAATCCTAATTTCCACATTAGCATCTGATTTGATCTCAATCATTTCAACAAAGTAAAAGTAAAAAATGATAAAATTGTTTTATTTTCCTTAAATGACATAACATTGATCGTAACATAACAATAAACATAGACATTTGACATGGAGACACTAGACATAGACTTCGTCTTATAATTAGCTAAATGCTTAACTATACAGAGTTTTTATTTAACAGCAGGCCCTAACATTGGCATTGCAAAGGACGTATACTTATCGCAATGTTTCAATAACACATTGAAACAAACCCTATCTTTTTTATTCAAACGTTTCTGAAAACGATCAATCCTCAAAATACACTACGAAATTGATCATAATTTATTAGTATGTAGTTTTATGTAAGAAATACATTGCGTATCTTTTTTTTTTTTTTTACTCATTCACACACGGCTGGTTAGCCCCATACTGAACCATTTCTAGCTCGTATTATGGTTATATGTTACAAACAATTAAATAGCAAAATAAAACCACCCTGTATTTAATCGTGCGGGTTTTTACGCTTCGTAGACAAACTGAAATAATGAACCAGGGACAAATTAGATGGTTGGTCTACCTCCACTGGTATAAATAGAGGCATGTGATTACACCTCGACCATAAGTCACTCACGGTCTCTTGAGATTAGTGTGAATCTAATGGTAGGTCACAGCCAGTGTTCTTTAACAAACATGAAGAATATTGTGAGAATTGTGAAGATGTGAGAAAATAATACTTATGTGATCTAGCACAGACGTGTATTGGCACTAACGTTTTTAAAGTTTTACGTTAATCAATTAAAATTGTATTGGTTGTTAAAAATTACCATGGTTAGGTTAGGTTAAAATTGAACAATGCTGCAGAAATTATGAAATTGGAGTGTTTTTAATATTGCTGAGTCGTCTTTTTTAACCGACTTCAAAAAAGAAGGAAGTAATATATATTATTCGACTGTATGTTTTTATGTATGTTCACCGATTTCTTAGCCATTTGTGAACCAATTCTCATTAAGCTCTCTTAAGTTACTTTATGATAACTTTGGTTGATTTCCAATCACTGGAATGACATGAATGAGTAGTGAAACCAACAGTTCAAAGTTGGTTTTACATTTACACTTTAAACTATGCTAGTTTACATAAACTAAAAGCAACATACATACTCTACTGTTGATGATCTTTTGTAAAATCATAAAAATCTATCCAACACATTTAATTTTATAGTGACGTCTGTACAACCGCATTGAAATTCAAATGGTCACTTCCCTTTGTCTTAAACTACGGACAATAGATATTAGTTTATTATGATCCTATTGTACCTGATCTTCTAATGTTATTTTGAATCGTCAGTTTCTATCGAACTCTAGACCTTACAAGTTCATGAAAAATATCATTAGTGAGTTTCTTTTTTAAGATTTCACTTACTGGACTTCTTTCAGTTGTCTGATATCATTATTCTTAATTTAAGCTGTTTTGGTTGTACAATAAAGTAATATTTTATTCTATTCTATTATACGTTTGCCATACTATTATCTATATATTACTAGCTGACCCGGCAAACGTTGTTTTGCCTTAATAATAATTATTTCTAAATATACAGTAGCCGATTCTCAGATCTACTGAATACGCATATCAAATTTTGAAAAAATCGGTCAAGCCGTTTCGGAGGAGTACGGTAACAAACACTGTGACACGGAAATTTTATATATAAGAAGATTACCTTTTTATTTCCGAGTAGAAAACGGTCACACTTAAATTATTATGAAAAGTTGGAATGACTCAAACACTTTAATATTTTTAATATTATTGTCTAACAAGTTCCATTATTATAATTCCAGAAAACCATGAAAGTCCTCCTAGTGCTCAGCTGTGTGGCGGTGGTGGTGTTTTCTGATAAGTATTCCGACAAGTATGACAACATCAATCTGCAGGAGATTCTCGAAAGCAAGAGGCTTCTGAAGGCTTACGTTGACTGCGTTATGGAGAGAGGGAAGTGCAGCCCCGAGGGAAAGGAGCTAAAAGGTATGTTCAAAAGTAGAAATAGCCGACTAAGTGAGAGACGGATCAAGCTTGGCAGGTTTTTGGTTTTTGCACATCAATAAAAATTGGCAAAAAAATCCGAGGCTCAACAGTAAAAAAGGGACCATTAGACGTTGGGAAAAAATTAAAAGTGCCTGAAAGTAGAACTGACCCTGGAGCACCCCAGGGGATCTCCGAAAGTATAACAGATAGGACGGTGGTGCTTAAATAAATATTTATAGGCATCTAACCCTCCTAAATACCTATTTGTTTAATTATACTTTTATTATGTGCATTTATTATTATAGCAACTACAAAAATATGTAACAAGTAAAACATTCACCGGTCTACCTATCACAAATAGATAATGAGATACGACAGACAGAGGAACAGCGTAGTCTAAGTACAGATACCAACGGGTTCCCTCATTTGCAACCCTTTATATACGAAAACCTAATTCAAAATAGGCTACAAAACAGTTGCGAGCTTCGAGTCATACATCACATTAGCTAATATAATGCAGGTTTAATAAAGAACATTTGAAATTTCATATCTTCTCACTTGCAAAACCAAACGCATATGAGCAAGTGGAAGCGAACTTTCTTATGTATAGTTTATTGATGTAAGTTAAATCACCCAGAGTTTGAAAACCGACTAAACAAAATGTATATATACCTTACATAAAGGATAAAGTGTTAAAGATAAATAGAATCTAAGCACTTAAGTAATAACGTATAGCAATACTTATCAGAAAAACATTGCGTGCCAATAATTGATTGAAGTAATTTATAATTTTAATTTCATAATTACCTGCTACTACCATCTTACCGGTTCCTTCTAGGTAAGCGCGATCCACCGTAGACCTCAATATCACTTACCATCAGGTGAATTGTGGTCAAGCGCTGACCTATTCAGAGTAAAAAAAAAAAAAAAAAAAAATCTTATTCTGTAATTATTGTTTACCTACTAAATCTTTATTAATTTTGAAAATATTAATTTCTATAACAAACCTTATGCTAAAAAACAATATCATTTTGATAGCATACATTGAAAGTTACGTGTAATTTAGGTAATTGAGTGTGCTTTTACAAAACAATACACTTATAGATTAACTTATACATTAAAAAGACGAAATCATTTTCATGACAAAAATATATAGTTATATTAATTGGGTGTGCTTTGATCTAATAATACATATAATAATGAATTCAAATGTTTTCATGAGAACAAAATTGTAGTGCATGTTTTTACTTAAAAATACTATACTAAAATGCAAGAGAACAATTTAGTGCCTTGACTCGCCAAGATTTTTCCCGAAACTAATGTACCACTTATTTAAGTCGTCAACGCTAGCGGCTAAATAATGACCAACTTCCTAACATTGTGACATTGACCTGTTTCCGACCGTAAGATGGTTAAATAAATAGTATATAATAATAGTTTCAAGATGATCAAATCAAAATTCAAATATAATTTTTTATCGTCGACACTTAAATATGCTTGTACACATTTTTTTTTCATAATGAATATTCATATCAAAACTTTTGGTTGTATTTTTATGATGTAACAATAGGATTATGATTAAGCTAACAAACATTTTTTCTGAAGAATATATAACTGTGTGTTTGTAACTTCTTCACGCTCAAACAGAGGGACTGATTTTGGTGAAATATGGTATGATAAGATACGTTTTGTTCCGGCATTAGTACAGTATATATTAACACGGGTAACCCCGCGGGGTACAGCTAGTACATGAACAAAAGTCAAAGTCCCAAGCAGCCTTCAAAGAAATTAGAAGGTAATCACACCACTTAGATTTTAATTAACTAAAATGTATGGGAAACAATAGTAAATTCAATTGGTGACATCTAAACAATTTTCAAGTTGAATTATTACCAGCTTTGTGTGGCGTAAAACCTTGTTCAAATGTTCACAGTTGATCATTAGTTAAATTGACTTCACAAAATCATGAGGTGAACAAAAAAATCTAATAGGTGCCACTTATTTCAAAATTTCTAATAATTTCTTATAACTAAGTTTGCATGAGGTATTAAGCAGTTGCATTATTATGTTAATCTCACAGAAAACTTGAGCCCTAACAATTTGACTAGGTTGATGAAAGCTGGGGCGTGTAGAGCAGCGGCAATGCGCGAAGCGGTCCTGCATCCCTGCCCCGGTTGTGAGATGGGACACCGTGAGGTTTTAGTCGGTAGTGACGGCCCCTCTGGCCCTCGAGTCCGACATACCCCGCCCGCCTCCCCCAGGATTGTGGCGAGAGATGCGTAAATACATTTCATCACAAATAATAAAAAAGGTTGATGAATGCTACGTTAGTTAATAATATTTTCGTACATTTATCGACATTTAGTATAAAGATTATTTTATCCTCGTTACAGAACACCTCCAAGACGCAATTGAAACGGGCTGTGAAAAATGTACGGAAACTCAAGAGAAAGGTGCCTACACTGTAATCGAGCATCTTATAAAGAATGAGCTGGAGATCTGGAGGGAAATCGCCGCCAAGTTTGACCCTGAAGGAAAATGGCGCAAGAAGTACGAGGAAAGAGCTAAGGCTAACGGTATAGTCATCCCTGATCAATAAACCACGAGTATATTAAATACGTGCAAGTATTTCTGCTTAAGCTTTGAATAAACCAGTTTTCAAGGACAAGTTTTAGTTACAAAATAAATATTGTTAAAATATACATTTTAATACATCATTGATAATGATGTATTAAAATAAATTAATAAAAAAATAAATTAATATAAAATATAATTTTACAAAAACGTATTCAGAAAAGCACCTCGGACAGAACCGGATGAAAAGGTACTACCCATAACACTCGTATCATTGCCGCGTTTTATGACGATGGATTACCTTTGCCCTTTGGTACGATAAGAAGGAAATGTCATCCGACCTCTTTTTGTTAAAACAACATTAAAATGGCTTACAACAAGATACAGCTAGCTCATATTGGATCTCCACGGCCTTGATTCCAGAATTTTCAGGGTAAATGCATGAAGATGCGGCATAGAAATTCTGAATAATAAATTGTGCAACCTTTGTTTAGCCAGAAATAGTTTTTAATGTGCCCTTTCCAGATTAAATTTACTGCAGGAAATACTGAAGTCACGAATAAGTTGTTATATAAAATACTAATTTGATTTTTATGAACTATACGTGATTTTTGTTCTGCAAGGAAATTTAAACTTGGTACGAAATATATATCCCCCTTACACAGAATAACAACAAGCCGGTTCGTAGTAAAATGATCATGCTGGTTAATTCCTTATAAAGTAAGCGCTGAATGAACATTCTATTAAGTTTTATATTGTACTTGTTTTATAATAAACATTATTATATTACGTTGTTTTGTTTTACTATTACTGAATAAATAATATACCATAAGTAACTATTTATACTTAAAATAGATTTAGTTACTAATTAATAATTTATTCAGAAATTGTATCTTTTATACATTCACACACATACACACACAATGACATACAGAATACCAGAACGTTGGGTCGACGGCAAATGAAACACCTGGGCAGGGTTTGGTTGAAGGCAGTACACGAACGAAACAAGTGGTGTACAAAACACAGGAAGGCTTATGCTCAGCTTCCCAGACAATAATTACTTAATATAATTAGGACATACCTAGACTACAGTGTGGAATAATGTGGCTAATATCGCTTGAGTAAGCTATTTTGTTTACATTATTTCTCTAAGATTAGGCTATTAGTTAGCTTTTACTTTTAGTATAGCAACAACAGTTTTTAATCCATCCAAACTTTCAAGGATGCTTGAGGTTACCAAGGTAACATACAAGTTGTAAAAGTATTTATAAACTAAAGTCAGTAAACAAAAATTGAATTAATTTACAATGCAATAGGAAATAACAAATATATGCTACTAAGTTTGTTGCGCTGTCCGTGGAGACTTTAGGCCCATGGTCGTCCGACACAAAAACTTTTTGTAAAGACATTTGGAAGCGGTTGGTACTCGCTTCTGGAGATCCAAGAGCTGGCAGCTATTTCTTACAAAGACTAAGTTTAGCTGTTCAACGGGGTAATGCTGCCAGCATCTTGGGAACTCTGCCCCGCAGCGACCGCCTGGATGGTGATCTTACTCTAATTTAAATTGAAGCGTTAAAGTTTATATATAGTATTTTAATTGATGATTTCTGTAATAGTTATTTGTAAATAAACCTATTAAACCTACTAAGTTTTAATATATTCCTAATAATTATATTATAAACGCATAAGTTTGTGTGTAAGTGTGTTGTTAGTGAGAAAGTTTATCACTTCTTTACGCTCAAATAGCTGAACTGATTTTGATGAAATTTAGTACGGAGATTGAAGTCAAAACCACATAGTTTATGAGATCTTCTTATTCTCATTTTCAAACAAATATCGTCTGCAGAGGTCAACTGTCTATTTAATTCGCATTACTTGGCATTTGCAGTGTCACAACATATAATTTAGTTAATGATATATTACATCTGACTTTATATAATGTATCGTATGACATCGCTGTACTTACAGTCTTCAAAATTAACCACAAACAGTAGCTGTTGTGTTTCATTCAAAAAAGGTTGTAAATGGATTTGTGAAGTAAACGAATTGTGTCCTGCATTTAGATCTGCAAAAGTTTTGATTTACTTTTTTGTATATTTAATGTTATTATCTGAATACTACTCTTACTGTATGATCTGAATAGCCTGTCTCTATCTTGTGAGTTGCTGTTAATAAAATTCCGAGGTAAGTCACGGCAATTATAGACGATAAAGAAAAATAGTGCCTAAAGTCATTAGAAAGCTTAATTTTTTTTAAATCTCTTAAGGTTTTAAGGTCGTAAGAAAAAAGATCTAAATAGATCACTTTAAATATATAAATCTCAACTTTCAAAATTACAAAATAACAGTGCAAAAGAGTTGAAGGGATAAAATGGTTGCTTTAAATATTTTTCAGGCGTTAACAAACTATACCATGTGTTATAATTATGACAATATGATAAAGTAATTTTCAAAATTTAAATTTGTGTAAAAATTGAGAGTTTTTGTCTTTCAATAAATTAGTACAAGGGCAGCACATAAACTAAATGCCTTATTTTTTTTGTAATTTTTAATACATAAGTAGTTGACTAAGGTATTTACGTAGGTTTTTCTTATAGATAATTACCACACCATTAATGACTGCTCTTTCAGCCTCTGATAATTGTCTTCTAACAATAGATTTATTGTCACCTATAACCTCCGTAACAAACTAACACCGAGTACCTTGTCACAATGAGATTTGTGAAAAACGCGATCAATATCAGAAGAGATGGCAATATTTTTGATTGCGAAAAGACGCCATTTCCCAATCGTAAATAAATCTAGGAAGTTTAATTGTACCTAGTGATGTTTAAAACAAACAGATGCGTTGTTACTGTATCGTAATAAGAATGCTAAAAACACTGTTAACTCCCTGATATATAGATATTACCGATATAGCCTTAAAATACTTAATTAAGAAACACATTTATTGAAACAATTCAGTTTGTAACCTAAACTGTACGTAGAATAAATCTCTCAAAACAAAACTCATAAGATTATAAGAGCTAATAGATAGAAGATAGATAGAAAATTCTTTATTGGACTCATTAAATTAAAAAAAAAAAAAGAAAAAGAAGGAGCTTACAAATTAGTGTGCCACAATTGGCGGCCTTATCGCTTAAAGCGAACTCATCCAGGCTAAAAAATAATAATTAAGAGAGCAAATAAACAGTAAATTGAAATCTTTTATTTTCTTATTCTTATTGTCAGACGAATATACTTAACATATTGTGTTGTTTATATGTATATCTGAGTTAGAACGAGTAAACGTATCATTATGCTTATTCTTGATTGTTCTTTATTTTTATACAGTTATTTAAGCCGTATGCAATTTATTTATTTATTAAGGAACATTCTAGACTCGTACTCATGCGTGCGACTCAAGTGGAAAAGTTCTAGAGAATTTCTTTCATTATTGTGACAAGGTTAGTAAAGGCAGGAAATGACTTAGAAGTATCCATCTTGCGTATGCAATCGATGACAGTATCAAAGACTTAACCAGGATATATAATGATGATGGTTAAGATGAAAACTTCAGTTGAAAAGTCAATCGACTGAAGTGACACAAAGTGTTTTAATTTTAATAACTGTAAGATTCGGTTTTAAATGTGAGTAAAATGTGAACGTATTCATAGTAGTTACCTGTTTAATATTTTTAGCCTTAAGATCATAGTTGTTTTCTTATTGTTAAAAGTATTTTATCTTATCATGTTCCTTATTGCGTCAGATATCGACAAGATATTAACCAGGCAAGACCATTTCATTAAATATATTTTACTGCAGTTCTCCAACCGGTATTCTTCAAAACCTTATTTAGTGGCTTTTTGCTAAACGTAAAATATAACACCGTAAAGTTAAGACGTTATACTTCAGCTGAATTCAAAACATATAACTATATGTATATCAATAAATCTTAATTATAAAAAAATATGAGATTGTTTAAACATACAGTGTACTATATATAACGACTGTGCATTTTATGGCGTTATAGAGAGTGGTCTTTAATTGAGAGAAGGCATCACTTTATGGAATATATGCTTAACCAACTAAAGCCAATTGATTTCGACGCTTTAGAGAGTGTGTCGTTAATTCGAGTGACGTAACATGGAGTTTACACTGTATATTGTAACAAATACTGCTTGATTCTATCAATAACTTCTTCTACAACTTCCATATAAAAAGTACAACTTGAAGTTTTCTCAAATGTTTTCAATGGCAACTATGAAATCTTCAAAGTTCCACTAGCTTTTCTTACTATAAAAATTACTAAATATATCTATTTAAGTTGACATATTTCGCTTGCCATCCAAAGAGGCAATGCGGCAAGTTTAATGGGCACGATTGATTGGGGGGCTTAATTTTTATTTAATCAATTGTAAATAGTTTTTTAATTTAACTTTAACTTTAATCTTACACTCTTCACTTATTCTATAATTCTATTTTCTATAATATTCTTAAGTTATAAATTACAATATTACTTTAATAATATTCGTAATAATTTCTTTGATTCATTAATTATCTTATTTCCAGCATGAACAGGCTAATTATAGCCACCGTGTTGGTTCTCGCAGCATTCTCCGCAGCACAGCAATACACTGATAGATATGATGACCTCGACGTGGACGAAATAATGGCCAACAGGAGGTTACTGGTGCCGTATCTGAAATGTGTGTTGGAGCAGGGGAAATGTACTGCTGAAGGCAGGGAGATGAAAGGTTTGCTATATCATAGTTCTGTGTATCTATTATTTAAGTTAACTATTGTTGATCTATTTTCTATGCCTTTACTAAGCTCTTTTAATTAAATAGTGTTGACTTTAGGTTCTATAAAAATAATTATGTTTTATTTATCATCTATGAATAAATAAAACATAATTATTTTTGTATAGTGGAAAATATTTTTGTATTAATCGCAAGTGTGAAGGATACACAGAAAGTTAATGTTATAAATTTACTAAGACATCAAATAAGGAAACAATGAAATAATATGACCATGAGATATTATGGATAATATAATAATCAATTCCAAATCCAAAAACCATTTGAAAAATCACGTCCAATTACATCCTGAGATAAATATGGCAACCGCATTTATTCAACCTTACTAACAACATATTTTCAGCTCACATTAAAGACGCGATGCAAACTTCATGCTCCAAGTGTACAGAGAAGCAGCGGATCAAGGCGCGGAAGGTCGTCAATCACATCAAGGAAAACGAAAAGGATTACTGGGAACAAATGAAGGCTAAATACGACCCTGGTGATAAGTACAAAGAAACTTACGAAGCGTTCTTAGCTGCGGACAATTAGGTGGACAATGTCAAGACTTATACATACAGGGTTTTTGATAACTATCGCAAAAACATTTAAGCGCCTCAGTATACCTCCACAATACTTTTTTGTTCTATGCCTGTAGAAATTCACGAAAAAATGCTACCATTCCTTACATTTAGTCGTGCGTCTCTAGATTACGTACTCTGCTAGCCAAATGTCTAGCTTAGACTCAGTAAAAAAAAGAGCCTACGAAATTTTTGTATGGACAAGCTTAACTATTTCGCGAAGTTTCAAAAGTCGTAGAAAAATAGTTGTTTGTCTAGGTGTAGTTAAGACACGTTTAAATGATTTGCGATAGTTACTGGTAGCCCTGTGTGTACCATGTCTATTATGTTATTGTGAGAGAAATATTATGTGGCGCATATATTTTATTCGTTCATTCAAAATAATACAGCCAAACTTGTATTGTATTTATCATTTTGTCTGCAGTTTTTTGTCTTAGTTATATATTTTTTTCTTAAGTAATATACATTAGTAATAAAACATCGTTTGAAATTTGAACTATTTTGTGATTTGTTTCTTCATTAAACTTCTTTATTTTATTCAAGGCAAAGTTTGTTTTATTTACGTAGAGTTAATGTTATAGGAATCAAATTACTCGTATCTTACAATAAAATTCCTACATATTATTAATTGTATGACTCATTTAGACGTATTTTTTTCAACAAAGTATAGAATTCCCATGATTAAAATACGAGTACTATATTTACAATGAGAAACTTTGAAATATAAACAATTAAAATAGATGACAATGAGAACCCATCACACTTATTTACCTTTGTTACAAAAATACAATAATTAGTACTGTTAATCAATCTTATTCATCGTTAATTTGTTTTGTAGCATAAGCAACCTATACGTTGCCGGGCGGGACTTGAGGCTTTCTTTCACGAGCCTAGAAATATAGGCCACAATCTACCACTGTAGGTAAATAGGGGTTTGCGGAAAATAAATTCTGTGCTCGGAATTTATGGTCTTCGGAGAATAAGTGTTTCTTTTACAATGTTTTCCATCACTATATAAGTTAGTATAAACTTGATTCATATCTTGAATAAGGGATTCTTTTAGAACTACAGAATCTTAAGACAAGTCATAGGTGCTGCCCTGGATTTGAACCCGGGTATCTCGATTAACAGTCCGACAGCATTAATTCGCTTCGCACACACGCTACGGTTGGTAAGCAATGGAAAATTACTCGCCTATTTGCAAGTTCAACATGGGAATCCCAGGCCGAATGTATAAACTTAAATCTAATTATAGCCAAGGCAGAGGCAGGCTGTGATTGGTGAATGTTGCCTACGCACGTCATCTTTGATGGTCAGGCGCCAGAAATGTATCTGTTCTACTCGTTGAACCTGTTTCCTGAGAGGTATCATCCGAGGGTCTTCAAAAGTAGAGTTATTAGGTATCTTCTAGGTAAGCGTGCCACACCGAAGACTACAGCACAGCTTAACATCGGACAAGCTGTAGTCAAACGCTAACCTATCAAGGGTAAAAAAATAAGTATTAAGTGGCTTAGCTCTGGTGTCGAAAGTTTTCAAGCGGCCCGAAGGCTTGTGGCTTAGATTAGCGATTGCGATTAAGACTAACAGTCAGAATGTCTTCCGAACCACAGTAGCGTCCAGATGAGAATGACAGTCTTGTGCATGGTCACTCGTCTAATGACTGTATGCGTCGACTGTTGCTTGGCCTCAATGATTGCGTCAGATTACCTTAGTTAGTCGAGATATATGCGCTTCGCAACCTATACTAATAAAATGAAAACAGCAACTAAGTAGACTAAACACGTGTTTATACCGAGAAACACTTCTGTAATCATTGTTATTTATTGTTATTTAATTTTAGAACAGTTACGTATACTTAATTATGTTTTATGTATCTTAATGATATTTTAAATTCAAAAGTTTGTGTATGTGTATGTTTGTTACTTATGCACCGATATTAAAAAAATACATCTTAGAAATACAGAGATAAAACTAAATCAGTTCATCCGAGCTATGATGCTACGGATGGATACACAGACATGTCAAACTTCTTCTAAGTCGTCTGACTACTAAAGTTTGTACACAGACTAGTATAAAATTTTGATCACTCGGTTCACTATGCTACTTCACTCTTTCCTGTCCTCGGCGGTCTGAAAAGCTTCGGCAATGTCCAATGAGCGTCTTTACGAGGTCTGACCAAAGGGTACGGGAGCGACCTCGTGCTCTTTTTCCGTCAACTTGGCCAACTACCACGAGCTTCTCGAAAACTTCGTGTTTGCGTCAGAGTCAGAAAGAGTCAGTCAGAGTCAGGAAATGAGGAAAACGTGGTGTATTAATTCCTGACAACAAGCCTATTCTTAAAATTATAACTCAGATTCTCTCGCGATATAATTAAAAGTCAAGTTAAAAACAGTGAAGCTTAGATTTATACTATTCAAAATGGCAATAAAGAAACCAGTTTCCTCTGTCATTGACCTCGCTATACCAAGCCTCGGTGAATCGCATTAAGATAATGAATTAAACGTGACAACATCACAATATTCGTTATTTGTATATTGTATATATACACGAGGAAATCTTTATTTTTGTAATTGTACTGTGACTTTGATGAAATACGTATTTTCGTACGTAAGACATTCAGGAAATATACGTAATCTATTCATTCCTATGATAAGACATGAGTTACATCTAGAAAGCAGATATTATGGAGTTTATTTCTTCTTCTTCTTCTTCCTCGTATGAGCTAAGTGGCTAAACTCCAGAGTAAAGAGTTTTCAAGCCACCCAAAAATCTCTGACTTGGCTTACCGACTGAGTGTACTAAAACTAACAGCCAGGACCGACAATTTAACATTTCTTCTGACCCCCGGTATCGCCATGATGATAATGTCACGTTTTAAAAGACTGAGTCATTTGTTAAGTTCACCCATCCAATGACTGTCCGCCTCGACCGTTGCTTAACTTCGTCAGATCAGCTTAGCCGAGTTACAGGCGCTACCGGCGAAGGCAGTTATAGACGGAGTTGTTTAAAAACTCGTTATAAAAAAATATATTACTTTATAAAGAATTCGCGATAAGGACTCGGGGAAAAACAGTTGACATGAACGCATTTCCGTCTAGTTAATGTATAAATTTATTCATCATTATATTATTGTATGTACGAGTATATCTAGGAATCGCTCAATACTTCGGAAGCTTTCCGTAAGCAGCAATGACGCACTTTAACCAGCCTTGAACCAAAAGGCGAATGGAGAAAGGTCAAACTACATCTCTAGACTACAATTAAATGACATACGTATACAGGAGTAGGTATCTTATTATTCTCTCGTACTTACTTGAGGTACTAACTATTTAGTAGACTCGATTCTATATTGTATAATAATATATTAAAGCGAGTCCGCAGATCGAATCTCACACTTGCTTCCATCATCATTATCCTCAGCACCAATTCGAGCAAGTTAAACCGAAGGCCAAATAACATTTTTTTCCTTAGCAGTAGGCACCGACACCAAAAATGACTAAATAAAAAATATATAAATATGTACCAAAGTATCAATTATTTCATTGATTGACCTTTAGTGTTCTTAGTTTCAAGAAATCACATTAAAATTTTGCCTTTGAGTTGGTACTGAAAGTTTGTACATTCATTCATTTTGAACATTTATTTTATTTTAAACTGTAGCAGGAAATACATTCCTATACATATTTTAACCTGTATTTTCTTATTTATAAATGATAGTTATTTTCTTTGTAAAAAAAAATATTAGGACACATTTCACTCACGGCTGGTTAGCCCCATACTAAATAATTTCTAGATTTTATAATGGTTGCTAACACAACCGATATACTACATAATTATACATACATAAATTCACCTATATCCTGTAATTAAAATTTCCATGTCACAATGTTAGTTACCGTACTCCTCCACGTCTTGACCGAATTTTACCAAATTATATATGCGTGTTCAATAGGTCTGAGAATCGGCTACTATCTATTTTTCATACCCCTAAGTGAGGGAAAACAACGTTTGCTGGGTCAGCTAGTACTCGTTTAAAGGTTTCGAAAGGGAATTAAAAATCTTGGTTCTTACTTAACTATTTAGTTTATTTAATACTGTTCAGACACATCTAAGCCTTAACTGTTCTCAGTTCGTTTTCGTATTTGACGACGTACTTGCGAGCTGGATCGTACTTGTCGGTTAACTGGGTCCAGTAGCTGGGCTCGTTGTTGATGAGATGTCCGATAACGCGGCGAGTGCCGTTGCGCTGGGTCTCCGTACACTTCTCGCAGTAAGTCTCAAGAGCTTCCCGAATGTGAGCTGAAACAATGTAAAACAACAATTGTTTAGAATTCATAATATAAATTCATAAAAAGCAAGGGTGGCTCGGTGGTAAAAACGTCTGCTTTTCAATCAGACGGCCCCTGGTTCGATCCCGGCCCTACATCTTTGACTTGTTTTTCAAGTTATGTGTGGATTTGCACTCGCTTTACGGTGAAGGAAAACATCGTGGGGAAACCGGCATGTTTGAGGACCACAGTATCCAAAGACGTGTGATATCCGCCAACCCGCACTTGGCCAGGGCTGCTTATGCCATGCTTTAATATGCATAATTGAAACTCTATTGACTTGTTAAAGTTTTGTAGGAGAGGCCATCGGTACTGAATCACAGTTTGATAACTAATTCAACACAAAGGTTCAAATAAAATTTGTACCTTCTGTGTTTATGTCAATAAATCATTATTATTATTATAATGCTAAGAGACGACATCGTTGGCGTAATGGTTACCATGCTGGACCGTCAACTGGTGCGGTTCGATTCTCGGCAAGACTAACAACGGTAAAAAATATCAAAAAAATATAGCTTACGAGTACATATATACTAATCGCTAGGTAATACATCATTATAATTAAACAAGCGGATCGAATCTCATCAGTAGGATCTTAAAACTAGTTTCGTATGTTGAACAAAAAGTAGAGGCTCATGTCTAAAATCTCATCTAGTTTTTTAACATCTCACAACAAAAAGTTGTTCAATTAGAGATCTGCTAAAGTTGATGCGTAATATGAGTTCGTAAGTTTTTTTCTAAGTGTACGGTAAGACACAAGAACAATATGTACTCGACTTAATAGACATAGTGCTAATGAGTACATTCTTACTTTACGTAATTAGTAGTTTATGTTAAAGAAATACTATTAATTAGGCCAGATTATAGCTTTATTAAGGGAAAAAATCACGCATTCTCTTAAAAAAAAGGACCGTGAAAAGTTTTAGTTCTGAGTTTTGTAATACTTGATATAGAATTGTTTCAAGAACTTTGCCAGATTTGCTTTAAAGAACCATAAAATTTCGTAGTTCATAGTGTATACTTGATATAGTTTTGTTTCATGAACTTTGCCAGATTTGCTTTGAAGAACCATAAAATCTCGTAGTTTATATAAGTAGTATTAAAAGAGGTAAGGTTACACGAAATATTTAGCAGATTTGATTTGGTTTATAAATTTACCGACAATAAAGACTTATTTTAGCAGTAGGTCTCAAACCCTGTCAAGCCGGTACCTTGAAAGCTATTTTTAAAGAAGTATGAAGCGCAATATATACTCGTATATATATTTAGCAGTTTGTAAGTTAAACGTTTGATGTTAAATCTTAAATACCAAGTAATAAGATTGTATTTAGCATGTATAAATATTTGGATGGTGCTTACATTTCAGTTCCCGACCTTCAGCCGTGCATTTGCCCTGTTCTAGTACGCACTTGATATAAGGCACAAGGAGCTTTTTGTTCGTGATGATTTCGTCTAAATTGATGCCGTCGTATTTGTTGGTATATTGACTACCCTCCGGCTTTGCTGCGACGAAGGCGAGCGAAGCGAGCACGAAAAATACTGTTGCGGTCTTCATTCTAGAAAAAACAAAACACTATTTTAATTATTTAAACCTACTCACTGATATTTTTAAAACGACAATCACGTGATTTCTACATCACGTTTAATATCTCTTTCAAATATTATTAGATTTTTACGTTTAATATCCTCACTCAATGGAAATACCAATAAATCACATTTACAATATTAAATAATGACAAAAAGAAATAAAAGTATTTTAAATTTATCTTAACACCTTGAAATGTCACTGCCTAGTTCGGTCCTACTCCAAAAAGACTATGAGCGAAAAATAAAAATACCTAGTTTTATATAGTCAGCAGGACATTAACATCTATCATAGAGAAAACAAGTTTTGGTTTCGGAGAAGCTGCGTGGAGATCAGGTTCGGGGCAGTTTGCCATCACGTTTGTTTGATTAGATTAACTTTACAAACCACGACTTACTTTGTTACTTTAACAAAGTCAGAAAACCCGATCATCAGATTTGACTCTTGTAGAAGAATTATAACTATGGTTATTTCGATAAAGTTCTTTTATGTTTATGATAGAGTTAACGTGTAAGCATCTTAATGAAACTTGGGATACAGGTTATATGATTAGTTAGATTTTTTCGGCAATTTTTTTGTTAGTGTACTGACAAAAATGAAAGAAGTTTTCTAAGGCTTCAATTATTCGATGTAACGAACAAGCAAGACTTTTCTGTCATTTATTCTGGCTCGGGGATTTTATTTTTAGAATTGCTCACTTTGTCTTTGGGCTGTGAAAAATAGATGTAAAAACCGTGTATTTGCATGTCGTAATGTTCAGAGAACTACAAGTCAAAACAATTTTAATACTGCGAACAAACTGGTATGAATAAGGAAAACACAGGTAAAACTTTTGCGTGAGTGGTATGAAAATATTACAATCTGATATTTAACCTTAGTTCAATGTAAGTGACTCTCTTCTCGCTGTCGCATAAAGCATTCAGAGTCTACTCTTGCAAGGAAAAAAAATAGTCCAGGCCAGTGCAAATAGGCGAATAACATAAAATGTTTTAACTTTTTTCTCATGTCAATGTACTTCAATTTTGTTGATTCCATTTATTATTTCGCAATTTATCACATTTTAGAACCTTATACACCTTATACACAAACATGAACCTGATACAATGAACCTTAATTGTACCTCTCAGAATACAGAAAGAACCAGAAACCGTGAGCGCGCCTAAAACTGAGGCTACTAAAACTACTCCAAAATGGAGTAGTTTGACGCGCGACCGATCAGTCACTCTGTGACCGTCGGGACGTACGACGCTGTACCAATTTAATTAAATTATGCCGTCTTATGTCGTTCCTACCTATAAAATGCAGCGGGTCTATAAAAGAAACAGGATGGGATCACATTTCACGTGTAAGTATCGTATTTAGGTATCAACTTTGAATAAATTTCTATGTTTTCAATTGTCATAGATAATGAGGCATCCATCTTGTTAGTGTTGCCAGTATAAGAGTTTTGATTTACCCTTCTTTTTATTACCTCTTGAGGGCTTTTATTCATTGTAGAATATTAATAATTAATCTTATATATAAAATTTCCGTGTCACAGTGTTTGTTACCGTACTCCTCCGACACGGCTTGACCGATTTTTCCCAAATTTTATATGCTCATTCAGTAGGTCTGAGAATCGGCTACTGTATATTTAGTTTTTTTTTTATTAAGGTAAAACAACGTTTGCCGGGTCAGCTAGTTTAATATAAAATAACCGACTTGAAAAAGAAAGTATAAAACATCAGAGCAGCCTGTGTGTACATAACCAAATAGTCCTATTAAATAGTATGTTAGTATCTATGAAAAATACCTAGACATAAGATTTCATCATTTATCTAAATTTAAATTTTTGTTACTAAGTTCAAATTATAAGAGACAATATTATAAAAAGCTTACTAAGCAAAAAGGAAATTAAATGTATTTTTTTCTAAAGCGTTTTATTAAATTCAATAAATCTATCAATTTCTTGAGACAATTAGGTAGGTACATAATTATAATAAAGATTAGGACAATTTTTATTCTATTAGTATCTCACCTCCTGGACTCCCAAATTTTACCCTAAAAACGGGCACATAATGCCTGAGCTAGAACATTACGCGGGTGGGAAGTGACGCGGGCGGGGGGCATTGTTTTGATTTTTGGACACAGCGTGTAGCTCGCAAATACAGATGAACGCGGCTTCTGGTACTTTCTGTATTCTGAGTTGTACCTATATATATAAAAAAGTGTATATAACTAGCGACTTTAACGTCTATACATACAATCTAACCTATACACAAAGTTCAAATAGTTTGAAATTTGGGAATCAGGAAGCGTATCAATTCCACCCTATTACTAAGACTCCGCTGTCCACAGGTCTGTAAGTCCGTCCGTCAGTCTTTTTTTTCAAGAATCGTAATAACTAGACAGTTAAATTTACATACAACGTGTATTTTTTACAAAAATACATATTTAACTGCCTCCGTGCAACAAACGTGAATTTTGCAGTTTTTTCCATAATGGTACGACACTCTTGGAGCGAGTAAACCATACCGGTTATTTTTGAACAGCTCACAATAAAAAAGCTTGTCTATTAATAGATGTGGTAAAGATAGTGCGCAGTACAGTCGACTCTAGTTAATTTGAAACACGAAGGACTCTTAAATCTTATCGAGACTTTGTGATATCAGATGGCTCGGAATGTTTAATTCACTTTCTTCTTATTAGCAGTAACCTGAAACTTTACTTAAACTTACGAATTCGTGCGGAAGTGTGTATCAAACCAAAAGACTTCGTATTTGATACAAGTTGAACTGGTATCTTAAGATGTAGGTACTATGCGTGCCAACTAAGAATACGATCGCGCTTGCTTCAACTTCACACGATAACTGTCAGAATAGCAAAGAAAGCGCAAAAAAGAATTATTTTTTTGGTTCTTAGATATAAACTTAATTATTGTATAATTATTATATTCATGTATAAAAACTATTCTTGAATTGTATTACTGGATAATTTTGGATGAATTAAATAAGCGAAATTGAAATAAGCGATTCATAAGAACCGAAATAATATATGTACATATGTACATTTTTATAAATATGCCTTTTCTTTCCAATCCTACTCATTTATAATTATTTACCGTAAAATGTATAAGAAATAGCAAAACAGCCTACATTAAATATATAAACCAAATATAATTTGTTTACAATTTTGTTTGCACACCATACACATAGGTTATGACGTTAGCGCGTATTATTGAGCAAGATGGCGGTTTGACAGTCCTATTTTTAGTTGGCACGCATAGTACTTGCCTCTGCAAGTTTGGAATTTTTCAATCTTTTTGTCTCTGCAACTTTGAATTATCGAGTGTTTGGCTCCGATGATTTCAAATAACGCTTCCTTTTGTTACGTATAGCAATGAAATTTTTATTCAAATTATCAAGTGTCTAACAATTTATCGATTTAGTTCGAAATGTAAAGAGATTTTCTACAGAAATCGTGATAACTTTGAACTATTGAGAGATTCGAATTATCACATGTTTGATATAAAAACCCTGCAGCCTGGGTGAAAGAATAAGGTTGCGGAACTGCCCCTGTATCTTATCCTCATTATCTTGTTATATATTCCCCCCTCGTCAACAGTAAAAAAGGTTTGAAATAACGAGAACTGACTGTATGTGTATTTTTAAAACTTCTTTTTCTACATTTACCTTGGCAAGTTTGCTTTGAGTCTTAAGAGCTTGAAATAGAACCGAATTCAAATAAAGTTTTACAATTAATTTACTGTAATACGGGCATTTAAAAATAAGTTTGGCTTTAAAAATATTTACAAGAAAATATGTTTTTAGGTCTTATATACCAGATGTAGATTCAGTAGATTACAAATGTAAATTAAAATAAGAGTTACCTTTTTCTAAAGTAATATGTTATTTAATCGGCCAATTAATTGTATATGCATAAAATTTTATACATTTCGGTTGTGTTGTGAATCTGAATATGTATTTTCTGCTGTCGCACTTACATTC
The DNA here is from genome assembly GCA_035578125.1 of Mellilla xanthometata. Classification (NCBI taxonomy): domain Eukaryota; kingdom Metazoa; phylum Arthropoda; class Insecta; order Lepidoptera; family Geometridae; genus Mellilla; species Mellilla xanthometata. Next base: position 8,813,171 of record JAPUBQ010000001.1, read on the forward strand.
TCTACTTGTACAGGATTGCACTGCCGCATCAGTGCCGACAAAAGACCAGAATTGTCTGTTCACAAAGCATTCTGTTAAGTTTGGGTTGTTACGTGGCAATGTATTATAATCATCATCATCCACAACCCTTTTTACCCCATTGCTGGGTATAGGCCGACATATGTATATACATGCAGAGGGATCTGCATGTGCCACCGAGATCGATCTTGTGCATTCCTTGTCCGTAGGACCTACGACTATAATGGTAATAAATAAAAAATAAAATGTTTTGCCAACAATAAATTTAGTTAAATTCACGGAAGAGAAAAAAACAGTCTCTTCCGTGGTTAAATTATTATAGCTAAAATTAATCCATTCAAGATATTACCTTAATATTGATTACTTTTTAGAAATTATAAGTGTTATAAATAAACATTAGAAAACTAATTACATTAATAAAATAAGTAAATAAATATTTGTACACGGATGGTTAGCTCCATATTTTAAGTAATGTTTTTGTTTTTGTCAAATAAAAAAAATTAAGAATGAATGATGTCACATACACATAGACAAGAACGCTGACGGAAAAGGATAGCGTGAGTAATTTGCGCTTAACCTAATAATGTTTAGTTTACTTTGTAATATTTGTTTTGTTTATGTTATTTAATATGTATTTATTTAATTTTTGTTAAGAAGAGGCTTAAGTATGCCGTACTGGAGACGCTTTATCAATTTATGCCTATTGCCGTGGAATTTGGCCCTTTGCCTAAGAAATTTGGGCAAAGGGTTAACAAGTCTACCGGTGACTCCCGCTCCCGATCCTTCCTGATGATGAGGAGCCATCCTCATGGCTATTCAGTGCGGGAACGCAGCTAGCCTGATGGGCACCGGTAACGATTAGGGGCGGATTATTTATTTAGAATTAATTTTCATAAACTTTAAATTTGACATGTAAACTATGCGACGATAGACATTATGTAATTATTTGAATATTGAACTTTTTATTTATTTTTTTTTTGTCCTGGGACAATAATGTGACTTATTAACTAAATATTCACATATATTGTTATGTTTTTTAAACTTTGATATTTTACAAGTGTCTTATAACTTTTGTTATACTAAGTAAATAAAGGAATTGAATTGAAAAAATTAATGTTGTTTAATTGGACCGTAAGTTCATAGTATTTCTATTCTGTTTCTGACCAAAGTATATTACCAAAATGAAATAAACACATAAACTCGAGCTTCTAAATGTGCATCTTTAAAAAATAATATTTATAAACGTTTGGCTAAACTAGTTTTCGCCTAACCAATTTTCCTTCCTTCCTGATTTCTAATTTTAGGCAGGAACAGTTAAAAACAAGATGTAATTTTATCATTTATTAAAAAAAAAACTTAAAACATTAAAATATCACAATTGTGCTGTAAAGCGCAGGCTTTAAGCTTCCAGCTCCTTAAGTTCGTCGATGTACTTCTGGCTGTACTTGTGCTCCGGATCGTACTTCTCCACCAGCTTATCCCAGACGTCTTTCTTGTTATTGATGACATACTTGATCACTTTGCGGGTACCTTCCTTCTGTTTTTCGTTGCACTTCGCGCACTCGTTCTCGAGAGCTTCCTTGATGTGGCCTGGAAGCATGGATGGACGAAAATTAGATTAATCTGATAGTGGTGGTGATTTAGCGGCACATACGACTAAACTAAATTTAAAGTAGCTCTATCTCTTTTGGTCATAAATGACCAAAAAGAGATGGTACGATGTAAACCATAGACAAAGCATCTAAAATCACGTCAAACACGTCAGATTTAGAGCTGATACAATTGGGTGCGCTCTAAAATTGCTTACATTTTTCATATTTGACATGATTTTAGTTTTTTTGTGTGTGGTTCAGAACGTGCCGTCTCTTTCTGGCCACCTAAGATGAAAAGAGACGGGGCTTCTTTAAATTTAGTTTAGTCGTGTGTGCCGCTGCATCGCCACCAGTGTACATTTTATCCTACAAATATACGAGATTTTCATTTACACGCAAATCATATAAAAAAAAATAACTAATAGACATATTATTGTACATACAAAACATATTTTTCAAACGTTTTTAGCACGGAAAAGTAGTTGTCACCGCCTTAGGTATCGCTTTTATACGATATCGTCTAATAACGTGAAATGTATAAATATGACATTAAATATCGAAAAGCCTTGTCGACAGCTAACGTCACTATTATACATGTCCATATAATTTGTCGATATCGAGTTGAAGCGATTCCTGAAGTGATAGCAACTTGTCTAGTAACTTGAGTAAGGTTAAGCAAAACTCACTCTTAAGTTCCTTGGCGTCAGGTGCGCATTTGCCTTTGTCAAGAATGCAGTCCGAGTAGGGATTGAAGAGACGGTCGTTCACCAGAATCTCGTCAACGTTCACTTCGTCGTATTTGCTGTCGTATGTGTCTTCTTTAGGACGAGCCACAGCCACGACCACGAGGGCGAACAAGCAAACACAAACGATAGCCTTCATGGTGTCAAGTATTCTGAAAAAAAAAACATCTATGAGCTAAGCTGGAAGTAAGTTATGCCAATTATCCCCAATGATTGTCCCCAATAGGGGTTTTAGTACGACTTCCAGAAATGAAATGAAGCTCAACTATGTTCCTTGTATATTTGTTACCGTGATTTTTCGAACATGTCAGGGCCGATACGAAAAACTATTTGTGTGTTTGAAAGGTTGTAAAATAAAAGCTGTAATAAAATATAAAGAAATTGATGTAGTTAATTCTTTAATGTAATAATTTGAGTTTGCTCTCCAAATATATTATATAAAACTAGTTAGGTACCAATTGTCTGGCACCGACTCCGAAAATAACTGATAATAAATTAATATTTATTGAATTGTAAATAGTATGCGTATAAGTATCAAAATTGTGTAAATATTGTAACGATTTTTAATATATTGGAGCTTTTAAGTAACTGAAATATAATAAAATATTTTTGAAGTTTTATAGTAAGCCCATTTGAAGTAATTATGGTGGCGTTGACTTTCTATTATTTTATTGCACGGTTCTATATAAGCATGAAAAACTAATAATTGTTTACGGAAAATTTTCAAAGCTGTTTTCTTAACTTGCAACTGGTTGAGAATGTTATTCGAAAAAGTAAGTTAAAATTTCCGCAGACACTGACGCAAGTACGAATATTTTAAAACTTAGTAAGCTGCTTAACTGCATTACTACTATTTATTTCATGAGCTCATGTTAAACTAAATTATTGACGTTACAAAATATTTTAATATTTAGATATAAAAGAAAAAGAATGATAACTTTTGATATAGAGATAAATGAACAAAAAAAAATTGTATATAAAATAAATGACTTTTCTTTTAAATAGATCACAATAATAACAAAAAAAAACGAAAATAAAAACTGTTAATTAAAGCTACATGAGCAAGCTATCAAAATATGAATACAGATAGAAGTAAATAACATATACTGAATAAAGATATGTTTCAACACAATTATGAAAATTAATAATACTTTACAAAATTAGCTCAGATATATTTATATTTACTTACCTCAGTTGTAATCCCAGGTAAGGTAACTTGAGAACTGTACCAACAGCTAGTTACTGCCGGGTTATATATAGTAAAATCGCAGATCACAACAAAAACAACAAGCATAGGCTGTACGCACATGCGTCACTGAGTTTTATTGCGAGCGGCGACTCAAGTTCAGACAATGCTCACGATTTTTGTCATTTCGAGAAATATTTACGGAAGAAAAACTTAATTTTAATTTAACATTAACGAGGATTACTTACTACGCTAGAGCATTAAGATTTGGTTAATTGTTAACTTAATTTCAATGAAAAGTTAACTGGATTTTTTTACTTGACTAGAGATTTGGATTTGGTTAAGCTATTTTTATCTAGAGTTCTATTTGTTAGTTGATAATATGAACGTGGTTGGTAGTTACTAGGTTTTAGTTTAATATATAATATTACGGACAGACTCCATTCGCGTTAACCCTTTTAAATACGCTATAATATTAATAAAAATTTTAAATACTACCTATATACTTATCACCTAGGCGCTGATGTTCAAATTTGTTTAAATATTGAAATATTGATATTGTTAATAAAAAACAATTACCTAAAAGAAACAATTAACAACGTTATTGTTACAATTAACTGAATAATTACTACTGACTGTTCTCTGAGCAAAAGTTACCCCAATACGCTAAACTGAAATTGCTTTTCCGTTTTACTCGTAAATTTAATATTAAGTTTATCTTTACAGTTTATTCTAATTTTGTAATATCAATTATCTGCTAACCCAAGAGTGGTGACAAGAAAAAAATAACAAACCTAGTATATCTATACTATAAGACTCTTTGTCCTGACTCATCTATAGACAACGCAGAGCCCAAACGGCTGGTCCTAGGGTTGTGAAATTTGGAGGGTATATCTGTTTTAGTATGTAGACGCGTACTAAGAACGGATTTTTGGAAATTCCACCCCTAAGGGAGTGAAAAGGGGTAAAACAGTTTGTATGAAACTTCTTTGTTTTTAAACTTCTAGCAATGAAATTTGGAATATGTAAAGTTTATGTAAAATTAAAAATAATGGTATCAAGTTTTTTTGCCAGGGGTGAACTAAGGGTTTGTAATGGGGGGTAAAAGTTTGTATGGAAAATTCTTTATTTATCAAGTTAAAGTCTTGAAAGTTGTTATGGTAGTAGTTTGTTAAATGGTCAAATTAAAATTAAAAAAACTTTTGCCAGGGGTGCATTAAGGGGGATGCCATGGGGGTTTAAAGTTAAAAATGAAAGTTTAGTGTTTTTGAACTTAGAGGTGTACAATTTGGAGTGTGTATATATTTTAGTACTTAAACGTGTACTAAGAATAGATTTTTGGAAATTCTACCCTTAAGGGGGTGAAAGGGGGTAAAACAGTTTGTATGAAACTTCTTTGTTTTTGAACTTACAGCAATGAAATTTGGAGTATGTATAGTTTATGTAAAATTAAAAATAATCGTATCAAGTTTTTTTGCCAGGGGTGAACTAAGGGTTTGTAATGGGGGGGTGAAAGTTTGCATGGAAAATTCTTTATTTATCAAGTAAAAGTCTTGAAAGTTGTTGTGGTTGTAGTTTATATGATGGTTAAAATATTTGCCAGGTCTGCATTAAGGTATGCCATTGGGGTCTAAAGTTCAAAGGGAAAGTTTTGTGTTTTTGAAATTATATACTTCTGAATTGGAATTTAAGTATGTGATCCAATTGGTGGTATGGTTCGCGTATTCTAATTGGCTTGGAGAACACGATCTAATCTTTCGCATCATCACCAAACTTATAAAACCAATACTTTGGTGACTTAGATATCGAATAATAATCGAATAAATAAATTGGCACTGGAATGGGATACAATAGAATTTTTCCACAGGTTACGCGAAAAGCGACCTACACGCGGGCGGAGCCGCGGGCAACCTCTAGTATGTATATAATTATGTTAAATATTCATGACTTCAATCCACATTGCTATTGGTATATAGTTTGTTTATATCTCAACCGATGAAAAGATGTAAAATGCATAAGCAGCCCCTTATATGTTTCTACTACTGGGACTCGGGGCCTTCTCTCGCTGAGAGACAGATTTTGTCAATTTAAAAATTTCTTTATTAATTCAACACTTATTAACTTAAACAACAATGCCAGTGCACATGATATCCTAGCTGCTATTAACATAAATATTACAAACATTTTCAAACACAATGCTTTTATAAATTAAACTTACAAGAATAAAAATAAGAACTAATTACATACGCTAAGAGAGAGAAATAGGCCATAATCCACCACGGGCCAAGTGTGGGTTGGCGGATGACACACGTCAACCTCACCGTAAAGCGAGTGCAAATCCTTAAATAACTTGAAAAAACAAAGTCGATGGCTAAAGGGTTGGGATCCTACCAGGGGCCGTATGATTGAAAAACAGACGTTTTCGAAAAGATTTAAAAAATATAAAAATATTTTTTTCTCATAATTTGCAAATAAATTGCAAAAAAATTAACGGTATATTAAATTAAATAAATACTTTTCACCCATTACCCAGTTTGGTGAAGGTTGTTTTAACGAAATCTCCTAAAGGTGCTTTAGTGATTCCTGGAATATGGTTTTTCTTATAAATAATAATAATAGATAAACTGATAAAATGGAGCATTAATATTCTTGTTCAGAATATAAATATGCTATTTATATTTCTTCTCAGAAATCCACTAACGTCATAAACACAAACATATGTATAATTCACATAGTTTATATGAAACGTACGCAAACCGATCGGATTTGATAATTGGAAAAAAATATAATGAATTAAAAAACGACAGCTCTCTACTGAATCTTTTTAAGCCATCTCTGGGCCTCTGTTAAAGCTTTTTTATGTACTTATACCAATATTATAAAGAGGAAAAAATTGGTTGTTTGTTTGCTTTACGCGAATAGGCTCCGAAACTACTGGACCGATTGGAAAAATTCTTTCAACATTGGAAGCTACATTATCCCTGAGTAACATAAGCTTTATTTTGTTTCTGTTTGCAATTTAGATTATGTTATAGTCTGTGCGAAGTCGGGACGACCTTCTAGTGAGAAAGAACTCCCATATAAATAAACTACTGATTTTTATACGTTACATTCGGCATGTAACAACTATATTTGACACTCGCATTAGAAAAGAAGTTATTTATTTGTGCAATAAGTTCGCGTAACCCAAACATTGCCCGTATAGAATATGTGTGTATGAGACGTGGTTGTAGGACCGAAAAAAAAACAATACTTTTATGTCCCGAAAAGGATCAAACCGCCACTTACATTTTTTCAGGTGCAACTTTCGTCTAGGCATTCGTTTATGACTTTAGCAATAACATGCTTATCTCTACATTGCTTATGGAAACTATATGTATGTATAATTCTTATGACAATTTTGTCATATAAAATATTATTTATAATTAAAATAGCATATTTCCATCCTTGAGATTGTCATCGTAGTGCGTATCTTGTTGTCTGATCTGAGATCTTTCGTTTAATTGTGACGAAGTAATGACACCATGACTTTAACACAATATGTGACTCTTAGTCACAAGTGAGTTAGTGTTATAAGCATAAGCAGCTCACTATACGTTCCCACTGCTGGGACTCGGGGCCTTCTTTCACTAGGAGAGAGATATATGCCATAATCTACCACGCTGGCCAAGTGTGGGTTGGCGGATGACACACATCTTCGGATATTGTGGTCCTCAAACATGCCGGTTACCTCACGATGTTTTCCTTCACCGTAAAGCGAGTGCAAATCCACACATAACTTGAAAATCATGTCATTGTTGTAGGGCCGGGATCGAACCAGGGACCGTCAGATTGAAAAGCAGACGTTATTACCACCAAGCCACACTCGAGTTTTTGAGTAGCTTTTGATCTAAGAAATATTTTTTTGTATTATTTTCTTTACCAGTATGTTGAGAAACGTCGTATGATACACGTGAGTATTGATGATTACCGCCCTCGGTTTTCCTAAGTCCCTCTTCTATAGGCTTCGATCTCAATGGCGTCTCAGGGTAAATCACCAACATTACACTGTACCATAATGTATAATTAACATCAAGTTATTGAGGATAAAAATAAATAATTGTTTTAGTTTTATTTACTTTGACGACCTCGTTGGCGCAATGGTTACCATGCCGGACTGTCAAGAAGGTTCCGGGTTCGATTCCCGGCTCAGCCTACATCTTTGTGCTTAACTAAATTTATTGGCTGTGGGTCTGGGTGTTAAATATGTATTTATGTATATGTAGTATATCAGTTGTGTTAGCAACCATAATACGAACTAGAAAATGTTCAGTATGGGGCTAACCAGCCGTGTGTGAATTGTGTCCTAATATTTATTATTATTGATTTATTATATTTACAACATTGTCTGTCTGAGTCAAGGTAATTCAAATCCTATTATATAATACAATATATAATATAATCCTATTATAAATACTTCATCATATTTTTTCTACTTAAGGTGATGTTGAACCAAGTTCCGAAGTTGTACATATTTGGGCGAAGTGCCTAAAAGGCGGTAACAGGTATTACATAAATAAATTCAATAAAAAACAATATTGTAATTGTAAGTTCTAACGATTCTATGTAGATATTATCATTATTACCCCCAAAACAAGAAAGACTTGTTTTAATTACTATTTGACTTTTTTTCTAAAAATAAAAGTATGGAAGAAATTTCAGGGGTACGTGTTTTGGAACTTTGGAACAAAGATAACAAATGTAAAAAAATAGTAGCCTCATATACGCAGAATTTCAAAATATGCTATATTAACATATTTACTTACGTTACAATGCAAATCAATATTCAACTTTTTGTTTAACGGATGCTATACAACGGTTTTCCTCGACAAAGGACCTTTAAAATAAGACAACCAGAAATAAAATAAATAATCTTTATTTTACATACATCAAAGAAAGTTACTACTTCAAAAAGTACAATGAAAGACAATATTTAGAATATATTAATTTTATATCACAACGATGATTTAGATATGTGTAACAAACACTTTTAGAGTTGATTTACTCTGAAACTTTCTTTAATTCATCTTCATACTTCTTGGTATATTCTCCTGTCGGGTCAAATTCGTCAGTCAGTAGTTTCCATATGTCTGGTCTATTTTTGACGATGAACCTGATCATAAACTCGGCACCCTCCTTTTGCTTGGGGCTGCATTTAGAGCAGCCGTTCTGGAGAGCATCAGGCAAGTTAGCTGGAGGAAAAAAGAAAATGTTATTAAGCGGCATCGTTATACCGTGGAGGTTCCAAAGGCGCGTACTAAGCGGTTTGCCTCCACCTTCATAGTGCGAACTGCCAAGGTGTGGAATTCTTTGCCTAGTTCCCTGTTCCCTGAGAGCTACAATCTGGCGGTTTTCAAAGCAAGAGTGAACCGGTTTTTTCTGGGTAAGCGCGCCCCACGCTCGCTCTAAGGATCATAATGTCGTCAGATGAATTGTGATCAAGCGCAAACCCGTTTTAATGTAAAAACAATTATAAATTTGATCAATCCAATACCGATGACTTGGTTGGTTGGTTGGTTACAATGCCGGACTGCCAACCAGAAGGTTCCGGCTCGATTCCCGGCATGGTCAACTAGTCGTAGGGTATTTTCTAGTGCTCGCCTGGCTAGCAACCACACTGAAGTTGAACATACGTCGCCAGTTATTCCAGACTAGGCAAGCCTAGACTAGAAGCTTGACCATCTGAGTAGGCGAGCCCCCATATACCTAAAGGTATTTTTTCGTATGTAAAGGTATTTTTTTGCTATGTATCAATAACGTATTAATAACTTGTAGATACCAAAATTTTTCGAATTAAATTATAAAAATGAAATAAAATAGATACTTAAGGGGGACTCCCATACAACAAACGTAATTTTAATCATTTTTTTACTCCATCTTCATAACGACATTTGATAGACCCTATATACATTTACAGAATATTTAATTATATATTAACTTTAAAAAATAATTATAAGATTAACAATTAAGGGGGGGCTCTCATATAGCAATGGTACGGAACCCTTCGTGCGCGAGCTCGACCGCACTTTGCCAATTGTTTATATATATTTTTACGGAACCCTTCGTCAGCGAGTTAAATTCGCACTTGGCCAGTTATTTACTTACCTTTGAGCTCCTTGCCATCCGGAGTGCATTGGCCTTTACCGACTAAGCAGTTAGTGTATGTGTTCATAAGACGTTCATTAGTCTTAATCTCATTAAGGTCGACACCATCGAACTTGGTGGTGTAGGTTTCCTTCGCATCAGGGCGACCTAGCGCCACAGCCACCAAGGCAAACAAGCAAACACACACGATGGTTTTCATTCTAATGATCTGTAAGAAAAACATATTTATGCATAATGTATAAAATAATCAATACCCATAATATTAACCGTTCGTATGTTGAATGACATACGTAGCCTATTTTGTATTATCTGTTGAAAAAAGTCCAAGTTCCAAGTTTTAGTTTTACTTACACCGGCTCCCGGTATGTCAACAGTTGCGGCGAAAATGTGTTTATACCGGGAGCCTGTGTTTCAACATAGAAGTGGATAACAAAATGGTTCGGATATAAAGTATAGAAGTAGCTAAGAATGTATCGTAGAATTTAGACAGATAAGCAATGATCTGTAAGAAAAACATAAATATATTTATAGAGTACAAAGTAATCAATAACTATAATATAATAATAACAAACTGGTTTGGATGAAAGTATCGAAGTAGCTAAGGATTTATCGTATAATTTAGACATATAAGCAATGATCTGTGAGACAAAAATATAAATACCTATATATGCATAAATTATAAAGTAATCAATGACTATAATATAATAATAACAAACTGGTTTGGATGAAAAGTATATAAGTAGCTAAGGATGTATCGTAGAATTCAGACAAAAAAATCTAAAAGATAATAACATACTTTATTAAAAGAAGACTTAAATTGTTGGCAGAACTAAAAGCGAGACAAGAGCTTTATTAACTTTAATTACAAAAAATCTGATATTCAAAATTAATCACTGCATTTATATAATATGAGTCAGATTTGTCTGAATCTTATGTAATTCTCCTTCAAACGTAATTAAATGAGTTATTTTCTTGTCTAGTATGAAAGCCAATAATTCTGCAGCATATGCATTAATAATATTATTTAGCATGAGCAGCCCACTTACTACGTTCCCAATTTTGGGACTCGGAAACTTTTCTCACGAGGAGAGATATATAAGACAAAAGCCGCCACACTGGCAAAGTGCGGGTTGGCGGATGACACACGTTTTCGGATATTGCGTTCTACAAACATATGCGTTCAAGAAACTGTTCTTCACGATGTTTTTTCAAAACTAGTCATTGGCGTAATGCCTGGAACGAACTAGGGCTTTTAATCAGACATTAAAAAGCAGACGTTTTTACCACTGAGCCACACTCGTTACTTATTATTATTAATTAATAATTAAAATTTACCTTTTTGATGTGATCCCACTGATTATAAAATGAGAACTGCATCGCTTCAGAGTACCAGCCAGTTTATATATGCTAACATTTGAGGACCACAAAAAATAAAGGATACCTAACAATCGTTGGTATTTTAGATGCATTTAAGATTACTGACGTTGGGTATTAGAATAATTTACTGCAGTATTTCTTATGAAGTATACGAGTGCGGATGCCTGTTGCATTGGGCTATGTTTTTTCTGATCCATGGAGTTTCGGTTGAAGCAAGGGTCGGGGTAACGTCCATAACTATTACATACATTTTTTAGCTTACGTGTTATCTAATTTTTAGATTATAAAAAATATATATATATTTCCATTTAATGACCTACCAAATAATTATAATTTGGTTCATATTTCATTTATAGGGTAAAAACATAAATGTGGCTAAATTTGACTTTTTCTCCAATTTCCTGGTGAGTGATTAAATTTTTAGTTCCATACTATGTACCTACGTTTAAAAGATTATAACTATATACAATCGTAAGGAAATGAAAAGGAACAATTAGGTGATAATAACGGTTATACAAGTATGATACGATAATCTGCCAATAAGAAACTAAAATGAATATATACATATATATATCTATACTGAGTGCAAATAAAAAGTATTAATAAATCAATTTATATTTAACTGAAAATCCTATTATTCTAAATAATATCTAAATAAAAATACAAAGCTTGTAAATATAAAAGGTTATAAATTTGATAGTGTTATATCAGTCTCACGAAGTCTGAGACGATATTTACGTCAACAAATAATCGGAAATATCAATAATTGGTTAAGTGCGACTTAGACTCGCGCTTGAAGGGATCCGTACCATTGTTGTATGGGAGCCCCCCATAAATATAACTTTTTTTTTTATTTAATATATAACACACATAACATACCCAATTTTTAGTATTTGTTGTTACAGTGACACGGGAAATATAGCTATTACGATTTCTGAGGTACAGCCTGGAGACAGACAGCGGAGACTTAGTAATAGGGTCCCGTTTTTACCTTTAAGGTTCGGAACCCTAAAAATGTAAAAAAACTAGTTATAAGTACCAGTACATAAATAAACCAATTAATGATTTCAACCATAAAACCACGCGCGTTAATCGAGGATCATAAATACAACACTAACAAGTCTGTGTCCTTCAAGAAATTTCCATTTAACAAGATTCAGGTTATTGGAGCAAGTTGGTGAAGGAACACTGTAAATGCCATTGTGATGTATAAATACATATTATACTAGCTGATCCGGAAAACGTTGTTTTGCCTTAAAAAACAGATAGTAGCCGATTCTCAGACCTACTGAATACGTAAAGAAACTTATGTGTACCTGCATATACATATTTCGAAGAGATATAAAGAATAAGCTCGAAACACAACTCTTTTTTGCAGGTAAAATGAGGGTTTAATTAGCTTAAGATTACTATGTTTAATTCGCCTGTGCAGTTGGTTGGAGAACAATTTTTTTGTTGGAATTTAATGAGGGTTATTTTAACAAAAATATCCAGCTATTTTAAGCCCATTTAAGATACTTAGCCAATGTCACTTTGAACAAGTTTTTTAAGCTATATTAGTATGTCGATAACCTTAGATTTAATCGTTATATTGTCTTGTTTATTTTTGTTTTATGAATGCACATGGACTGGAGTTAAATTAAATATCAAATCTTATCTAAAATAATTTAATAGCTTCAAGCATGAATGCCCTAAATACAATGAAAAACTAAGAGCACATCGTGAGATAATGTAAATATATTTTTGTTCAGTTTACATCTAAAATTAGATACAACTGTTTAATATTTAAGTGTACGCTCTTTAGGATTTGTATGCAATGGAATGTCTACTATACTTAAGTATAAAAACAAAATTTACATTACATGTCTTACTTTTTTAAAAGTACTAAGCCACTGCGAAGTTAATTTAGTTAGATTAACTTAAAGTTAGTTCCTACGTCTTTCTATAAAATAAACAATATTTTAATCATAAATAAATATAAACAATATTTCAATATATATTTGATTGTTTCTTTGTTGGACGCGAATAGGCTCCGAAACTAATGGGCCGATTTGAAAAATTCTTTCACCGTTGGAAAGCTACGAGTACATTATTCCCGAGTAAATATGGTTTATTTTGTTTTTCTTGACAACTTGGTTTATTTTGTCGCAAAGCCGGAGTGACTGCTAGTAATAAATAAATATTAACATACATGGTTTGTATTTTGGTTGCTAACACAATTAATATACTACATATACATACATAAATACTTTATATCGATACATATTTAAAACCCATACTGACAGTCAACAAATTCAGTTCATCACAAAGATATTAGCCGTGCCGGGAATCGAACCCGGGCCCTCTGGTCGGCAGTCCGGCATGGTAACCATCACGCCAAAGACGTCGTAATTTTGTAGCGGTTTGACACAGGAACCGGCAAAAACGAGACTTACAAAAACATCAATTATGGCTGGGGAAACCAGACTCATATAAGACAATATACATATCTAGATCTATCTGACGAGACCTGCATCTGACGTCAATGGACCGGTTATGTACCTACTCGTATGTAATTTGCAGCCAATCAATGTTTAAAATCTTGGATGTCCGTACCTGAGAGCATTTATATATTTTTTACTCTTTACAGCTTTTGACCAGTCGCGTAGCCGCACGAGTTAGCTACAATCTGATCTAAGGTGGTGCAAGCCTAGTCTGGCATAACTAGCTCTCAAGGAAGCTGCCGGAATTTACTAGCATAAGCATAAGCTGGGACCCACAGGTGGGACTCGAGGCCTTCTCTCACTTGGAGAGAGATATAGGCCATAATCCACCACGCTAGAGCCAAGTGCGGGTTGGTGGTCCTCAAACATACCGGTTTCCTTACGATGTTTTCCTTCACCGTAAAGCGAGTGCATATCCACACATAACTTGAAAAACAAGTCATTGGTGTAGGGCCGGGATCGAACCAGGGGCTATCTGATCGAAAAGCAGACGTTATTACCACCGAGCCAAACTCGCTTTTTAGGTTGCTAGGTGCTTAGCGACAGATTTTTTAACTCAAGTTTTAGCCAGGCTAGAACTTAAAAACGCCCAATGGATTTTAGAAACGCCCTTTCATATATTAGTATACCATAACAACAACAAGTGGGTACAAAACATTGAAATGTATTTCGGATTTATTTTTATGTTTTTTACTAACTGACCCGACAAACGTTGTTTTGCTTTTTTAATAAACCTGTTTCAAGAAAACTGACATTTCGTTCTTAACTTCGGTAATCGTATCAAGTTATTTATTATACTTAAAGCTAATAGGCTGATACTTGAATAAACACTGCATGTTCATTTAAGTATACCATATATTTTTGCTTCACATTTAATTCTATATCTAGTTCATCGTAGGTTTATCTCAGATTGTAATTACTTACTCAAATAGTTTCCGTGTAACATTGTATTCTTTATGTCTTCCTCAATGCTCATTTGTTTTCCTAATATTTGGTATCATTATATAGGTGATTAACCAAAGTGATACACCACTGATTACGACTGCCAGTTTATTGTAGTTTTTTACCTATAGCATAATACGAGTGTGTCTAACAAAATACGGCATATCCCACTAATATATTTAATGTTTATGTTTGTTTTCTGGTTTTCTGGCTACCTCTTCAGACTATAATAATAATTAGCTCATAGGTAATGCTAGTATATACACATTATTTACTCATGGCACTGTACATAACACGCATAACAGAAGAAAGTTATATAAATTATCACTTTACAATAAATAAAGCCAAAATAATAATAACAATCATTTATTGCAATCGTATTACATAGTTACACATAATATAGCTCGTAATATTGGCCCTTACATTTACATTTATGTATATGCAATTCGCGCTTTTTTGCTCGATTAGGATATATAGTTCCCAACGTTGCGAAATCTAACTATCTATTATAATGTGTTGAATAACAATTTTATTCATCATAACTATTTGTGACGTCTAGAACAAGTGACGTTTGCCTAATAAATGACTTTGTTAATAATTAAAAAAAAATTACAACTACTCTTCCAAACATTGGCAAAATAATGTGTCATTTAAGAATACGATTAATTACACGATTATATAATTTGTAATGATGTATATGTATGTGTCTTCTGTGTCTGAAATAAATGTGTTTTTTATTACGTTCTTTCTTTCTTTTATGGTACATTAATGCAATTTTTAGGGTTAACTGCCGAAGGTTTTAAGAGGAAGAAGGTTTTCTTTCACATATTTACTTTGACCTAACAACAATATATTATTATTAGTTTATATCACAATTTTACAACAATTTTTACATTTGGTTCTATTTATCAAGATATCTTCTTACGCTTTCGCGTCTCTAAGTTCAGCTTCATGTTTCTTCGCGTAGGTTCCATTAGGGTCGTATTTGGCTTTCAATTGGTCCCAGGCCTCAGGTTCGTGGTTAATGAGGTGTCGGATCACTTTCTCTGAACCGTTGCGTTGGGCTTCGGTACATTTGGCGCAATCAGTCTCCAGGGCTTCTCTTAAGTGAGCTGTAAATGAGATACGATATCAGTTAATTATCTTCAGGGCAGTGTTAAGGTGAAGGCAAAACCTTAAATTACAGTTTTATCATTGTAAATAATAATAAATAAACATAAAAAAATATTAGGACACATTTCACACACGGCTGGTTAACCCCATACTGAAACATTTCTTATTTGTGTTATGGTAGCTAAAACATCTGATATACTACATATACATACATATATACATATTTTATATAGATACATATTTAACACCCAGACCCACAGCCAACAAATTTAGTTAAGCACAAAGATGTTGGCCGTGCCGGGAATCGAACCCGGAACCTTCAGATTGGCATGGTAACCGTTACGTAGGTAGGTCGTCTTAAAAGGTTAATGTTATTGAAAAAAGTAACTTAAAGTCCATCCAAAAAAAAGGCCAAATATATTTAGACCAATTATGGTACCAAACAGGTTAATCAATATAAAAAAGATTGTTAAATGATTTAACCACTATTCAAGGGTTATTCTTTAGACGGCCTATAAGAAGCAATTTTTTTTTTATTTTAACTGTCTTTATTTATTACAATCAAACTAAATTCAACATCTATTCCATGTCATCGCCTTCTTAGAACATTCCCAGCTAATACACCTTTTAAACAAAAAAATAAAAATTGGTTCATCCATTCGAGAGCTATTTTGCCGCAGACAGAGACGTCAAACTTATATCACCACGCGTTTTCGCTTAGAGGGTTAAAAACTCTTTAATTACGTAATCTAAGTACTCTCTGTCCTTACTTCATGTTTACTTTGTGCTCATAGGCGAGTAAAAATTGAAGACCATTACTGCATATCGTAAAAATATTAGCTTCGGTTTAAACTTGGACGTCGACGTCGGACGACTTTAAACCTGGGATGACGCTAAGTCATCCCAGGCGAATTGTAAACAATGATTTCTACGAATACGTACGACGCAACAAAAAAGTTAGACTCTTGACAAGTGACTTACGTCAATATTATAAGCTCTAACGTTGGTAACAGCTAAGACAGTCTAGATAGTTCGCAGCATATATTACTCGTATAATGAGTATTTATTTTTCTTGGAGATATACATTTTTTACAATATAGTCACAAGAAAACTTAGTAATGAGCCAATGGAATTGTTTCGATTATTTAATCATTCGACTTGATTGATTATGTCAAATATAAATTCAAATGACCATGTTGTCATTTATTTAAAAAGCAGTAATATTCGTCATATTAGATAGATAATACAAGATTGGATGATTTTTTTCAGGATAGATGTATTTATTGAAAATAATGATGGACTGAAGGCAACCATCAACCTTTGATGACTTACCATATTTCATCGTATTAAAAAAATATACGATTTTTTCAGGATAGTTCTAACACAAGATAAAATATTAGCCTGTGTATTGTGTGTATGACACGTTGTCGGTTTATCATTATTTTCGATAAATACAACTATCCTGAAAAAAAATCGTAAAAATCTTATTCGGGTGATCAAGATTTTTAGGTAGTATAGGACAACTTACATTTGAGCTCCTTTCCTTCAGCAGTGCACTTTCCTTCATCCAGCATACATTTGACGTAAGGCGTTAAGAATCTCTTGTTGCTGAGGATCTGATCCAAATCGATTCCGTCAAATTTGTTCGTGTATTGTCCATCGTTAGGCCGAGCCAAGGCGATAGCGGCGAGGGCCAATACGCAGATAATGATAACTCCCTTCATAGTTTACCTAGAAAATAAGTAAATATAAATAATAAGGAAATAAGGAAAATGTTCGTAACTCAAGTGTCTTGAAAATGTATGCCAATGCATAGCTTTTTTTTACTAGCTTTGTAATATAATTACTTATAATGAAATTGACAATAATATAAAACCTCGAAGAGATTTAACCACATTAAAGAGTTGTCATTTAAAGACAAAAATAAGACTAAATGCGACATAGGTATGACTATATTTATATTTTCATTTATTTATATACGTTTGTATGTAAATCTATCGTACAAAGTTAATAAAATATAACGAATGAAAGTATAAATTGACGATATGCGAAGACAAACCTGAGACTTTTAATAGAAAGTACTTTTAAATCGTGCTAAAGTGCCCAAATATAAATAACAATCAGGTCTTGTTACCGGAATAGGAATTACGTAACTTCGATAATCTTAGTCGGCTAAGTCAGGAGCATTTTGCAAATAATGTCAGTCACTCGAAATAGTAGTACCAAATAGCAATGATACAAAAAGTTCTGAACAATACTGGTATAAAAACAATTGGATGCTTATGAAGATTCCACTTTTTTGTCTTAATGCAGTTTCTTGGAATTTGACGACTATAAACCACAACAACAAAGCTTGCCACTCCTCATAAGAAATTAAGTATAGAGGCAAAAAAATCAAGTAATGAATACGTGAGATTTGTATAATTGAAAAAAAATTAAGCTATTAATTTACCTACTAGGCAAAATCTAACAATTAACTATACCTACACAATGTAAGTAGATAATTAGAATCACAAATTTTATTTCAATTGTTGTTTTTGTACAAGTTTCCGAAGCCACGTACATCCGCGTCATATTTTTTTAATAGGCTTAAGAATTTAAGATTCATAACTATTTGAAATGTTGTAATTGTCAGCTTGACTAGATTGTTTGATATTTTCCATAACGGAGAATGTTATCACTTATTTAAATATTAGTTAAAAAAAACTAAAAAACACGCTTATCTGGCCATTTTAAATGGGTCAAAATCGCGCCCAAAGAAGTCGGTTACAAACAAACATACAAACAAAAATACAAAAAAATGGAATAATTTTATCAAACTAGTGTATTGTCATCGGTCCTCCATAAATCTACAAAGTTTGAACGAAATCTGGCCGTTTAAAGTGGGTCAAAATCGCGCCCAAAGAAGTCGGTAACAAACAAACATACAGGTGAAGCTAATAAAAAGCGTGTAAAAATAGAAAAAATAGCGTTATTTAAATAAGTATTGTAGGTTTCTTTTTTTACTTGAGACAACTTGAATTTTTGCATAACTTTTACAAACACTTATTTCAATCAATGCACAACTTATTTCATGCTCGCTAAACTAAGGTTTTTTTTTTACAAATAATGTTTTTCCTTAATTAGGGGGAAAAAACTAAGGAGTTAGTCGGTTTGTCATATGACGTTACAAAAAAGCAAGCCTGTGTCAAGAGATTCAGTTGAAAGCAACTACTTTTGTTTTCGCACAAAAAAAAATAACCAAAAGTTGCACCAGTAAATAAACAGCCTACCTTGTGAATATGGTCGGGTGTGGTTGACAGCACAGCAATGCGATTATGAATTTAACTGACATACTCCATCAAGTTTTATACTATGCCATTTAGCACTTTTCCACTAAACGAAAACTAGTTTTACCATTTACGACATATTATGACGAGTCTGCATTTCCTCGAAAGGCCATTTCGTCACTTCGTCATTAAACAATGCATTAGCGGTAGGCCTTCGCACGAAAACAGACGATGTCCGCCTTGGCTGGTTTGTTAAGGTTTTTAAATGAATATATAGAATATAATTGAAAATTGACATGGATACATATTGATTGTGACATGATTTGTATTTGTAATGTCGGATCACAATTACAGCTTCGTCTTTACTAAGTAACAAAGATTTGGTTAAACAAAAACATTTATGAAATAACAGTCATATGTTATTAATAAAAAATGTTTCTACGAACATTTGAATTATAATTTTACTATTAGAGATAAAATCTGCAAATTGCGTCCGGCCAAATATAATATTTCCGAACTGGTCGGTAATAAGTTAAATTATTAATATTATTATGAGCCTGTTTTGTCCCATTGAAGAGCAAAGGCCTTTCTATCCTCTTTCCATTTATCACGATCTATTGCTATTTCTTGCCAGTTTTTGCAGTGTTTATCCAGTTCGTCCCGCCATCTCCGGCTGGGCCTGCCGCGACGTCGGACGCTCTGTGGTACCCACTGGGTGGTGCGTTTAGCCCACAGATCCTCCGACATCCGGCTGATGTGCCCAGCTCAATTCCACTTCAGTTCGGCTGTCTTTTGGTCAACGTCTATAATAAAAGTTAAAAGTTTATTTTATTGTTTGCATGTCATTGTCAAGTATATTCTTTTATATTTGTACACCAAACAGCTAGGCATTTGACCAGCATACCTAGTCTAGAGTTACTGGCTTTCTAAGGCCACGACAGATTTTCAAATTCAGAGAAGTATTTGACCAGGTGAACACTAGAATACAATGGTTCCTTTCATCGAAAGCTCAAGCTCACCGGCGCATGAAGGGTATCAAACCTACGCCCTAAGGGACGTAAGGCAATCAGATCTCTAACTTAGTTGTTAGTGCATCAAATTGTGATTCAATCTCACCTCAGTGGAAAATTTATGCTCGAAATGCTTGAACAATAAAAGTGATTTTATAAATGAAAGCTATTCTAAAAACCTACTTACATAACTACCTCAATACACATTTAAAAATTGTTTTCGAACAATATAATACAAGTAATAGTTATAACTTACTTTCCGGCTACATATTCTGTATAAGTATACTTACTTAAGAATATTATTATATTACTTTACTGTACTGCTGGAATAAATGTACGTGTTTAAAGTAGATAGATAGATAGATAGATAGATAAATTCTTTATTTCCCACTACTTACATTACCTAAATTATACATAGAAGAAACTTATAACTAGTGCCGAAAATGGCGGCCTTATCGCTAAAAGCGATCTCTTCCAGGCAACCAGAGGAAGGACAGTGATATAAAAAACGAGAGAGGGGAGTACAAAAAAGTATATAAAAAAAATATATATATATACTACATACCATATATTACATATACCTACTAATATACAACTACATAAAATATACTAAATTTAAATATTACAACATATAACAATATTACAAATATACATATAAACTATTTAGATTACAAGGACAAGTACCAGTTTTTTACCAAATTTCGAAAAGAATCCAGTGACTGAGCCTTTCTAATATGTAATGGTAACTCATTCCATAGCTGTATAGCTCGGAAAGTGAATGAGCTACCAAAGAATGTGGAGTTGTGCTTGGGATACATTAAAGTGAGGTTTTCCGATGACCGGAGATCACGAGCGTGTGAAGTGTGCACGTATTTCAAACGGCACTTTAAATATTGGGGGGTAGAGGGATTAAATAATACATTGTATACTAAGGACAAGATGTGAGCATTCCGGCGAAGGCGAATGGGCAGCCACTTGAGCTTTGTACGAAACTGAGAGACATGGTCATATTTGCGTAGTCCAAATATGAACCGAATGCAGTAATTTTGGAGTCGCTCAAGTTTATTCAGCTGGTCCTTTCGGAGATCTAGATAGCAAGCGTCTGCATAATCCAGGATGGGAAGAAGAAGTGACTGAGCAAGCGCAACTTTAGTGGCGGTAGGCAAAAAGTTACGGAGTCGTCTCAACGACGCTCCAGAAGCAAACACTCTGCTGCTGATAACATCTAAGTGAGTATCCCAACTAAGACAGCGATCCATTATCACGCCTAGATTTTTCACTGTCTCGCTGTATGGAATGGTAATACTATCAAAAACAACAGGTGGAATGGTAGCCCACTCAACTCTAGATATCATGCGAGAACTACCAACAATGATAACCTGAGTCTTGGAAGGATTCACTTTTAAGCCGAACGATCTACTCCACTTTAAGATTTGGAACAGATTATCATTGGTGGCAGCTATTACCTCATCAAGCTCATTAATATGGCCCTGACAATAAATTTGAAGGTCGTCTGCGTATAGGTGGTAAGGAGAAGTAAGATGGAGAGATATTGAGTTTATGAAAACAGCAAAAAGAAGAGGAGATAGAACGCCGCCCTGTGGAACACCTGCTGACGTGTTACGCCATGAAGAAAACAAGTCTCCAAGGCAAACTCGCTGCCGGCGCCCAAACAGGTAGCTATGAAACCAATCTATCACCGATGGAGATATGTTGAGAGAGCAAAGTATCGCTAGCAGAATATCCCAATCGACGGTATTAAAAGCATTACTAAAATCTAACAACGTTAGAATAGTAAGCTTACCGTTATCCATGCCTTCGCGAATATCATCGGTGATTTTTACAAGGGCAGTCACAGTACTGTGCCCGGGACGGAAGCCAGATTGAAAAGGATTTAGAAGATCATGACGAGTAAGGAAATAATTGAGCTGCCTATTAACTAGGCGCTCAAGGACTTTGGATAGAAATGGCAAGATGGAAATGGGACGGAAATCTGAGGAGGACTTAGGATTTGGCTTTTTTGGTAAGGGAATTATATGGGCCTCCTTCCAAATAGAAGGAAACTTACCACAGGAAATAGAATTATTGAAAAGGGTACAAAGGATGGGTAGGATGCTTTTAAGGATAGGCAGCAGCATGTTTCTGCTTATAGAATCACAGCCAACCGCATTGGACGATATTGACAATATGCTTTTCTCAACATCACATTCGGTGAAAAGACTAAGAACAAAAGGTGGATGGTCGGGGTTAGGTAAGCCAGAAAGATGATTAAGAGTTAAGTTTTTATCCTCATCTAGCATTGAGGAAGAAGAACAAAAATGAGAATTTAAAAGATTAATATCAATTTCATTTGGAACTGTTGAATTATTAGACTTACCAATCCCCATGGACTTCAAAAATTTCCAGACTTTAGCTGGGTTTTCATCTTCAACAGAAGCGTGAACGTAACGGCGTAAAGCGTCCCTACACACCTTATTACAGCGATTACGAGCCTGGATATACTTTTCTTTGTTAGAGTCAGTTGGCCGCGATTTATACCGCGTCCTGGCTACACATTTATTGTGCATAAATACTTTTATATCATCGGTGAGCCAAGGAGCAGGCAAATGTTTAATTTTAATGGAACGGAAAGGTGCATGCTTGTCATAAAGTTGAATAATGATAGAATTAAACAAAGCTACTTGGTCATCAATTGAAGCCGCATTGATAACTGGACTCCAGTCAATTTTTTCCGCATCTTGTAAAAGTGCTTGACGATCAATGCCACTAAAGTTGCGCTGAAGAATAATCTGAGGCTTTGGCTTAGGGGGGCGAATTTTGTAAGAAAGGAAGATCAGATCGTGATAGGAGAAATCGTTAGCGGTGTATTGCCCATGTTTAGCAACATGTTGAGTAGAGGTGACCATCATTAAATCTAATAGAGAAGGTGTACAATTTGGAAAATGATGGGTGGCATTAAGAGGAAGCAAGTGCAAATTGTTTGACCTGACAATGCTCTCCAATTTGGAAGAACGAGTGTCGCGTTTGAGAATGCAAGTATTGAAATCGCCCATAATGATAGAATGGCAGTAGGAGGGGCAAAAATCACCAAGAAGATTATCAAACGAAGAAAAGTAATTAATACTACGATCAGGGCTATAGTAGACTCCAAGAAGAATTTTAGTCTTAGAAAGTTGAACCTCTATAAACAAGTGTTCGCCAGCATTGGCTGGAGGGGGCTGTGACGATTGAGTAATGATTGAATAGGGAATGTTTGCTTTCAAATAAATACACACACCTCCACCAACGGCGCCTAAGCGGTCGTTACGTATGAGGATAAATCCGGGAAGAGAGTAAGATGTGGTAGCTAGACAAGGCTTGAGCCAGGATTCGGAGACTACTATAGCATGAAGATGTTTTTGATTAAGAGACGCCAGCATATCAGGATAACTGGCCGGAATGCTCTGCGCATTTATGTGGACAATATTGAAATTCTTAGGAACATCGGAAAAACTTGTATCAAGAAAATCACTTAATGGAGGTAAACTAGCAAAGCTACTATCACTGTTATTAGAATCTTCGGCAGATGAAGCGGTAAAAAACTCACTTTCACTATTATTATTATTATCATTATTAAATATATTTAACATACTATAAAATTAAATAAATAAATTTTACTATATATCTATACTTACTGGTATTAAACAAATATATTCATGTATATAATTACGCTAATACGATAAAGGCAATTATACCCACCGGTTGCTCAGGAAAAAGACATTAATTATTTAAACCTAACATTAAATTAAAACAACAATACATAGTTAAGCAATAGAAGATTGAGAAGTTTCATAATAAATACAGACTAATAACCTACAACACAAAATCGAATACTAAATTAATGATTAAAAGCTTAATAAATACTGAGTCATCAATAAGAGAAGAGAAAAAAAAATATATATATACATATTACAAAACATTGCCACATCGTGATGGATTGCATTAAAATTTTATGGGTGGTTACAATAATTATATTAGTCGAAGTACACATGTACGTGCGAAGCCACAAAATAACATGACAGAAAAGACTTTGACAACTGATTCAAGTGACAGCTGCGTCAAAATAGACATAAAATTGGAGTTGAACAGCAACACAAATAAAAATTAAAAATAATATTTAAGTTATAATAAGGGTGAAAGAACTATACAAGGTATGTGCGAATGTACAAATTGCAGTAAGATTTACAAAACTACCTTACGTATATGACGTCATGCAACAAACAAGGACAATAACGTCTTGTAGCAAGCCTGATGAGACGCAATTCTACTTCGGATTTACACGACGTTTATCCTTTGCGTCTTTTGCTTTAGATGTAGCCGTTGGCTTCTTGTTCCTAGGGGCTGCTACCTTAGGAGCCGAAACATCAGCTACAACCGGCGGATTGATCATTTCTAGCTCACTAATAGATGTAAATCGATGCCGTTTCCCGTTCGCCGCCACCACGTAAACAAACCCGTCACGCGTCCAACACTTGTTGATGCCGAAGCGCTGACGGGCCGACATGAACGCATCGTGACGCGGCTTAGTCAGAAACTCTGACATAGTAAAGCCAGTGCCTTTAAGAGCTGTCTTAGCCAGCCAGAGTTTGTGTTTCATGGACATGTCCCGCAGCTTCACTAGAATAGGCCTAGGTTTACCTGAATCTGAGGAGCGACCCATTCTGTGGCAGCGACTGATATGCTCAACTGTAAAGTCACTTATTTTTAGCTGCTTAGTCACCATGTCAACAGCGGTCACAGTGGGATCTTGATCATTCTCAGGAACACCGTGAAAGAGTAGGATCTTGACTCGCGCTCGCATCTCCTGGGAATCACTCTGCTTCGCAAGCAAATGAATTTGATCTTGCAGCGACTGGATAGCTGCCAGCACAAAGGTCCGGAACTCTGAAAACTTGTCAGCCAGCGTTGGCAGGTTCTCAGATGTAGGTGAAGCCGAAGATCCTTGTAATTCTGCTTGGAAAGCATCCATCCTCTTTAAAAACAGCTCTTGAAGCTGCATTTGTGTCTTCAAAACTGCTTCCATTGTACTTTGGTAAGTTGTGATTTAGTGCCAAAATAATGCTTCAGTAATTTTGAAGAAGAGAAGTCAGGAATGAGAAAGGATAAGCACTGGCAGGTATTTACACTATTATCATTACATTAGCATAATAATTTTATGATAAAAGTAGATATATCTAATATTAGTTGATTTAATAAATAGGAGAACAAATTAACACAATGTTGTTGTTTGACTACCCACGAGCGAAAGTACTGTAATCTACATACAAAAAAGATATTTTGAAATTGAAATGTGCTCGAAAGACGTCCAAATTATCTTGATATGCGGACACATTCCCAAAACAAATAATAATTATTTGAAAAACAATGAAAGAAAAATAGCTAATTTTATTTTCGAGTAGTGAACATTTTTGATTTCTGTTAAAAATGTTTTGTTTTTATCTTTATTCATTTTATGTTCATATAGTATTTTTTATGCTGATTATGATTGGTATCTAAATATGAATACATACACAGTAATTACTTAAGGTATGTAACAAAGTACAATGTGTGTTGGTAATTATTCACATAATTAAAATTTTAAGGTATTGACCTGAAAAAAAGAACATTCAGCATAATGTGGTGTAAATACATTTTTTTGTACTTGGGTAAGTAGGTACAATTTGCAAAATGTTAACTACCGGCTAATTATACTAATTCCAGAAACAATTAAGAAAATAATACAGTCAGGTATTTAACTAATGTTACAACCCTAATTATGAATCAGCTTTAAGTGTCATTAGATTGCGACAACTACAGAGCCTAAATGTATAAAAATTATAATCATATTGTTTTGTTATATAATATTTAACCTACGATTAAACTTTAAAATTGAAGGTTACTGTTAGAAAACTACAAGTATTAAAAAAGTTACGTATTTGAAAAATCATAAACTCTGCTCGCTTCTCTTCTTCTTCTTATTGTCATTTAAGCGCTAGGTTCCTATATATCTCGCCTCAATACAATTTTTTTTTCTACCATAGCCTTGACTTTCTTGTACGACGTGAAGTTTATCTTCTCCTTAATCTGGTCTGTGGACGCCTATCATGGTATTTCTTTCCTTTTTGTTGCTTCTAACTTTCATCTATAATGTATTTCAGGAATACATCAAATGTGGCCAAACATTTTCCTCTTATGTTTTAACTATTTTCATATGTTTTTAACGTGATTTAAATATCAGGAAAAAAAATTACCTATCAAAATACCAACAATTACTTTTATAAGTAATACAAAAAGCAACGTGACTTTTATATATTCATCTGGTACGTACTCACGTTACTTAAGAAATACATAGATATAAAGCACAAACATAAAAAACAGTTCTAAGAATAAAAAACAATGATACAAACATGCTACAAAAAGTATCATTAAGTTTGAGAAACAAAATTGATTCCATGTTTTGATGTCTATAAGAACTCGTTCGCCATATGAATAACTTCGACGAAGACGAATATAACAATTTTAATAACCACTAAATTGGTACGTCTAACGATGAATAAGCCAATTAAACCGTGGTTCCAATTATGTTTATAGTCTAAACGTAACTGGGATTTTTTAACTGCTTGTTTGAAGGCTCTTTAAAAACAAAACTGTTTTAAATACTTGTTTTAAAGCCATTCTTCAACTTAAATATCTTATCAAAAAATCCATGATAAAATTGTATGTAATGTGTATGTATTGTGTTCTTACATCAATTATATCTTAAGCTGTGTTACTTACTACTTCTTCATGATATGTATAAAAAGATAAAATAACACACGTATATAACAAAAAGTATTTGGAACCTGGTTTCCAAAAATAATTTTCCTAAGCGATCGAAAAAGGTGGAACAAACAAAATAATGTAAAATAGCCAAGGGATTGAAGACACTTAAACGGCCAACGACCTACAATAATTTATTAAATTTAAATTTAATTACTAATTTAAATCTCATGAATTCTTCTGCTCACTTGAAAAATATATTTGGTTGGTTACTTAAATGTAGAGTGTGCTTTTTAAATTGTTTTATTTCAACTAAATAATGTAAAGATATAAGCGAGTGTGGCTCGGTGGTAATAACGTCTGCTTTTCAATCAGACGGCCCCTGGTTTGATCCCAGCCCTACACCAATGACTTGTTTTACAAGTTATGTGTGGATTTGCACTCGCTTTACGGTGAAAACATCGTGAGGAAACCGGCATGTTTGAGGACCACAATATCCGAAGACGTGTGTCATCCGCCAACCCGCACTTGGCCAGCGTGGTGGATTATGGCATATATATCTCTCCTCGTGAGAGAAGGCCCCGAGTCCCAGCAGTGGGAACGTATAGTGGGCTGCTTATGCTTATGTAAAGATAAGCTGGTACGGTCAGGTAGATACTCGTACCTCTTGGTAAACATATGATGAATATTGACTTGACTTGTGGCTACAAATAACAAACTAAGTTCCGAGTATTTGACGTCTGACTTCTAACGTTGTTTATAAACAGACTTTAACCACAGAAGAGACAAGGAAACAACGGAAATCGTAATTTTCTCATACGATTTTATGATCGGTTTTGCTTGCCATGGCCCTTTTCTTGCTAAAAAAACCATGATCAACAATTGATCGTCGTGACCTTTAAGGTGTAGGTACAATTTGCACCTACGAGCTAATCAGTGGTTACTGGAAGTCATAGCCTAGGTGTTATTAGATTACTTTTCTTGGTACGAGCAAATATAATTGGTGTAATTGTCAGGTATAAATCAAATTACTTGTTCAGTGTAGGTACGTATTTGATTATTCATGTTAAAAATATTATTATGTAAAGTCTTAAAGAATATAGTAAAGTACTAAACATATAATTCGTGCACGTATTCTAACATTTATAACTATGTTTGATACAGATAAAAAAGCAAGTTAAAGTTAAGTATTTAGACTTAATATATCTAACACCTACTATGTTTAAATAACTGTACAAGTTAAAATATTCAAAATTTAAAAGCAATCGATGCCTAAATCAAGTTCTCAACCAATAAGGGACGTTGAATTTTTAACGATAAGTAATCATTATGTTTGATGGAAAGAAATTACGCCTAGAGTTTAAGCAATGTTAAGTTTTAAGCGCTTAGCCATAATAAATCTTAATATATATAAATCTCGTGTCACAATATTTGTCCTCAATGGACTCCTAAACCACTTAACCGATTATAATAAAATTCGCACACCATGTGCAGTTCGATCCAACTTGAGAGATACGATAGTTTAAATCTCAAATTATAATCGCAATTTTATTTTATTGCTAATTATTGTCTGTTATTATTTGACAGTCACAATTATCTGTTAACTCCAAATGATTCTAACAGATGTCGATACCTTTCGACTGGGTTGAGTAAGTAATCAATAGATGGCGCTGCTATGGTAAATCTACGAACGTGTCATATAAGCTACACTATCTATTTTTCATACCCCTAAGTGAGGCAAAACAGCATTTGCCAGGTCAGCTAGTAGATTATAAAGATGGATCTAACCTGTAGGTCGGCTAACTAAGATAATTTGACGCGATTATCGAGGTTAAGCGACGGTCGAAGCGAATAGTCTTTGCTTGGGCCATACAAAACAAAGCCATTAACAAGTGTCATTGTTGTCTGGGCGCTTGGGTCGAATGACACGTTAAATTGTAGGCTCAGGTTAATAGTCTTAATACAAACCGTGGTTAAGCCAAGTCAGAGGCCGTCAGGCAGCTTGAAAACTCTCGACAACGGAGCTTGCCCATTTCGTTCATACAAAGAAGAAGATAAAGATGGAATACTACGAGTATCGTTAATTTTATTTTAAGTATATGTGAATAATATTTCTTAAGGATAAAAACTACAGAATAGTACGTAAAATACACTTAGAATCGATACTTCGATCGCTTAATATCTGTTTATCATAGAACTGTACCGATGGCACTGATGCATAAGCATGTCCAAAAAAAGGAAGTACCTAACTAGAAACTCACTAAAGATCATCATCATCATAATATCATAAATGGGTCTTTGTTCGTCGTAATCAAATTATTAAAGCAACGTCCGTGGATCGTAACACTTTTTTAGTCGGCTGAATTTGCTATCCGGGAGCCACAGCTACTTCTACAGTGTTGCCAAGCCAGTTTGTAGAAAGCCTGAAGAGCTACTTCTCAATAAAATAAAATAAACAAATACTAGAAAACATTTCACACACAGTTGATTTGCCCCATACTAAACCATTTCTAGTTCGTATTACATACATAAATATTTTATATCGAAACGTATTGAATACCCAGACCGTCAGCCAACAAATTTAGTTTATCACAAAGATGTGGGCGTACCAGGGATCGAACCCGGGACCCTCTAGTTGGCAGTCCGGCATAGTAACCAACCCGTCAACGAGGTCGCCATTCCTCAACTAACCCTGTATCTTAATAGCTACGTACGAGGTTCTGATCTCAAGCATGACGTCTTAACTTTGAATATTAAACAGCGTAGGATAAACATTCGCGTAACAAACATACATATTAAAGAGCCACCATTTTAAAATTGTAGTTTTCTTCTTTCAATGGTAGATGTTAATAAAAAAATGTTTTTGTTCATCTACATGAGTATTTTTAGTTAAGGAAAATAATAATTCTACAAAACGCTACAAACGACTTAAATGTCGACCTCTATTTCAAACCTCGAAGTAAAAACGATGCGAAAACGGAACGTAACGGATGAAATGAGTATGATTATAAATGTATTGTTTTAGTTGTACATTTGAATATACTCGTGTAAATAAAAGTTTTACTTACATATAAGGGCTTATGTTAGTTATTTTATTGTTTTTGATAAAAATATTTGATAACATATAATGTTGGTGTATTATTTTTGTATAAAAATAATGTTATAAAATATTTATGGTTGGTGTTTTATAACAGTACATTATGTTTATTTTCTGAATAAACAATTCTGCTCCTTTAAAAGTTAAATGTACCACTGGTTAAAAATATAGAAGTAATACAAAACGAAATAAATTGCATATTTCTTGACCAACATACGCATGAGACTGAAATAAAAATTAAAAAACTGCAGATAATTGGATCTTGATAAAAAAGGTTCGAGTTTTCTGACGTCAGAGCCGAGTCGTGCGTGGCTCAAAATATTCCAATGTTTACCAGCTGCTTACCGAGAAAACCTATTTGTATTCATTGACTGAGCGAGCGAAGTGCCTCTGCAACAATTGACCAAGTTATCTGTTTGTATGTATTGAGAGACGAACTAAGAAGCTCATCAGCAATTCTTGCGTTGCGAAGGCGAAGCTTCAAAGCCTAGAGCACCGCTGCAAGGTTGCTAGTTTGTCGGTTTATTATCGGGTACATTTCGGGGATAATATCAATCTGGAACTTCATAATTTAATTATGAAGATCCAGAGTGGTTTGATCATAATTTGATTCCACCATCTCCGTTCTACTACAGAACGAGCAGAGAGTCAGTGAAGAGACAGTTGAAGAGACAGTTGAAGAGACAGTTGAAGAGACAGATGAATAGAGTTGAAGTTCCAAACTTTCGTACAAAACGCTTTGCGTTAACCTTTATTGTTAGGACTGCGAAGCTTTGGAACTCACTACCTGAGTCTCTGTTTTCTGAGAGGTATCATCTGGGGGTCTTCAAAAGAAGAGTTATTAGGTATTTCTAGGTAAGCGTGCCACACCGTAGACTGCAGCGCAGCTTAACATCAGGCTAGCTGTAGTCAAACGCTAACCTATCAAGAGTAAAAAATAATAATTAATGTAATGATATAAGGATGTTTGTATGTTGGTACCCGAGTTAAAGCCCTAATTTTGAACCTATCTTCTTTCTTCTTCTTCTTCAGCCACTCGAAAGTCTCTGACTTAGCCAATCTTCCTTAATCTTGGTATATTTTACTACTTAGATACATGCACGTAATTGACATTGTGAGTTACATATACATACTTATGTAGAAGATTCAATGTCAAACAAAAGATGGATCAAAACGTATCTTAAAGTGGTCAACCGGACGCAGAGCTCAGCATACCTAATATATTATTATATCGCTATCTCAAGGAGGAAAATCATTGTTTATTAATATATGTATCACGGAATAGTCTTAAGATGTTATGATGCTTAAGGTCATGCGTGTAATTAGTTCATGGCAATGTAGGATTTATAACAATAAAGATAAGAGTGTCCTGTATTTTATTTTTAACCTACGACGTAAAAACAATAGGATGTTTAAGTTTCACGTGTACGTGTTTGTGTGTGTGTATGTGAGTGTGTGTTAGTAGTGTCGTAGCTCCCGAATGAATAAACCGATTTGTTTTTTTTTTTTTTGTTTAAAAATGTGTTAGTCGGAAGTGTTTTAAGCTGTTTAATAAAAATCGGTTCAAGATGAATACCGTCACAAATGGCGAATTGTCTATTTTTTCGCAACACTTTCAATACCGGTATCAATTCTAGTAGGATACCAATAATATTATAATCAATTTCGAATCAAAGATGGCCGTTTTCATAAAATGAACTGTCGTAAATTTAAACGTAAACTGTCATTAATGTCTAAATTCTTAATTTTTCCTCGTTCATAATCGTGCATAGATTGATTCATTTGACACTAATACGATTAAGCATGCCCTTGTGCTGTTCTTTCCAAGGTTGAGAAAACCACAGGTTTTTGCAGTATGGTAATTAGATCAACAGGTTTATCATAATTATCTTTTGAACATTGTTACTGGTAGTACTAACTTTAGCAATAGTTACTTTTGTAATAGTTACTTTAGCGCCTGTAGCTCATCTGACTAAGGTTATCTGGAGTGCTACCGTGGGTTGCATAAGTATAGACGTAGCCCATCATACGTTCCCACTGCTGGGACTTGGGGCCTTCTCTCGCAATTAGAGAGATATAGGCCGCCGTAGGTTGGATGACACGTTAAATTGTAAGTCCTGGCTGTCTTAGTACAAGCAGGTGTTAAGCCATATGGATAAAAGTTTTAGTAATATTAATATTCCATGGAGTAAATTTTAAAACAAGAAAATGTTGATACAAAATGGCTAAGCAACGTGTTTTAGATGTACTCGTAAGATAAGACAAGTGTCACTTAAACTTAAGTTAAGGTTATATAAAATTTACAAAAAATAGTAAGTTAATAAACATTAATGTACGTATTTTAAGTGCCTTTGTAATAAACAAAGCAAAGAAATAATGATCAAAGCTTTTATAACAAATTCCAAATATACGAGACGAGCGCGTTGAATTCTATTATGTTGATGGACGTAGCCCAAATTCATAGACAATATTCTACGAGTATTTTTTCGAGTATCTTCAGCTAAACAAAAAATCCAAAGATATACCATCTTGCAAATATACAATTGATATACGAGTAACAGTATAAGATCAAAACATTAACTGACAATGAATTATATTTTAGGAATTTTTCTATATTTGAATGGGGTGGAATTCTATATTACCATTATAACAAAAATGGTAATTGTCGTATGGGAACCCCTTAATATGTTTCTATTTTATTTTTCGTATTAGTTGTGATAGGGGCAGTAGAAATATATAATTTAAAAAAAAAGCTTTCTAATTATCACGGTTTATGAGGTACATCCTGGTGACAGACAGACAGGCAGACAAACATTGGAAGCTTAGGAATAGGATCTTATTTTAAGTATACCCCAAAAAAATATAAATAAAAATAATTAATTAAAGATTATTATATGTTTATTGGCTTGATTTTAACTTACGTAAGTGGTGACTGATGCTTAGTTTTTTTAGCCACATGTTGCTATAGGACTTTGTACTTGTTTGTAATGTGTGTTTGTAATAATGTAAAATAGAAGACGAGATAATACTAGAAAATTTGCTTCTCTTTAGAGTAATAGCTTGAAAATTGGTTGTGCAATTTATTACTTTGCATATAAAACATTCCATGGATTGCTAGCATGCAATGTTTTCTGATTCTTCCCATAGCTGACATCTGAAGAAGGGTGAGTTTTATTCTAAAATTTATTTCATTTTATTTCTTTTTCGTAATACCAAAACTTAGTTTTCAAAGACTTCCCCAGTTCTGTAATTTTATAACAGTTATCTTTGTTCTTAGAAATAGACCAGAAATTCTCCCGCAATTTTAAATTTGTTATTATTTGTTACCTATTTCTCAGACTAGCCTGTTAAAATAGTTTATCCAACGTTTTTGAATCAAAGCCAGCTCGTGGTGGCATAACATTTCCTACTAAAGAATAACAATGGAATTGTATGATTTGATCGGGGGATCAAATCATGCAATTCTGGTTTGAATTCCGCCCCATTCCACCATCGGACGAGCAGGGAAACACCAAGGCATCGTTACCTAAGTCGCGGTTTGCCTCCACATTCATTGTGCAAACCGCCAAGGTGTGGAATTCTGCCAAACGCCTTGTTCCCCGATAACTATAGTCTAGTGGTTTTCAAGGCAAGAGTAAACCAGTTTCTTCTGGGCAAGCGCTCTCCACCTTAGATCACAATATCACTTACCATCGAGTGAATTGCGATCAAGCACAATCCCATTAAAAGTAAAAAAAAGGAAACATCGTGAGAAAACTATAGCATGGTGACAGCATTTTCTAGGGCTCGCCTGGCTTGGAACCATACTCAAGTTGAAAAATCTGTTGCCAACCACCTAACGGTGTGCTTCTGCAGCCTCCTTTAGAGCCAATTGTTTCAGAATAGGCATTCTCCAAATGAGGCCAGAGTTTCAAGGCCTTCATTATCATACTGGCATCAGAATTAGATATTTATTGGCCTTATTTGTTTTTAAATGCAATCGTCACTTCAGCATTTTGCTGTTCATTTATTTCTACGATGATAAATATATATCCTAATCTAAATTTTTACTAAGTTATGATTATTATGGTAAGTTACTCATAAGTAAGAAAACGTATTTTTTTTCTTATAAAATACTTTAAAAACACTGAGTTTGGCTTGAACGATATTGTTTCCGATGAAAAAACTGGGCAATGTGATAAATTACTCGTACCTAGGGTTAACAAGCACATTTTGGCACTAACACGCCGAGTTTTAAATCTAAAACTCAGATTGCCAGTGCAATTAGCATGCGCTAACAAGATACTTAACATGAGGCTAACGAGTGACGCATCATTTCACTCCCTTTACATAAGAAAAATAAAATACAAAATTAAAAGAAAAAGCTAAGAGCAACCTTTTTCTTTGTATTCATTAATTTTTTCACAGGCAACAATGCTGGCACTCTACCTAATTAGTACATTGCTACTATTCCATGCGTATTGTGAAGAGGAATATACCAACAAGTATGATGGAGTGGATTTAGAAGAGATCCTGGCCAGTGAAAGACTGCTAAACGGATACGTGAACTGTTTGCTGGACTTGGGACCTTGCACGCCTGATGCTAAGGAACTTAAAAGTTAGTCCATTCTTATAACAGCAAAATCACACAAGGCGCTTTCTGATAAATTAAAATTTAGGCACATAAGCGCGTAATGAAACTTTCAACTTTCAGGCTCAACAGAAATTCTATTGTGGCGTCTCTGTCGCACTTCATCGCCCGCTACCAATCAGAGCGCTTGTCCTGAATCGCGCAAACGGTATTTACAGCGCGCGTACGACTGATTCAAGCTACAATGCATGACCGTCGGATGGCCGTCTCCGGACACAACATCTGTCCAGGGGGATATCCCTTTGCTAAATGGAGGCAGACCGTTGTCGCTCCATACTATCATTAATATCAAATCATAGCTGCACTCCGGGGTACTCCGAGATACAACATAATACAGCATATGTATCAATAGTATCTTAACTATTTCAATGTTAATAAATCAATAAAATTGGTTCAGCTGTTTCAGCGTGAAGAAGTAATTTAAAAATACACGCTAAGAATAAGACTTTCGCATTTGTAATATAACTAAGAGCGCCGCGCGGTGTTGACCACGTTAATCCGGGATAAAAAGTAGCCTACGTATCAAACCAAGCTACCTCCGTAACAAATTTCAACTGAATCGGCTCAGCTGTTTGGGCGTCAAGAAGTATTAAACATATACACACACACACACACAGAGAAACTTTCGATATTATAATATTTGTAGGATAGTGGTGGCAATTCTGGCGTATACATGACTGGCGACATAACATGAGACCGTAGATCTGTCTCTTTTTGTTATGAGTGACTAAAAAGGAACAGCACGTTTAAAACCATAATATACCAAACATACAATATCACTTGAAATATGGAAAATGTGGTCAATTTTCAACCGCACCCATTACATTACATTTACATCAGCTCTATAACGAACTGTATTTTCCACATTTGACGTGACTTTAGTTGTTTTATCTATAGTTTGGATCTTGCCGTCTCTTTCTGGTCACTAATTATAAGAGAGACAGAACTACTTTAAATTTAGTTTAGTCGAATGTATACCAGAATTGCCACCAATAGGATTCTTACTTAGTGGTCTTTACCGTATTAAGTTCTTACAACTTACTTATTTGTAAACGAAACGAATAGCAAAATGATGGAATAAGAGTGATATTCTTTGCAGAGAACTTGCCGGATGCCATCGATAATGACTGTGAGAAATGTACAAAGAGACAACGGGAAGGCGCTGACCAGGTCATGCACTATATCATAGACAATCGACCTGAGGATTGGATCAAACTGGAACAAAAGTAAGCCTTGATGTAACGTGCGCTTAACCGTTTTTACAAAAAAATCTGCCTTCGAAATCAGGTATAAAACTAACATGGCAATTGATGCCGCTCACATAATGTGGTCTACTATCAATGGCTACAAATGGAAATTAACGGGGGAGAGGCCTATGCCCAAGTGGCAACCTTAGCTTAAAATAATAGTAATTTTTAAATATATTATGTAATGCAATAGAATAAAAGCTTTTTTACTTTTTATTTTTACTTTTACTATCAATGGAGTTAGGAAGAAAGAATTACTTTGCTGAGCGACGCGACAATAGTATTTTTTTTTCTGACAAACAGGCTGACATACAGACAGAAACAAATAATAATAAATAAAATCATCAACACATTATTTGTTTTATCTAAAGCCATCGATAGTGGAGATCATTATCAATGTGAGTGGCGTCAGTTGCCATTGGCTTTTTTACCTAACTTCGGGGGCAGACATGCGATTCTATATTACGTATGGTTAACTTTTGTCCTTTATGGTCCTGTTTGAAGCAACCTCAAATTAGACTCGTCAAACTTATGACTCTCCGTCGTTTTAGTTTCGAGGGTTAGAGTTTATTTTATTTTATTATTTTTCTTTCTAAGGGAAACTTACAGCTATCTTACTAATTAACTAAAATTGCAGGCTTAAATTAAGGCTATTTACAAATTTCCACATGTCAAATGTTTCCTCTAGATATATTTTTGATAATAGTTTTCCTATACTATCTGTGTGACTGCTTTATAACTTACTACCTTTATTACTTCACACTCGAGAATGTTAGCAAAGAACTTGCTTAGAATATGTTGCACAAATTAAATGCGAGATCTGCATATCAACAGTGTTAATTGCGAAATTTACAATGCAAGTAAAATGAGCTAATTAACAATTATAAAGTAAGCATGTTAGATTGGTCAATCATGATCAATCTCACGCGGTGTTCTCTTATGGGAATACAACAACAATTTGTAAATAATTCCTGTAAATATAGCGATGCAATCGTTAAATCGCTACATTCTCAAACAGTTACACATTAGCACTAAATCGCAACTTTTTACATAACTTAATTACACAAAATTATACCACGAAATAAAATACATGATATACTAAAGTACAACACTTAATATAACACATGTAATATATATTGTAGAATAAAATATGTTCGAGAAATAATGTTCTAGATATTTTTAGCTTTTATCTGACTGTGTAGAAAATAGAAAGTTATATTTTCTTACACATTACAGTTAGTCCAGCATTTGTCCAGCAAGGTGTGTTACTACATGAATTAAAGTCACACTGGTCGAAAACGAAACATGCGTAGCTTGAAATTACTGGCTTTCAAGGAGTACAGAATAATAATACTCAAAAGAATTTTATGTTCTAGTTACAAATTCAGTCCTAATACCTAACGATGAGTTCGGCAGCCGTCTTAAGAGCTAGTTATTCCAGACAAGACATGCTCCACCTTAGACTAGAGTGTCACTGGATTGTGTGGTTACACGCTCTGCAGATTAAATGCCTAGTTGTACTGTGTGAAAAAATCTTTCTTGGGAATTTGACAAGTAAATGAAAATTAACTCAGACCACGATATATTCGTAGATGCATACATATGTAATTACTCGTATTTCAATGTTTCTGTCTTGTTTACAAGATATAATGAAGACGGCAGCTACAAACGTAAATACCTTACTGGCAAGCAAGCAGAAGAGAGCAGTTCTGCTGAAAACCAACATGAAAACGAAGCTAAAAAGGAATCTGGTGAAGACGATTAGTAAAGATATACATTTTATCGATTAATAGAATAAAAACGGATACTGGTTTACTTATAAATGTTACGAGAACCTTAATACTTAGCTGTAGAAAAACGAAAGTCGCTTGTAAAATAAAATAAAATGGGAATAGTTCTTGTCGACTTTTCTTTCGTAGAAGTTCCTTTTATTCAAGTGAACGTAACTTCGCATATTTTCAATGAAAATTATCTTATTTCAGTTTAGATACGGTACAGATACTGTTTGGCGTAAAATCTTCTGTTTGGTCTCATTTTCATTACAAAAGCTGTAGCTACACTAGAGTCTTCTTTTAAATTATCGTCGCTTGACTAATTAATTTTAACACTACTATCTGTGCCCGGTTTGAATGAAATTTGATGTGGAGATAGGTTAACCATGGATTATCATATAGGCTACTTTTAACTACTTTTAACGCGAGCCGCGGTAGTATCCTCGTCAGTCTGGATCTAATAGCAAATGTGTTTAATCCATGCTACTCTATCGCCACGTTCAATGTCATCCAAATCAGCTTCGCCGCTTTAGCGTGAAGGATCAACAAACATAAGCATTAGCTTTTTTTAATACTCGTATTCTTCTTCTTCGTATGAGCTAAGTGGCCAAGCTCTGGTGTGCCGAGAGTTTTCAAGCCGCCCAAAGGCCTCTGATAAGGCGTAACGACTGCCTGTACTAAGACTAACAGCCGGGACCTACAATTTAACGTGTCGTCTGACCCACGGGTTTAATTTAATATTAGTGGAATATATTTCTCAAATTTTACTCCTTACTAAAATTAGGTATACTTAGATTCAGTAAAATAAATTAAACAACCACATCGGTTATAACTTTATTTCTTATTTAGATAATAAATAAGCGTAACATTAAATACATTAGATCTAAAACAAAATACAAACTAATTTTCCCATGTTGATGAATTGTTCAAATAATTATGGCAATATGTTTGCTTGGTAACGTTTTACTCGAACTTTGAATCCATCTTTCATGTATCGATATTTGGATGCTAGTACATCTTCTGGCTTCCCAACAGCTTTAAACCTTACATCTCTAATTACGCGTTTTTTCTTTCGTGGCTTATTTTGTAGGATTGACCTATAAGAGTTTGAATCCGTTGTAGTAACCACCATATATGAAAAATTAAAAGATAAATATTTTTTCTATTGATAAGAGCGTACGTTAATAAGTACGTTTGATGTCTAATATAGAATTGCTGTATTATTGTATATATAGTATAGAATTGCTGTTAAACCCAAAAATATAACTTAAAACTATAAACTATAACATACGAGTAAGATAAATAAGTTTATCCTATCTTATTACAAAACAGCATCTCAAGTCTGTGCTATTTTTGATGTGCCTGTAAGTTTTTGTCAGTGGCTATACAGTGGTTAATATTTGTTAGCCCATTAGCAACTTGCCACTGGTATTATTGGAATAATATTTTGAATGAACGATAAAGTGTACCGATAAGAAATTGCATGCTAGTAACCAACCAATGACTAACCACCAACCAAGAACTAACTCGCTGATAGATTAGTGTACTATCAAGTACGTTTTTCATAATTCGGGATTTCTTAACCAGACTTGCCACGCTGATCTCATCAGTCCTTTTTATGCTTACACAATTAATTAAGAGATTAAAACAATGAGATGATTTAATTACGTTAAATATTCACAAATATGTGTAACATAGTGGATAGGTGGAACATTTTTGTTACGAACAAACAACGCTGTTTTTTGCGACTGTCAATAGAAGAGGTCATCTTTACCAATAGGCTTGTTTATATCTAATGTGTAAACCTCCAAATTTTTTAAGTATAGTCAAGTAAAGGTTTTATTTTATTAAACATCGGAGCCCTAAAAATCTCATAGTGATCAAAGTATTTTTTTTTATTTCTACAATGACTCCATAGCAGATTTTATTCATATTAATGGAATGGTCCCTTAGTTAACTAAAAAAAAATTGTTGTGTAATAACCCAAAAAAGGTTCTTTTTATCAATTCAGCGTATGTATCTGTCAATATATAATTTCAAATACAGGCCTAAAAACATTTTACTATGATATTTTGAGTTTCAGAAAATACTATCGCCGTTCTTACTTTCAGTTCAACAAATTTGGTAACTACGAGTATCTATACTAAAATTGTTATTACTAACTATAGAAGGTGTATCTATCTATATGCTCAGCCAAGAATCCTCTGAACCGTCTGTTGACTCCCGTACCTGCTTAGGAACACTTTCCAAGCTTGCGAGTCGTGAGCCATCATGGAAGCAGCTACTTTACCGGCCTCTTCGCGCTGCTTGTCTGTACAGCTTTTACAGTCGTTTTTCACGGCTTGGATTAGAATACCTGAAAAAATTATGTCACAATTATAAATCTTCTTGACGACCTCGTTGGCGTAAAGGTTACCATGCCGGACTGCCAATCAGAAGGTTCTGGATTCGATTCCCGGCACGGCCAACATCTTTGTGCTTAACTAAATTTGAAGGCTGTGGGTCTGGGTGTTAAATATCTTATATATAAAATTTCCGTGTCACAGTGTTTGTTACCGTACTCCTCCGAAACGGCTTGACCGATTTTTTCCAAATTTTATATGCGTATTCAGCAGGTCTGAGAATCGGCTACTGTATATTTAGAAATAATTATTAAGGCAAAACAACGTTTGCCGGGTCAGCTAGTGTATCTATATAAAATATGTATGTGTGTGTATGTAGTATATCAGTTGTGTTAGCTACCATAACACGAATTAGAATTGGTTCAGTATGGGGTTAAAAATAAATCTTCTTCTTCTTCTTATGAGCTAAGTGGCCAAGCTATGCTTTTGAGAGTTTTTCAAGCCGCCGGAGGCCTGTGACGTGGCTTAACGACTGCTTATACTACCTGTACTAACAGCTGGGACCTACAATTTGACGTGTCATTCGACCCATGGCAGCACCCAAATGAAAATGCTAATTTAAAAACGACAGTCTTGTGCATGGTCGCCCATCCAAACACCGTCCGCATCGACCGTTGCTTAGCTTCGCTGATCGCGTCGGATCACCTAAGCTAGCCGAGCTACAGGCGCTATTTTAATTATAAATGAATAGCTGCGCCCCGTGGTGTTACGTTGATTCGCGATAAAAAAAGCCTATGTGTTAATTAAAATAATTAAAGGTCTAAACTATCGGCACATCAAATTTAATCGAAATCGGTTCAGCCGAGGAAGTAACAAACATACACACTTACACACACTAACACTTTTACTCTACTAGTACTCATTTTTATATTTACTTTTATTTTGGCACGTACCCATTGTTTTTATAAAATATGGTTATTTGTGTTTGTTTAGAATCTATCTAAATAGACAAACAAAAGTTCTTTATTAGTTAAGAAACAATTTAGATAACTTACTTTTGATCTGTCCCATTTCTCTAGAGCAGTACCGATCGACTGACATCAAGCACTTCACATCTACAGCCGGTAGCGGCGGCAGGGCCTCCTTCAGATTCACTTTGCTCTTAGCCATCTGTTCTTTCTCCAAATCTGTCACAACTTCGTTTATAACCGTCATGTCTTGGTCTCCGTACACAATTTTGAACCCCATGCTGTTCACACCTTCAGTTACCGTTCGCTCAATACCAGGAGCAGTGATCTCACTTGACACGATTGTCAAAAGAGCTAACAAATATGTTTGAACCAACATTGTCCAACCTCTCTGTGAGTCTGAAGCGAAATGGTAACGACTACTGGTATCTCGAATCCGCGGCCGCTTCTCGTGATGTAATCGACCGTAAACAAATTATTCAACAGGAATATTTAACAACAACACGATTAGGATGTCCAGTTGCTACCAACAGTTGGTCCAACTTTCTTGTGAGACGGTGACCGTGTGAGACAGAGTTCGTCGACACTTTTATTTTAAAGTTATAAAATGTCAAGGGAAGGGGCTACGAGAACTTGATTTATATCCTAGGTGGAATGACCCAAACATACGAAAAACAGTTTAAATATTCTGTTTACGATCCGGATGCAGTTTTGTATCTTCTCGTAAAGGATTTTTATTGTTAAAAGTTATTACACTGATGTTCATTTTATTGACGGAAGAATGGTTCAGATGAAGCTGGAATGTTAAGGTATCAAATTAAAAAATGTGTTAACGTGTATATAAATAAGCTTTTAATTGAAATTTGATTTTTATTATCCATTTCTTTCAATCAAAATTAAATCAAAGTAAAAAAAGAGCCCAAACATTATTTAAATCTGTTATCTGGTTTAGTTTGGGAGTTCTTATGGACCTTTCATGGGACCCTGTATAATAAGTTTTCTGTGCTGTACTTATATCATAGACTACTAAAGTACCTATTAACCACTATAAAACAAATGAGTGCAAACAAAATGAGTTTTTCTTGTTGAAGATAACCTCGATGACCATAAGAATATTATGGTCATCTTCCGGTAAAATTGTATTGTCAAACCATCAAATTTAAATACAGCCGGGTCTTATCGAATAATTAAATGTTATTTTCGAAGATAGTATGGGTACCTTAATAACCTTCAATTAAATAAGTGGTATTTTTGCGTTCTTATTAACTTTTGATTTTTACCGTTTTTTTTTCGATCATTTACATCTTAGATTTGGGGTTTGTACCACATTTCTATTGATTTCACATCTTATGTTAGCATCAATAGTGATTTGATGTCTAGGTGTTTTTTTTTTTGGCTAATTAGCACAACACTTATTTATTTTTTACTATATACTCGATGAGGTAGTTTTCTTTTATTTTACTTTAACTTGTCTTTACAACTGTATATCCACATAGAACAAAACTTGTTTGTCCTCTCATGTTAAAGGTGTCTTACATTTTCCTGTAACCCTGCATATTAAATTTAGAGAAAAATGTTTGTTGCCCCTGCTATATCGATGCTTCAGTTATTCGGGGCGCGTGCGGCATCATTAAACAACCTTCGCTCGCATTCGCATACCAAACACACATAAATAACAAACACAAACAAACCACTCGACGGTCCAATGTCACGGGCGAGATAGGAATTAGACAGTTTGTCATATTTATTAATTTATGACACCTACTTAAGGGAAAGACAAGGGCAAAATTTGGATATTTCCGTTTTTTCGCTATAAATCGTAAACGGTGAAAAATATCGAAAAAATTGTTTAAAGGCGTCTAGAATTGTTGAAAATCGTCTAAAGAACCACTTTAAGAATATTTATACTTATTTTGGAACCAGTCAGACTTATCAATATGAAAAAAACTATATCAAATAATTGGGCAAGTGCGAGGTGGGTTCGCGCATGAATGGTTCCGTACCATTGCTGTATGGGAGCCCCCCTGTATATTTAAATTTTATAATTTCATTTATTTATTATATAATACGATAACTAATATATCTTATCTTATATATAAAATTTCCGTGTCACAGTGTTTGTTACCGTACTCCTCCGAAAGGGCTTGACCGATTTTTTCCAAATTTTATATGCGTATTCAGTAGGTCTGAGAATCGGCTACTGTATATTTAGAAATAATTATTAAGGCAAAACAATGTTTGCCGGGTCAGCTAGTATTTATATAAAATTTCTATGTCACAGTGTTTGTTACCGTACTCCTCCGAAACGGCTTGACCGATTTTTTCCAAATTTTATATGCGTATTCAGTAGGTCTGAGAATCGGCTACTGTATATTTAGTTTTTTTTTTTTTTTTTTTTTATTAAGGCAAAACAACGTTTGCCGGGTCAGCTAGTATATTTATATATTTTGTGGAAATTTTAAGTGTCTAGCAGCTCCCGTTATTGATATTAAAAAATACAAAAAAAAAACGTTTATTGTCTGGGGACCCCATTAATATTTTTTATTTTTGTTATATTTTGTTGTTATAATGGCACGGGAAATACATATCTCGTGAAAGTTTCAGCTTTTAACTATTACGGTTTCCGAGATACAGCCTGGATACAGACAGACAGCGGAGTCTTAGTAATAGGGTCCCGTTTTTACCTTTCAGTTACGGAACCCTAAAAATTGTATATATTTTACAGTTTACGATTTATAGTGAAAAAACTGTAAAATGGAGATTTTGCCGTTATCTTCGCCTTAACAATTTGAGAACTGACCACGGTAGAGCCATGAAGTTAGCCTTGGTTCGGAATATAAGTAAGCTAATTTATAAGTAGGTACTTAATGAGTATAATGTAGGTTACCTTCGTGATTTTGTCTCAGGAAATTATCCTGTTAAGCATATCCTGGTAGTACCGAATGATATAGATCCTGATGATGATTAAAAAGTAGTTCTTTTCATCTCCCTTTTTTTCGTGGGGAAATGCATGAATTTACGCATCTCCCGCCTCGAGGCGGGCGGGGTATGTCGGACTCGAGGGCCAGAAGGGCCGTCACTACCGACTAAAACCTCACGGTGTCCCATCTCACGACGGGGGCAGGGATGCAGGACCGCTTCGAGCATTGCCGCCGCCCAGGCCGCTGTCCGCAGTCCGAGCGGACCCACCTCAAGGGGGGCGGTCCCTGGGAAGTATACCCTATTAAACAAAAAATGTTACTTTGGTCGTAAATTAGTAATTGTAGTATAATCAGCCCAGTCGTCGTAAAATAATCGCGTGACAAATATACACAAAAAATATAGTAAATTAACTTACTCATTTTCTGAAATTGTTAATAAGATATTTTAAATAAATAAATGTTTTATTTGTCATTTCATAAGACATAGAGTTGAATAAGTGCACTAATAATATTTTATTGTAATTATATAATTTATTGAACTTTATTTTTATTGGAATGGTAGGGCATTGCCTAG
The DNA here is from genome assembly GCA_035578125.1 of Mellilla xanthometata. NCBI lineage: Eukaryota > Metazoa > Arthropoda > Insecta > Lepidoptera > Geometridae > Mellilla > Mellilla xanthometata. The sequence goes on from JAPUBQ010000001.1 coordinate 8,857,376, forward strand.
TGCTCGCCTGACTGGCAACCATCTCAAGTTGAAAAACGTCAAGCTTTGCTTATTAGGTTAGTTTTGATACATTTACTGACTCCAAAGTTTGAAAAATAAAGATTCTTTTAGTAATAAATATCTCATTCTCTTACAATGAACACCAAACAATTTACATTTATTTTAAAATACATGTATATAATTCTGAGATCAAAGCAATGACTAATAAAGACCTTGCCAAATGTTCAGTGTCAAATCAATACTTAGCTATTCCGTCTTCTTGACCTTTACGTTATGAATTAAATAACATATTAATTACATTTCAATTATGTAAATAAAGTTATTATATTATTAGATCCTGTAACATTGAGATTATTCCGAAGAAGGTTTTCGCAGACTAATTTACAATGTTTTTTATCTAACGTTGTTTTGCCTTATCATTTAGGGGTATGAAAAATAGATAGTAGCCGATTCTCAGACCTACTGAATACGCATTTAAAATTTGATAAAAATCGGTCAAGCCGTCTTGGAGGAGTGCGGTTACTAACATTGTGACATGGAAATTTTGATTACTCTGGCATTAAAAGTAGCCTGTGCTGAGGTCATAAAATGAGTAAAAACTTTTATTTTACAATTTCATATTTTTTTTATCTGTAGTTTTATCGTCATACATCATAAAAGGTAAAAATTATTGAAAACACATACAAACCGTCTAGAGAATAACTGTACAAATATTCATAGTTATATTGTTACGAGTATTTGATTATATTGGTAAGAAAACGTTTTATAAAATTCATAATTTTTTGAACAAGTTTTATTTTTTTATTCTTGTCAAATAATATTATTAATTTTTGAACAAGTTTTATTTTCTTATTCTTATAAGTCGAATGGTACCTAATCCAAATTTTCGAAACGTTTTCTTTTCATATTATCGCCTTAATACCACGGATAACAAACCTTAGAGAGACTTAAGAATATTTGTCTATGACAGTACCTACATGCCTGAATATTGCTGAAATCTACGATACGAGTAGGTGCGAGTACATACCTACCATGAACAATAAAAAAAATCCTTGATACATACAAAATACCACCACAATCTGAACTATTATCTTGATAAATTGAATAGAAATTGTTACAGCCTTTTGAGCGAGAAGAATCAACAAATATACACACTTGCACACAAACTTACGCTAGTGGAGTTGAGATATTTGCAGGTACAGATAATATGTATGTATAGCACACAAACCATTCAGTTTGATTTTGTGTTATCATTTATTTTTTACGAAGTATTCGTATAACGCCTGATGCAAATCGCTAGACGACTGTAAGCGGACTGCTTTAAGTATTGCTGCGTTGGAAGAGCAATAGAATATTTTCGACTATAGATGATGCAATGGTCAAATCTATTTATTTATTTTAATCTATTTATTTACGTACGTATTTGCATAGAAATTGTTTTCAAAGAAAGCTTTTATATGTAAAAACTTAACACTGCGAAATACCTCTTTAAAAGTCGGCTAATTACTCGTAATATAGGTATGGCAAATGTCTACGACTATTTTTTTCAATGAGCTTAGTAAATTAGCTGAGAAATTTCTATGGCTACTTAACTACATATCTTGAGCCCTGGATGTATTATGATAATTTACGAGTATACCCTGGATATGAATGTATATTAATAAATTATTGTGGGCCAGTTTATAAGCCACCGAGTCGTTCCGTGTCTTAGCTTTTTACACGCTTTATATTAGCTTCACCTGTATGTTTGTATGTTTGTTTGTAACCGACTTCTTTGGGCGCGATTTTGACCCACTTTAAACGGCCAGATAAGCGTGTTTTCTTAAACTATTATTATTTACAATCTGCTTTTGCGTATCCTATTGTTTCATTAATCGCTTATCTTTTAAACTCATTTAGACTGGATTTTTTATGAACCCAGTGTAAATAAAATAAAATATTAGGATAAATTTAACACATGGCTGGTTAGACCCATACTAAACCATTTCTAGTTTGTATTATGGTTGCTTACACAACTAATACACAACATACATAAATACTTTATATCGATATATATTTAACACCCAGACCGACAGCTAACAAATTTAGTTCATCACATGGATGTTCGCCGTGCCGGGAATCAAACCTGGTTGGCAGTCCGGCATGGTAACCATTACGCCAACGGGGTTATCAAGCTTTTAAAGTTATAACTTTTCAACTGTAAAATAAGAGCTAAGTATGATATAATATGTGAATTTTGTAACCCAATTTGGCATAAACGGTTGCAAAATAATGGTTAATTACTTAGGACTATTAAATATAAAAAATAAAATAAAAAAATAGGACACATTTCACACACGGCTGATTAACCCCATACTGAACCATTTCTAGTTCGTATTATGGTTGCTGTTATACTACATATACATAAATATATATTTTATATAGATACATATTTAACACCCAGACCCACAGCCAGCAAATTTAGTTAAGCAAAAAGATGTTGGCCGGGCCGGGAATCGAAACCGGAACCTTCTGATTGGCAGTCCGGCATGTAGTAACCTTTGCGCCAATGAGGTTGTCAATATATAAGCTTCTAGTTAATAGGATCATAGAATTAAAATGCAAACATCAATAAAATTAATAAAACATATTTAATTACAAATCACTATTTCAACAAATCTTCCATAATCTTAGAAGCTACAGACATGTCAATCTTATTCTGAGAATTCTTAAACAAAATACCTAGCAGCGCTTTAAACACTTTCACTTTACCTTCCTTGTACTGCTTTACTAATTTAGGATTGTTTTCTAAAACTTCTTTACACAATTTTGTCACCAATTCTGTATCGACTATTAAGGACCAGCCTTTTTGGTCAATCAACTCGTTTATTTTCACATCACTATCGGACAAATGCACTAATTCGTCAAAAATTTTCCTACAAATTTCCAAATTTATGTTACCATTTACGTATAAAGAAACTAATTCTTTCATCTGATTTATGGATATAGGGCAGTCTTCAATGTCCAGTTTTCTTTTGTTTAGTACAGTCAGTAGATCGTTTAGTAAAAGATTGGCGATTTTGGTCGCGTTCTTGGGGTCTGAGGTGATTTCTTGAAAGTAGTCGAGTAAAACAGGTTCGTTAACTAGTTGGATGGATATTTCTGGTCTGAGCTGGTAGTCTTGGATGAGTCTAGTGCGGGTTTCTTCTGGCAGCTCCGGAAGACGGTCTTTTATCAGTGGCACGCTGATAACGTCTTGAAAGTCGTCTTTTGTTAGAAGGTTCACGCGTAGGGGTGGCAGATTGGGCTCTGGCATATATCTGTGGAAAAAAAATGTTCTTTAAACTAAGCAACTTTTTGATAGCACCAAGAGAAAGTAACTACGTCTGCTTTTTTTCCGCCATTTTTTTTTCCTTAACACTTAGTCAAGGATGTTGTTTGGGTTGAACAATTGCTTGCGCATGTCATGTACAGTGTAAACTCCATGTAACGTCACCTGATTTAACGACAAATTCTCTAAAGCGTCGAAATCAAATGGCTTTAGTTGGTTTAGCTTGTATTTCATACAATGATACATTCTTTCCATTTTACGACCACTCTCTATAACGCCATGAAATAAACAGTCCCTTCAGTGTATAGAGTTTACACTGTATTTGGCAAGATCGGTCAATGTAGTTAGAAATATTAATAAATATAATATAAATATAAATAAATATCAGTACCTACTTTGAAACGAAATAGTTTACTTTAAATTCGAGGTTTCCATTTGAGATGACAGGATTTAATTTTTGACAAAAATAATATAAGCGGTTGGAATTATAAACTCACACGCGGAATACTATATGAAAAAAATAGCGCCTAAATATTCTTATGTACATTTCTTGTTCAATAAGAAGGTGTATGAATGATCCAAAATTCAGATAAATACAATTATAATTAACATAGGATATGCACAAGAATGCAAATGCAGTAATACTTGTTTCCGGCCAAACCAGTTACCTAATTAATATTATAAGCAAATTAAAGTCGTTATGCATTTCCAGGAGCCTTGACTCACCTTGTATTTTGACATTTACAATACTGACTTTAAAAAAAAAGAACGAAGTGTCTAAATTTTATAGTAGACCCCATATAGTGATTGAAAAACCATTTGTTTGCGAAAATACTGTTTATGTTATTATGTAAGACGAGTGTGGCTCGGTGGGGTAACATCTGCGGTTTTTCAATCAGACGGCCCTTGGTTCAATCCCAGCCCTACACCAATGGCTTGTTTTCAACTTATGTGTGAATTTGCACTAGCTTTACGGCGAGGGAAAACATCGTGAGAAAATATAATATCCCATGACGTGAGTCATCCGCCAACCCGCACTTGGCCAGTGTGGTACACTGTGGCCTAAATCTTTCTCTCCTCGTCAGAGAAGGCCCCGAGTCCCAAGAGCAGGAACTTATAGTGGGCAGGCTGAAGTAATCATGAAGTATTCTACTGCCATCCGTTTTATGGACAACCCGATATACGGCTTGTGTAGATCAAACATATTATTCACATATTTATTAAAATAAATAAATTATTGCGCTTAAGTTAGCCCAAATGAAGCAGCTTTGTGCGAGCCATGACTTTACATAAAAACTCAGAGATATAACAATTTAATTCATTATATTAATTGATTCTAAATTGACTGGAGCTATTTACACAACCGGAATATTTAATTTGTTTTGAATAAGATAGGTCAAGTACAGTTCTTTGTTCAATAATAGGAATTAGGTACAACAAGGCCCCGAGTCAAGGCCGGTTGCGTGTTTATTTATAATTCGACGAGTATATGAATAAAAGGCATATTTCCGTAGTTAATAATAAATAAACCTTTGCCTATTGCATAAGCAGCATAAAGCAGCGCACTAAACGTTCCCCACTGCTGAGATTCGGGGTATTCTTTCACGAGGAGAGATATTTAGGCTATAATTCACCACGCGGTGGTTTGCGGATGACTCCCGGGAGTGTTTTTTAAATAACCCACCCATGAACCTTTTAATCCTTACAGTATAGGTTTGACGAGCAGGCCTAAGGTGGAGCATGCCTACTCTGGAATAACTGGCTCTCGCGGAGACTACCGGAAGACAAATTAAGTGCTTAGCGACATATTTTTCACCTTGATGGTGATTGCTAGCCAGGCGAGCACTAGAAAATGCCCTACCACAGTGCTACGTACCTGTAATCTTGTACAACTTCTTTGTCTCGCATTGCGATGGTAAGTTTAGCAGCGGCGTCCCAGGACCGAGTCTCGTTCAGGATCCGGCCTCCATTCTCGAGGATAGTCCTCTGGCGCTCGATCTCGTGCTTTATGGCGCCCGCCACGCCGCGTATTGAGCCTATGTTCTTTATCTGGAAGTGAACAAATTATATTGGTTAGATATAATATGATAAAGATAAACCATTTATTGATAGTTTTTCAATTATACGTCAAAAAATAAAAAAGGACAATATGAAATACAAATTATTTGTAATAAATGTCAATAATATATATACATGTCAATATTAATACCTAATAAAATAATAATAATATTCAACAATTACATGTCGCGACAAACATGATTCACATTTTTTTTTTGCGATATTAAAAAAATCGTCCATAGAATAGAATTTGAGTTTTGCTTGTCTTCTTCTTCTTCGTTTAAGCTAAGTGGTCAACCTCTGGTGTCGAAAGCTTTCAAGCCGCCCGAAGGCCTCTGACTGGGCTCAACGACTGCTTGTACTAAGACAAACATCCGGGACCTACAATTTAATATGTCATACGATCCACAGTAGAACCCAGACGAAAATTTCACTTTTAAAACGACAGTCTTGTGCACTGGTCACCCATTCCAACACCGTCCGCATCGACCGTTGCTTAGCTTAGTTGATCGCGTCAGATCCTCTTAGCTACAGACGTTATTTTTTGCTTGTATAAAATATTATAATAAAATGTAATTGTAATAAAATGTAATTGTCGATAAATTTTTATTAAATATTCTCGAAGAATTAATATAACTCGTATATATGTGAGTTTTTTATTACATATTGCATTTGACCACAGCTTGCCTGGTGTTAAGCTACTCAGTGAACTACGATTTTGCACGCTTACCCAGAAAGTACCTACTTAAAGACACCCGATTAGTACTTTTCAGGAAACCAAGACTCAAGTGTAAAATTCCAAAGTTTTATTATAATCCTCACAAGAAAGGTCGGTGTTGAAGATATTATTAAAATAAAATCAACAGGCGTGACCTACAATATTGTGCAAATGCGCAACTTCCGGTCAACTTAATAGGCCATACAGCTTATTTTATTTTTGCGTAATTTTGAAATACATACTTTAGTGTTTCTTGACTTTATGCAAATACTTGGTTTATTATACGTTTTTTTAATACGCATATTTATATTTATTTTACAACTAATATTCTTTTGATAGAGGCAAAATCTTGAATTCACAGTTTTTTCGTTATAAATTATAAACGGTAAAAAATATCGAAAACATAGCTTTAAAATCTTCTAAGGAACAACTCTAAGTATATTTATACATATTTTGGTACCAATCAGACTTATCAATATGAAAAAAAAACTGGTTCAAAAAAACTTAATTTTAGACTTTTAAACCCATCTTATTTCTACTTCATAAGTCGGGTTGGTACCAAGGTACGTATAAATATTTTCAGAGTTTTTCCTTTAGACGGCCTTTAAGCTATTTTTTCGTTTCTTTTTTTACGTTTACGATTTATAGCGAAAAACTGTAAAATAAAGATTTCGCCCTTATCTCGCCTTAAATCTAACGAGAATATAAGTCAATCTCATTGGTTCTGTCAAAAATACAATTTGTTTACTTGAATAAACGAAAACTACATATACGTTTGTGTTTTGTAAAAAACTTATACTTTATGGTATTTAAATAAATTTGCCTCACGTTTAAGCTGAGTAAATCATTTAAATTATAATCTTTGCATTAAATTTGTATTTTTTTTAACTGCATGTCGCTTTTCTGCGATATATAAACAGAGCATTAGTACTACATATACATAAATGCGAAAGTATGTGAGTAAATGTAACATACATACACATTTTACTATTTTAACACTTTAATTGAAAGTTTTTTTTTTTAAACTTAGTGTGATAACGATAGACCCTGTCTACTTTTCACTAACCCAGATTATCGAGGACATCTTTTGAAGATATATGTATAGTAGGGAAAGGAAAGTAAAAGTATCACAAGAGAATGTAGCCCAATGGTGACAGCAAGGATTGCGAAACGAACTCTTGGCTGCTTTCTCTACCGAAAGCTTTAAAAAAGCTTTTTACTCGAAGAAAGCTTTATGAAGAAACCTTTTTCAAAAATGGGTCTCGTTTTTTCTTGTATAAGAATGGCGGATAGCTAATTATTTAGCATAAGTATAAGCAGCCCATTATACGTTCGCACTGCTGGAACTTGGAGTCTTCTCTCATGAGGACAGATATAATCTATAATCCACCTCACTGGCCTAGTGCAGGTTGGCGAATAACACATGTCTTCGTATATTGTCGGTCCCTAACATGTCGGTTTCCTCACGATGTTTTCCTTCACCATAAAGCAAGCTGCAAATCCACACATTTTGCTTGAGCAATTTTTTTCAAAGAAGTAATTGGTGTAATACTGGGATCAAACCGTCTGGTTAAAAAACAGACGTTTTCCCATCAAAATAATTAGAACAAAAATAATGTTGCCAGTAGAGGTAAGGAGATGAAATCCGAAGACATTATTATTCCGCTAACCCGCGCAGTGGATTCTGGCCTATACTTCTCCTTGCGAGAGAAGGTCCTTAGTTTCAGTAAAGGGAACGTATAGTAGGCTGCTTAGGCTCACATAGAATATCCATATTCAGTAGGAATGTAAATGAATATGTATGTTTAAGTAAGTTCATTTTAACCTATAACATATTTCGACAAGTATTAGTTTGTCTAATCTAAAGTCTGTGAAAACCAGGAGCTCTTTTATTGGACCAATTTTTCGGTATAGTGAACAAAGGATTTATATATAGTGTTCTTATAAATAACATTATGTTTAGTTAACTCAGAATTGGCCTAAATTTGAGGATAGATATGTGTTTATCTAGAACAAACATACACGCAACGATATAATTATGTATGAAATTATGAATCAATATAAATCTATTATTGATTTCTAGATGCATCCACTATGTAGTAAGAATAAATCTGATATAAGGAACGTGAGTTACTTCAATTCAAAGCTATGCCATGATACTACACGTTTTCGCAATATAATCAGTTCCTCTTATTATATCGAAATAGTGACAATTTTATCTTAAATTATTATAAAACTAATAATGAATTAATTAATAAAAATTATTATACATATTTTATACCAACACTTATACCAACTATTATTATTATACCAATATTTATCAAACAGATGTAATATTCAAATGTCAATGTCTGATTCCGCAACCATAAAATTGCTAAACCAACTAAATGCGTAGTTAACTTAACCCTTGAAAAAGTGACGCAGAAGCGACTAAAACCATATTAAAATAATTATTTAGAACCGGCTGGTATGCTAAAATAAACCGAAACACGTTTGGGTAGAATTTAAATTACGAAGTTATATCAGAAACCGAAGGTGCGAGAACATCGAAGAGCAATTGTGCAAACATAAGCCGTGACCAAAGTCCATTCAAGTTTATACGTCAATACGTAGATATATGTACATATACACAGATGGGTGGGTTTTATTATAGACACTATGGTTGGACTGGTATATTCTATTTGTATAAGCTTATTTCGGTAATAACTTAGTAATTATTTACTCAACAATCAGAGCAGGTAGAAAACGAAGATATTGAAATATAATTATTTATTGGCCGTGCCTAAATAATGTCAATTGAAAGTAAAAACACATTTAATGTAATCTTTATTTTTATAAAAAATATTGAGATAAAAATGATTTTAAAAGTAATTATTTGATAATTGATTACCTGATTACTGTGCGAATCATTAAAAAAATCATTTATATATTGGTCATGGTCATTAAGATACCTATTGTGAAAATACATTCGACTTTAGAACGTTCTGGCGTGTTGTCCGTAAAAGATGTCTTCTTAACATAAGCGATCTATTACATACTCACATTTATTTTGAAACGTAAATTGTATTGAAGATTATTTGAACACTCCGTAAGGAAAATATTTTTCCACTATTATTAGGACGTGATCCGAAAAAAAAAACTAATTTAACAAAATGCGTCAACAACACCGTGTTTTGACCGAAGCAGTTCTATTTTAAGAGTAACCTACAAGTATAATATATTTATTTTTATTGTAATTAAGTATAATTTTATGTATAGTAGCGAGTTGAATTTTAATTTGTTCATGTAAATATTTAAGCAAAATTAATGAGCCAGACATGCGAAAAACCAATATGTAATTTAATTTTTGTTATGAATCATCAAAGTAAATACGTCATTAAAGTAAATACATGAAATGTACTCATTTAATGATAACATTTTTTTGTAAATATCTACAAGAACCGTCAAAAACTAAGCTTAGCAAATTACCGTACAGTAAAGATATTTATTTATTTTATTTAAATACCGAATTTAGTTAACATAATTTTGTTCAGTACTGTTCATGGTATTTTTTGCCATTATTTGATTTGAAGTAATTTATTTACCAGATAAACAATAACTCAATTTAAATAAATAACTGTTACAGGGGTGATAATATCATATATTGAGTACGTTTCTTAATCCCGAATAGTTAATTCTGCACGTTCAAACGGCTAAGCCGGCTTGGATGAAATTTGGTACGATGATAGCCTAGATTAAAACCTGGATTAACGTATTTTTGGTTCGGGATTAAAAAAGGGTTGGTCGTTATTAGAAGGACCCTTATTTATAGATGAAATTCGCCTGGCAGGAGAGTAAGTTAGCGTTTACGTTTTCTGACAATATGTTAGTTGTTTAAAAATATCAATGATTATTTCTATAGAACATTTAATTAGGTATATATGATGTTAAAAAAATTAACAGTTAAATTGAATTCTAAACGTAACAATCAATAAATGTATATATTTATTTTAAAAAATATTATCATAATCACAGAATAATAACTTGTACTTCATAACATAAAAATATATTCAATTATTTCTGAAGTTAACAAATTCGTCTCACATAATAAATTGCACCATCTCAATGTTCTTTAAATACAAAAGTTGTGTATTTTGCTGAACTATCTATCACCTTGCCTTAAAGCGGGTAGCGGAGCGTAGTTAATTACTCGTACCAATTACAAATACTTTTTGTACGATATGCATCAACATCTTTATGGAGCTGGAAAAGTTTATCCAGTTCTAAAGTATTTTTTTCAACTCCACTATTTATTTTGACGACCTAGTTGGCGTAATGGTTACCTTGCCGGACTGCCAACCAGATGGCCCCGGGTACGATATCCGGCACGGCCAACATCTTTGTGATGAACTTAATTTTGTTGGCTGTCGGTCTGGGTGTTAAATATGTATCGATATTTTTTTTACAACTTATAGTTTGCGTTTGACCACAGCATGCCTGTATTAAATAATAGTGTATTATAAGTGTATTAAATAATAATAGTACATAGGTATTATTTAACAACAGGCCTACGATGTTACACGCTTACCTAGAAAATATCTATTAACTCTAAATTTGAAGACCCCCAGGTGGTACTTCTCAGGAAACGGAGACTCAGGAAGAGAATAGATATAAAGTATTAATTTATGTAGTATATTAGTTGTGTTAGCAACCATAAAACAAACTAGAAATTATTTAGTATGGGGCTAACCAGCCGTGTGTGAAAAATAAATGTTAAAGTTAAATTAAATTACAATAATATCAATTAAGGCAATAGAATAATTTATTAAATCGAACAACCGAAGTGGTTAACATCTGGTCCTATTGAATTAACTTGTTGATTTATCAATTGACGTCATCCGAAGCACTCCATACTGTTGTTAATTAAAATACCAAAAGAACAACGGTTAAATTTAAATATCTACACAGAGAACTCCATTTTAGTTTATAATTTAACATAATTTAGCAATTCGGAGATGCGGTTTGTGGTTTTTCCTGAGTTTAAATAACACGTTTTCGTCTGTAGCAAATTATTTATGTCATTTAGCAACGACTTCGAAAATCTTAGCGCTGCTTACGTTTATACTTTAAGAGTATTATTGTATACTTAGAAAATAATACACACAAAACACAAAATTTACATTGACTAGATAGATTTTAATATATAACTATTGGGAGAATCAATTTTATGTTTTAAGCGAGTGTTGCGCTCGTTGGTAAAAACGAGATCGTTTGGCTGGATTAGCGACCACCAGTTGGGCTCTACGCAAAGGGGAAGCTAGAAGACTTCTATTTGCGGGAAAGGGGTCCGCATGTCAACGTAATGTACTACCTCTGTTATTCTTTTTCTTGTTATAAAACTGTTTTTTTTTGTATTTTGGTGTGCAATAAAGTCATATTGTATTGTAACGTAGCTACACATATGTATATGGATAGTTTACCTCAGTGCGAGTGGAGAGAGGGTCCCCGGGCCGCCTAAGAGAAACGTTAGCATCCACGCGAAGCGCTCCCTCTTCCATCCGACCGGTGCATGCTCCAAGCCTCTGCACGATCAGTACCAGCTCCTTGACTAGTGCTGCTGCTTCTTCGCCGTCCTGTAAACAATGTTGTCGACCGTTTAGGACAAGCCTTGGTCATGATGATGATAACAATTTATTATAGCATATAACGGCACAGGTAAAAATGTAAATGCGTGTACTTATTATTTAGGGACCGTGCGTGACGTCACAGCCAGCCTCAACGGAAGACCAGCGTTGGTTGCTCTCCAGCAACCAGCATTATTTTGATTTGAGTTGAGGCTGTGTTGTGACAAATTAAAGTTTACTCACTATATGTATATCTAGACTACCTACTACTAGACTTCGCTGTTTATCTATCCGTCTGTCACCAGAGTTTTTCATGAACTGTGATACTAGTTATCACGGTTCATGAAAAACATTTGTTGATTTTTGACAATTTGAGTTGATTTGTTTACAGATGATGTTTGTCCACATTTTCATATGAAACTTAATGGCAATTCGACATTGCTGTTACTCAATTTTATAGAAGCAAATACATATTTGATTTGATTTGGTGAGATATGTTTCTGTTACTGCTATAGCAACAAATAAAATAAATATTTAAGGCTCCAAGAATAACTAACTATATTTATTTAAAGGTACGGAAACTTTCATGTGTGAATCGCACTTGGCCAATATTTTTTCTTCATTCGCATTCATGGGAAACCATTTGTGTCTTTTTTCAACAATCAACTAATCTTTTTGTAAGTAGGTACATATTTTTTTTACACTCAGCCATACTTTTATTGTGAAACGCATGATCCACTCTTGATCACCGCAGTAATGTGTGTTCTAAGTATTATTACTTTATTGCCAAATCGTTCAACATCCAACAGTGTGGCAAAAGGGTGTCGTAAGGCGAAGCTCTTTCGTGGTTTAATATGTGAGTGATTCTTTAGTGTATCTTACGAACATCTAATTCGTGACACAATGAAATCAGTTCCCTGTTATTTGCGTTGTAAGATGTCTTCTATCTACTCCTACCATTTGGAACAAAAAAATGCAATAACTACCAGACAATGACTTATTTGTTGAAGCTTAGTATTTTTGCAGTCTTATTAATTTTGTTTACACCGCTGCTCAAATGCTAAGCATTTAGTCAGTCACGCCGCTAAACACTATATTGTAAAAATAACAATATTAATATACAATATAATAAAATAACAAAAAATATATATTAAAAAACAACAATAATTCAAAATAAAAATATTTATTGGCCTTAAGGCATCACACATACTGGGCAAGTCAATTTACGATTCATTTCTTAAATTTATATGCCTATAATAAAGTCTTGTTAAATAAATATCTATTCCTTGTTACTCTTCTTGTTACATATAAATATTTTTCATTCATTCATTCATACAAATTGTATTGTCACGTCACAACCCAAGTCGCGTAGTATTTAAAACGAATTGTACCTACATACAAAACTAATTATACTCGTATCAACTTCTGGTTCCACTTTCCCTTACAGTAATGATAAGTCGCTTATATTCCAAGTAATAGGAATTTCGAACGTAAACAAGACATTACATTTGACCTGAAGTCATTGCATAAGGAATTAATGACACATTCATTCCATGTAAATAGCACACTTTATAGTATGTAATTTACCTTGTACATAGAAAGAACAATATGAGCTTATCACACAAAGAACAAGATTGATTTAATTACTTAGGTAACAATGGTTGACTTCAATGCATATTTAATTACTTGGATAATTTATGCACTACAATTGTGTTACAGAATTTCTTTGGAAATGTCATTTAACTATACAGCTGTATAACGATTTTATTTGATAACCAACATATGTATAACCTACTTAGGTGTACATTTAGACATTTTAATTGTATATGTATATAAATTATTTATTTTTAAATACACAACTTAGGTGTATGAGAAAATTGTATACTTTTTCAATATTTTTTTATCTTATTACTTTATCACACACACACACACACGGCTGGTTAACTCCATACTGAACCATTTCTAGTTCATATTACCCCGAGGTGGTTGCGGTGCACCACATGCACTGCAACCACCTCGGGGATTGTGAGTACAATAGATGCCAGACAACCCTGGTCCTCAAAGAATTTGAGAAGGTTGGTTTCTCAAAGAACCTTCGAGAGGAGAAGAAAGATAAAATTCTACCAAGTACCTACCTAGCTAGTAAAGATAATAATACTTACCTCCAAATCAGGTTCGAAGACAAGTTCAATAAGTGGTGCTCCCGCTCTGTTGAGATCAACCAGACTGTGTTTAAGCTCATTATCATGTAGTGACTTCCCACTGTCCTGCTCGAGTTGTATCTGCTTGATCTTTGAACTCTTCTTGTATGGCTTCTTATGGACTCCTGGAGTGAACACCTGAGGACAATAGAATGTATTGCTTACTTAGTATGGTCAATAAGTATAAACTTTTAAAATTATTCTATTGTACATTAAATAAAACAATAGATGTGGTGACGCAGTACAAAATTGTTAACCTTTTAAGAAATATGAGTACCTATTTAGTTGCCAGTTTTTTTTTTCAAACTATTTAGTAGCCAGTTTTTTTAAAGAACATTAATTAGACTAGTTATTTAATTAGGCCTGATAGCGACTTATTACCTGAAAATTTATAGCTCCATCACTTGCTAAGGGTGCCCGCTGTTGTGTAATTTGATAACCAGCCGGCAAATCAGCGTAAAAATAGTGTTTTCTGTCAAAGTTTGATACTTCATTCACTTTGCAGGACAGTGCTAACGCTGTTTTGATTCCTAATTCTACACATCTTCGGTTGAGAACGGGTAAAGTCCCAGGTATGGCAGCATCAAATAATGCTACACAATTGTTTACAAGTCCGCCAAATGTATTTTCAGCGCCAGAAAACAGCTTGGATTCGGTGTTTAACTGTGCGTGCACTTCTAACCCCACTACACTTTGCCACTGGTTTTTTGACACAGAAGAATGTCTCCGAACAAACAAATTACTTGGTTTTAGGCGATATAACTTTAAGAACCTCATAGTTTTCTTTATTTTCACATATAATTCTATATTGGTTACTGTAAAACAGACGGCAGTAATTTTAAGAAACAAACAGAAAACAGCTGGGTTTGACGTTGACATTTACTGTTGTATTGACGTTTCAAAAAGAACAATGACTGTTTTCTCAATCATCATCATCGTTCTTTCTTTTTCATAACAGATTTACGTTCAATATCTAAGTAAACTTTTCTTCTCTAAATGAGGGTAGAGGAAGGATTTTAATGTAAAACTTTATAAACATAATAAAGTATTTATCAATAAAGTAAATTAATTAGTTAAAAGTGAAAAAAACTTTATAAATATACAAAATTGTTCTAATGCCATTATGGCATGCAATTTGGTTCATAGCTCCTGAATAAGTACGGAACTTTAGATTTGGTAATATTATAGGTTAGAAAGAAAAGCCAAACCAATTATAAAGTTTCAAGAAAGATAAGAACTTACCAGCTGCTGCTGTTGCGACAGGACAATTAAAACCGGGCGCTGAATTTTACTTTTTAGTGAAAGGTTTGTGTTACTAATCCTAATCAGAGAATTAAAAATAAGTTAATGCATTGAACTAACTATAATTTAAGACGTAACCTAACTATACTATGTAAATTTAACGACTAAAATATCACATTTTTTATAAAGCTAGCATTTTTTTTCTTTACGCGTAAAGCCCCGTCACTACTTCAAACAATAAAGAAAACAAGTAAAGGACGATGAAAGCTAAGGTAGCTTCGGCGATGGTGTACATTTTTGTATCTTTTTTGGTAAAAAAGAAAAAAAACTGCGTGAATACTACGCGGGAAAGCGCGACGTCCGTTCAATAGCACTGAGTCTTGGTGTTTGACCGCGACTCAAAGCAACCGGTGCTGTATACGAAACCTTGAATTATTATGCGACCGTTTTAAATGCACACTCCGTACATGATTAATAAAGGGCGTCTTGAGCAATACTGCTAAGTATAGTAACCTTTTTCCTTTGTTACATTTATACACAGATATGCATTTATACTAGTACACACCCACTGTGAACGATAAATTTGTGCCTACGTAAGACCCGTAGAATACGTCATGAGCTGTATTGTTGGCTATTTAAATACTTCTTTATCATGAATTATTAGTCTGAGCGCAGTAGGTACACACCTCCTATCGTGGCCTAATTACCGAGCGCGATTTAGACATTTCTAGAAATAGGCCCAATGATAGATGAATAATAGATTTATACCAGTAAGTACTATATGCATTAAACAGTTTTATTTTTATTTAAGAACATTCCCCGATTACTAGATTTTTTTGTTTTGTTTTAAAGGCAAAGATTCCCCTCTTTAAATCGATGTTGAAAGGATTTACATCTCTATTAGACTTATATCTAGTAATAAAATCAGATGCTGGGATAGGAGAAAAATAGGAGCCAAGTCCGGATATTTTAACATATTATGTAGTTTAAAGTGCGAATAATGACTATATATAAAAGCATGGGATCAATAAATAATCTCGTCAATAAAAACAGCAAGGAACTTTAAAAATACAATTAATTACTCGTATTTACTAGTCATTAATTTTAAAAATACATTTCTTTGATTAGAAAATTCGAGAACTCTTTACACCAGATTTCTTCCAAAATTTTCCACATTTATCAGGTTTTATCACGAGTAGGCATGCAAATGCAGCCAACTAAATTATTATATTGATAATATCGCGATTATTTGTATAGGTAAGATAGATTTAATTCAATGATAAATTTATTTAGATGATCCGTTTATCGGGCTTAGAGCTTATATAACCTACCCACATACCTACATGAAGATTTAGATACGTTTATTGATAATACCTACTCGTAGAAGCCTAACACCTAAGGGGGGCCTACCTTGGAGGAGGGGAGTCTAGTGTTTAAGACACTGTCAACCGTCGTCAGACCCAATGATCTGACAAATAAATAATTTAGACTACTGCCGCGCCGTTGAGTAATTTTTGTATCCATTGCCAGTGTCAGTGTCTTAAACAAGTGATTTGGGGAGCTGAGTATTGTCTAAGTATTAACATTTTATAGTAATTATCAGCGATTTAATCCACTACTAAAAAGCATCTTCCGTCTTACTATCTCAATGTAATCTTTTCTCTTCCAAGTTTAGTTTAGGTCAATAATGTTTCTTACTGAGAAAACAAAATCGTGCCACAATGCAAGTTAAGTTATCAATGTACTGGAAACATTTAAATAATCATATATAAATCATTTACTTACTTCATTGATAACGTTACTTTAGAATAAAATCGTACGGCTGATTTTGGTTACACATGAATTGTTTGGCTTATATTGGTTTCATATAAATTGCTTCTTCTCCAGGTTCTACATAGTTTCGTAAAAACAATTCACTAATTTTAGCTAGACATTTGACCAGCAAGCAGAGTAACCATGCCATTAAAAGACACTGTGACCTAAGGTGAAGCATGCCTAGTCTAGAATAACTGGCTCTCAGTCCTAGGCCTGTTAAGCGACAGATTTTTTAACTTGAGCACTCTCAAGGGTAGGGTAGGTTGAAAATGCCCTCCTTCCCCTACCACCATGCTATAGCTTCTTCACAATAATTTCCTTTTTTAACCGACTTCAAAAAAGGAGGAGGTTATATATTCGACTGTATGTATTTTTTTTTTTATGTATGTTCACCGATTTCTCAGCCGTTTGTGGATCGATTCTCAAAATTCTTTTTCTAATTGAAAGAGTATGATCCTGAATTGGTCCCATTGTCACCAAGTTAGGATCTGATCATGGATTCCTAGAGAAATCGAAGGAAAACTTAAAAAGTTAGGTTATTTTTACGCTCAAACGAGATTCACGCTCGTTCGGCTGTACTGATATTCATGAAGTTTGAGGTGAAAATAGGTAAGACTATATGTTAACACATAGACTCCTTTTTATCCCGAATATAATTACTGTTCCCGTGGGATACACCAAATAACAAATAAATCTTTATAACTTCTTCACGCCCGAACGGCTGTACTGATATTGATGAAATTTGAGATGAAGATAGGTTAGACTATGTGTTAACACATTGGCTACTTTTTATCCCGAAAATAATTACTGTTCCCGTGGGATGCACCAAATAACACATGACACACACACTGATTTCGCTTAAATTTGATATGGGGGTAGACAAGACCTTGTATAACACGAAGTTTACTTTTTATCTTAAAAGTCATTGCTGTTCCCGTGGGATACCCAAATAACTCAAAAACCTATTCTACTTCTTCGCGCTCATAATATGGCAATACAGATTTAACTTTGTAAAAATTAACAGCCTAATAGTCTGGCTAACAAAGGTAATCTGACGCGAACATCGAGGCTAAGCAACGGTCCATGCGGCCAGTCTTTGGATGGGGGACCATGCACGAGACATTCATAAAAAAATTGTAAACAGTGGTATTTTCATCTGGGCGTTACTGTGCATCGGTTACCACGTTAATTTGTTGGTCCTGGATGCTACTCCTAGTACAAGCAGTGGTCAAACTAAATCAGGGCCTTGAAAAACACTCGACACCAGAGCTTGGCCACTAAGGTCATACTAAGTGGAAGAAGTAGCTATCAAATTTGATATATCATAAGACAAGACCTTCGAACGGATAAGGAAAATATTTACGCGCTCGCTTCGCTAGCAGTTATCCCGCTTCTTTGGTAATTTCCCCCAGGATGTTTTGGGCTTAAAACACTCCAAATATTATATATTTTGTGCTGCTTTGGACTTCTTTAAGCTCAAACGGCTCGAATAAATATGGTAAAAATTTTCGCGCTCGCTTCGCTCGCGCATAGCTCGCTTCGCTCGCATCTGGCTCGCTCCGCTCGCGATTAGTTCTAGTACGTTTTGGGTCATAGCTTATGACACAACAAACATTATGTAATTTGTGCTACTTTGGACTTCTTTATGCTCAAACAGCTCGAATAAATATGGTGAAAATTTTCGCGCTCGCTTCGCTCGCGCATAGCTCGCTTCGCTCGCGCATAGCTCGCTTCGCTCGCGATTGGTTCTAGTACGTTTTGGGTCATAGCTTATGACACAACAAACATTATGACAATTTGTGCTGCTTTGGACTTCTTTATGCTCAAACAGCTCGAATAAATATGGTGAAAATTTTCGCGCTCGCTTCGCTCGCGGTTGGTTCTAGTAGGTGTTGGGTCATAGCTTACGACACAACAAACATTATGTAATTTGTGCTGCTATGGACTTCTTCATGCTCAAACGGCTGATCAATATAGGGTGAAAATTTTCGGGCTCACTTCGCTCGCGTTTAGCTCGGTTCGCTCGCATTAGTTCCTGGGACGTTTTGGGTCAAAGCTTATGACACTGCAAATATTATGTAATTTGTGATGTGATGTCAACTTCTTGTGAAGTTTATTTGGCTCTCCATAGCTAAAACTAAAATAATATCATTACTAACCACTAAAAATTTAAAAATAAAATTGTTTTAAAAAACAAACAACCGACTTCAAAACCATAACTAAAAAGGGAAAAATAATTTTATGCCTATTCCAAATCAAGAATATATAAGTAGAATCGAGGAGTTTATTTCATGCACTTAGAAAAATCTTTTTTTAATTTTTATTAATCCTGTATTCTTGGAGTCGGTGCCATCTTAGAAGAACAAATTATTGTTTGTTAAAAAAAACACTATTCAATTGTCTTTCTATCCTGGCACCGATTCTAAGTGCATGAAATAAACTCCTCGATTCTACTTATATATTCTTGATTTGGAATAGGCATAAAATTATTTTTCCCTTTTTAGTTATGGTTTTGAAGTCGGTTGTTTGTTTTTTAAAACAATTTTATTTATTTATTTAATGGGTCTGGGCTTGATCGCAATTCTTCTGATGACAATTGTATGTGTCACTAAACACAAAATGAATTCTTAGTTAGATAAGACAATACAAAATATTTTTCAAATTACTGTTATATTTACCTATTATTGGTCAGAAACGAGCAATAATACCATAGACACAGGAAAATAACAACTTAATACTAAGAAAAAACTTTCATAGTTACAAATACAACATTTAATTGTCTTACAAACAATGAGAAAATCTTTTTATATTATTTTAAAATTATATACTTAGGTAATATAAATATACTTAGATATACAGCTCTCTTTTTTCACACGCTGCTTGCTATTGTTGTTATAAAAGGTACATCTACGAGTATATACATACTAACGAGATATTTTAACTGAAGTTTGTATTTATATAGTTATACCTAATATACGAGTAGCTATAAGTTTAAGCTTTTCCTAAGGATACCGAAGATCTCTTCATCTACTAGACTTCTTTTGTTCACGTTGGCTCATATTCATATCTTGCCAACTTTTATGACACCTGGATTGATAGGTATAATGAAACTAAGTTTGGAACACCTATAACTGAGTCAACTAAGGTGTTCTGTCTCGATCATCGGGGTTAAGCGACAATCGATACGTACAGTCTTTGGATGGGTGACCATGCGTAGGACCGTCGTTTAAAACGTGTCATTTTCATCTGGCCGCTACAGAGTGTCGGATGACACGTTAAATTGTAGGTCCTGGCTGTTAGCCTTAAAAATCGTCGACACCTGAGTTCAGCCACTCAGCTAATTCGAAGAAGAAGGTACATTCGACGAGCAAAATTATGCGTTTATATTATTTTAAATTCAATAGTGTGTTTTGGTATAAAATATTTTAATTTATTTTTTCATACCTACCTACCTTAATCACATTAATTTTTCTTTAAGATAAATGCCTTGATAATAAATATCGTTTTTTCAAAAGGAAAAGATTAGGTAGACATCTTTTATCAAAATATTAGTAAAATCGATAGACATATAATTTGTGCCGATAACTTTTTAAACCCGGATATAACTATATACTAGATAGTAGATTACGTACAACTCTCCAAAACCAGGGCTGTAGGATAATAATAATGATAATGCATTTTTCAATCTTGAGAGTAACCATACGAGCGACACTCCGGTCTAAGATGGAGCATGCTTAGTCTGGAATAACTGACACTGGAGGAGGCTGCCGGCACACAATATTAGGTGCATGGCGCCAGATTTTTCACCTTGAGGGTGGATGCTAGTTAGACGAGCACTAGAAAACCCTACCACCATGTTTCACAGGTCACCTGGCTATCAGGTTTCCCCACGATCTTTTCCTTCACCGAAAGTTTGAGGTCAATGGCTAGGATCGGACCCACGAACTTCGGGAAGTGAGGTGGCCACACGCCCGGATCAAAAATTATGCTCAACGCGATGTCATACAAAACACGCGATGATTATTTCATAGCTATGTTTTGTTCGTGGTTGATATTTGAGTTTAAATTCCGTCCCAAGTTTTAAATTTGATTTAAAAAAACATTTCATTATTTATCAATAATGGACAGAAACACCGTGACAGTAAAAAAAACAATGCGATGTTCCTGCAAATAAAAATATTAATCTAACCAGCGAAATAGAAATCTAACTTATAATTATTGTTATAATTAAAATTTTCACATATGAAATGAGCGGCTCTCATAAATTTTGCCAGGTAACATAAAGTATATACTGACGAATCGATAGACTTCGTATAGGTACATTAAAATCTGATCAGTAGGTCAGACATACAGACGTAGGTACATACGTAGGTATACATACCTACCGGCTAAACTAACATGTACTGCCAAAGTCATTGCCCTTCCTTTAATACTAGCATAGACAAATAATATGCTAGTCTGTAGGTACATACGATAGTAGTATTCTGATTTCTGATATCTGCTGATAGTTTGGAAAAAAGTATTTAGACATTTTAATAAATAATTTTATGATCACCAATTATTGAATTAGGTACGAGTATATGACCAAACTTACCGTTTTGCTGAAAATCGCAAAAAAACTCATTATTTTGACTTTCCTTGACCATATAAATATAATACAAGGTAATTGTGGGGAATTATTATATACAGTATAAAATAAAATATATACAAGGTAACTGTGGGGAATGATTTATAACTATGTTTTTGACAATTCTACTGTTTTTCAGCCATTGCTGGAAATTTATGTAATTTTTCAACATTTTTAAGTCTACATTGACCAGATAATATATTTACTAAGAATCAAATGAAAAATAAAACTTTGATATCATTAATATGTACTAGCTAATAATATCTTTAAAAAATAATCCGTGCTAGAAACGTCTGCGAAAAAGCGTATAATATTAGAATACCGGAATTGTATAGCTCTCACATGTGGAATCAAGGCCGGCCGGGGCAAAGTCCATCTAGACGTGTCTGCATTGATATTTGAACTCCAGTTATATCTGTATTCAAAACTAATCACACAGAGAACGCGCAGCACGAAATTGGTTACTATTATTACTATTGTTATATAAATAAATAAATATTAGGACTCATTTCTGACTGTATCTGTATCCTAATGTACTACCTCTGTTATTTTTTTTCTTGTTATAAAACCTGTTTATTTGGTGTGCAATAAAGTCATATTATATTGTATTGTATGACTGGTTAACTCCATACTGAACCATTTCTAGTTTGTGTTATGGTAGCTAACACAACTGATATACTAGATACATAGAGGAAAGTAACCAAATATGGAATACCATTTTGTTTTTCGGTTATAAAAAAAATCTTTATATAAATTACATCAGTTTAATGTTTTTACTAATCACTTATATATTTATAAGTAGAAATTAACAGCCTTTAATCAAATATATTAATTATTAAATTAAAATCTAACACAAAAAACAAAATCGCAAATAAGTAACCAAATATGGAATAGGTACCCATATATGGAATATAAGCATAAATCAACATAACAATACCAAAAATGATTATAAATATAATATAAAGATCAATTTAATGAATATAACGTTGTGATAAATGAAAGAAGTTACATAATTACTTGCAAAAGTCACAAATCCATGTACCTATCAAACTCTGGACCAGGGCAATCATAATTTGCCCAGAGCCCATACATCAAGATTTCTCCAATTTTATCCATGGAAAAAAGTCTTAAACAGAACATACATTCTACATCAGCAGAGTCAGGAGGTACTTGGTCCATCAACTCATCATGTTCACTACCCTCACTAAACTGGGTAACGTCTAGTTCCTCAGAGTCTTCTTCTTCACTATCATCCTTATTTTTCTTTATTTGTTTCTTTCTTTTCGCAGTTTTTTTTACATTCTTGATTTTTATTAGTTTATTTTTTTTTCCTTGTCTCTTTATATTTTGTTTTAGTTGTCCTTGGCACTTGAAAATGCTGTGCCGCTTTCAAATACCCTATTTTCTTTTCCCGGACGAATATAATAGTTTGTGCCATTTTTTCTTCATCCCAGGTTTTTAGTTTGATTGATTATGAACCGGACATTCTAAAAACAAACATTATCTACATATATTTTTATAGAAATTATAGCAAGTATCTATCATATGAAATATTAAGACCTAATTAGGAATATTCCATAATTAGACACCGACGACTGTCCATATTTGGATTTTTATACTAGTTCAAACTCTTCTAAATATTTTTTCAAATAACAGTATTTTAATGACAAAAGATCACAAAATAGTGAAATTAACATAATACCGATAAACTAAATTGTATAACACTTTTGTATACAAACATTACAGCTAGTAATACTCATTTATTACTCACCTTAATAATTTTCTGCGCGACAACAAAACTAAACCCCCCTGCCACACGTGAAGCGTTCGCGCAACTGACTCGATGGTGTGAGTACGATAGTTAGTACACCGAATGAAGCAGAAGATGTCGAGTGTTGGGATCCTTTACTTATAGTCTTAGAGAAATTAAGGAATCCCATATTAGGATACTATTCCATATTTGGTCACTTTCCTCTATACATATTTTATATAGATACATATTTAACACCCAGACCCACAGCCAACAAATTTAGTTAAGCACAAAGATATTGGCCGTGCCGGGAAACGATCTCGGAACCTTCTATTTGGCAGTCCGGTATGGTAACCATTACGTCAACGAGGTTGTCAATAGTATTTATTAGTAGGCTATTAAATGGGTATTTGTAATAATGTGTCCAATAAAGAATTTTCTATCTATCTTTATATTTGATTAGGTAAACTAAATGACCACCAGATTATGTTTTAAGGAAAAGTAGTACATCCACTTGTTTATTAGTAAAGTATATGTTATATAAAATATAACCATAATAGTTTTTCTTTATACACGGTACAGCTAACCACATGAGTAAGTGACTCTAAGCTGGCCTAAGTGGAGTTATTCTACCTTAGTAGATATAATACATAATGTTGCTACAGCATGACAGGAAAAGATGGTAAATGCTCAAGCTTCACATAATCTATTCTGTATTTAATTTGATTGCGAGTAAATACCCATGTACTGTATATTAAATAATTATCTTAGCAAATATACGCATCTGTATATTAAAGTGAGTAAACACACAGAGACGTCATTACGTTTTCAATTTAAAAAAATATTTAATGATAAATAAATATCCAGTCGCTTCAATACAGCATTTGCGTCAGACCTCGCAGTATGTAGTTTGCAGACTCATTAAATAAAATAAAATCTCATAAAATAAAAAGAGTCATGTTATTTTTTAACCCAATAAAATGTCTGTACTTGGATACTAAGTCAATTATTTATTCAGAGAAAAGAAGTCATAACAATATACACACAAAGAACATTCTCCTTAGTCGTATTCCTCGTGACTAAGGGTCATGACTCCCCGCGGAATTCATTCATTGGGGGAATTATCTTGAGCAAGTACATCTTAATCGGCACCCGTGTTACGTCCAAAAGTCCTCGGATTTTGTGGTCCTCAAACATGTCGGACATCGGACCAGACAGCATGGAAAACATCGTGAAAATATCCTCAAAGCGAGTGCAAATCCACACATAACTTGAAAAACAAGTAATCGGTGTTGGGCCAGGATCGAACCAGAGACCGTCAGATTGAAAAGCAGATATTTTCCCAACGAGCAACACTCGCTATATCAAGGAAATTAATTTTAAAATTATCCACCGAAATAATAAAGTGTAGAATAAATTAAGTACATATTGTTAAAACTTTACGAATACGTATCAAGGTGAGTTTTAGAATTGACTTCGGATTTCTAACGTCCGGCGTAGTTACAATTACGCAGATTTATTCAGTGATTTTGCATTTGTATCTTGGCTTGGCCGATTATTTTAAATTAAATTATTTACTGGCCGCAGGTAGTCATTAATTAGTAGTAGGTATCAACGTAGGTACGTAAATTATTTTTTAAACAAATAAAAAAATACATTTATATAGAAGTTTCTTTTTATCTAGAAGTTTAAACCGTGCATTTCGAAGTTTAGTCCATCAGTTACAGAACTTCTGGTCTAGGTATAAAGAAAATGAAATAAATATATAACAAAAGGTTATAGGCTATTAACATAACCTCTACATCATTTTTAGTTTTTTTTTTTTAAGTTACAAAGGCTTACCGTTTGACACCAGAAATCCTCTACTTAACGGCGTAGGTCAGGTATCTACCAAACCTACGCTGCCGTTAGTGCTCATAGGTATTATAAAATAAACCGCAAGAAACCGGCAAAAAGCAAATAAAATATAAACTGCAGCGTGCAATGACCCTGCATCTTTCTAGAAGCTTCGAAAGTCGAATGCGTGACGTCAATTCTTTGGCTTACATTCTTGTTCTTGATTACCACAAGCGGGAACCATCGTGGTTTTAATATTATTGCACCGTTTTCCTAAAGCCGATAGAGCGAACGAAGTAGAATGGTTTGATGTGTTAGCTTATGGTAGCCACCGGTGTTTGCAACATTGTATGTACTCGTATGTATCCAAGATGTTATACTTGAGAACCTTGAATGGATAGGTATTCATTTCTATACCTACTTTTTAGAACTTGTTAATCATGAATTCCGCAAAGAAGGCAATCCAATAGCTATGTGGTTTTCCGAAGTAGACCTCGCGAGAAAAATGATTGTTATTACCGGAACTTTATGTCTTTATCTTAACGATTGCTTGCAGAATTATGAACGTGTTAATTATTAACTATTTTTACAAGTAAAGGCGGATATGTGGACTTCTCGTAGCTGTCTTTATTTAAGTACATGTTCGGATATTGATAGTCGCAGTAATTTACGTCGCCGGCGAGTTTTGATGAAATTGCGGAAATGTTATTAAATTAATGCTATCTAATTACCTTTGTTGATGAAATTTAGATCTCTAAAAAAGGTTAGGACCTCAGAATACAGAAAGAAGTTCTTTCTGTATTCTGATGTTAGGACCATGTTTAATTGATAAGAACGTAACTACTTAGTTAGTTGTCTAGATATAACGTCATTCAATAGAGATTAGAGGCATTTCATAGAATAGAGGCGAATCTTTGGAAATATTTTCTTTATTATACACATACTTATTTAGATACTGATCTTTTGACGAATTTGAAACATGATTAGGGCATCTAAATTAGTCCTAAAAAACTACTACTTGGTCCTTTACCACGATCATGTCAGGAATTGATAATACATTAAGATATCATATATTCGATATTAAAAGGTGACTAAATCGATGAAGTGTCTCTAATTTTGAATGTCCACGCAAAGACGTGTTAAGGAAACTCCAGTAATGCTTAAGTAATTTACTTAATGCAAGTCACATATTACACATTAGCTGATGAATTTAGACATTAGTTGGTGGCGGCCGTCGATATTTGATTACGCAATGTACTTAGTAAATACCACAATGGTTAAAAATACGGCCACATGACTCAGTCGGGAAGAAAGAATAGCACAGAGCAATAAAGAGGGAAATAATACGAGTAGTAAATGACAGTACTTTCGTTTCGTATGAACGAAATCGAGTTATTCGATCGATTCGATTCGATTCTCGGTCGATTATAGAGCTCTAGTATCAAAAGATTTAAAGTTTTTAAGAGACTTAATAGGGTATGTGAAAACCAATGATTAAATTTGTAAATTTGCTGTTATTAATATCTCAATGGACGTAACTTATGAAAATTACGTACACATCGTACTCTGATCCTTTGTTACGTGAGCTAATGCTTTTACGCATGCCCACCACATCTAGGGAGATTGGTGAGGCATGTCGGGCTCGATGTAAAAATACTATAAATAAGGGCTGTTGACGTATCATTAAAATCTAAAATCTGATACATCATGAATATACGCTTACCTACTTGATTTAAAAAATAAGTAGGTACGGGGTAGTACAGCAGAGCTAGTACGGAACGAGAACTTGTAGTTTTTCTAAAAAAAAATTCCACCTGTCAGTGGAAATAATAATCTTTTCCACTTTAAACCATGGTAACAAGGGCCTTTTTCCTTAGAAAATATTGCACTTGACGGAAATTACGGGGTAAAATGTCCACCACAAGCATTTTATCCCGCTATTTCTCCCCTGTTTCTCCGAGAATTATGAAAATACTCTTCGAGTGGCGTATGGCAGGGGACAAACTAATGCCCGAATAATGTGTATGTACAAAACGAAAATATATGTAGGTGGACAATTTCTCTTTACTAATGCAAGATACAGCTCAGTAACAGGTGTTTGTTTAAGTCCACTGACCTATCGATGGATACATAACAAAATGTCTATATTGAACTTAAAATAAACTCTTAGTAAAGCGGCACAAGGACACCGCAAGCGGTTGCTCTTGCGTATTGCGTAGACGCAGACACACCCATTGCCCACTGACACTACTAAAATACGTGTTAAAAATACGTTGGCAATGAAAAACGCCAGCGCCAACAATTTGGTCCCTCGATTTTAAAGTCAGATTATTCAAATGATAATTTTTACATACGAGTATAAATATCAGTTAATTACTCGTGTAAATATAAATACTCGTATAATTAATTAAATGCTCGCGTCCTTCAAAGTAAGATATCTAAAATAATAAATAATAATTAAATA
The DNA here is from genome assembly GCA_035578125.1 of Mellilla xanthometata. NCBI lineage: Eukaryota > Metazoa > Arthropoda > Insecta > Lepidoptera > Geometridae > Mellilla > Mellilla xanthometata. The sequence continues at coordinate 8,885,000 of JAPUBQ010000001.1, forward strand.
GTGTTCTTCCAACATTAATTTTTAGGAAGTCGTCGAAGCTATAGAATGTCTTTTTAATGATCCATTTCTTTATTAATAAAAGAACTTAAATTAGTTTATATTTAAAGCTGCCTATGTTAAGAGAATTCATTATGAAATCCGGTTGATGACATCAGGACCTAGATTATTAGCCTGTTCGTTTTCTGATTATGAGGTTTGTTTCCTGATCTTCAATAGGTATGAGATGTGTGGATTTTATTGATAATAATTATCAGTTAACAAAACATTTTAACGCAAGAGTAATTCTATATATGTAAGTAGGTAAATATATTTTTTTTCCTTATCTATTGATCCACATCAAACATAGATTTCAATTTACACCCTAAAATGTATTTAGGAGTATTGATTTCAAGCTATTTTCGAGCCATTTCAAGAGAATAGCCATCCACAGATTGTAGTAGGTAGGATAAAATAACGTAACAATATAGATATACGTACATAGGTAGATACTAATATCTTCACCTGCATAGGTAATAATAAAATATAATGAGTATGTAAGCGGAAACACACGTGTGAGAATGATGTTGGACTTTGCCCAGTTGACCAGTCAGACCCCTTCAAACCACCTTTCGAAACCAGCTTGGTGCAAGCAAAATGTCGACTTTGCATTTTGGTTCACAAATCATATTATGACATCATATGTACCACCAAATTATCTCTCTGTTTAACTAGAGTAAAATGCATAAATGAGAAATATAATTCTAAATAAATAAATTTGATTTAATTAATTAGAAAAGAACGATCTATAAAATAAGGATAGGATAAACTCAGAATACAGAAAGAACAGGATAAAATGACTTGGTATAGAGCGCCATCTAGTAGCATATTCACAAAGCATTCTTTTAAAATTCTATCGATTTTACTCTACGGCATTGAAACAAATAATAAGAACTCACATTACAAAGTTTATGTGGATATTGAATAGGTGTACTTTTATTGCTGTTTTAAAGACACATACAAAATCAATTCTTATGAGAAACAAAAAGAAGTAGTCTCAAATTAATATTCTTAAGAGTTGATAAAGGTAGTGCTTTATTTGTGTTATAAATGAGTCTTTGTTGGTCGTAAATAAAATGATGCTATTTTATTTATTTAATTTGGAGGTTTTACATCAGTAGCCATGTACAAGGAATTAATAGCAATATCCGATGACACAAACGCCATTGATTTGGCAAGAGTTGCAAGCGACAAGGTATCCATCACAATTCTATTAGCAACGTGATTGAGGTTCGCCCCGCGAGATTGCGCTGTATATTTCAATGCTAACTTGGTAACTCTCTCACAAGCTAAAGACTTCGAGGTGGCACTCCTAGCTTCCTTGCCAGCTTGTTGCGCGGCTGTTTTTGCCAAATTCATCATCAGATCTTGGTGATTCGACATACCGTTCTTAGCGTACTTCACAGACATTTGTACCTCGATCGATGCAGTTAATGCCCTTCTCAGAGCTACTACGCTAGCTGCTGTCAGATATGCGACATCGCCTGCATAAATAATGGCCTTTTTCGCCTTTACCTCGAGTTTTTCGAGCTTTAACTTTTTCTTTTTTTCGTTTGTAGCTTCGTCTTCCAATTCAGGTCTGTCAATTTCTATATCAGCCATTACATCTGAGTTTAATGAAGGCTTAAATAAGTTATCTCTGCTATCAGCCCAGTCGTCAATTAAATCAGGAGTGTTCATTTCTTGTGTATCAAGGTTTAGGGTATCGACTCTTTCGTAGTTTGTGGCGTTTACGGTTTTGTCTAATAATATAGCATCAGTTTCATTTATGTCTCGATTTTCTATATCTAGAGCGGTTTGGTTTAAAAATCCTTTTACAGGAATTGTTTCAAGTTTGTTATTTACAATAGACACTGATTTGTGTTTATTTTGGGAAATAACAGAAAAAGGTGTCAATTTTTTCATCTTTGGTATGACAGCACTGCTATTTTTATGTAAAGTTAATCCTGCGGTTTTGTTAAGAATAACGTTATAAATTGTGGTGCTTTTAATTGGTATAGAAGTGCTAGTAGTGTCTATATTCATGTTTTCTGTTTTAGATTTTGACTCAATAGACCTCTTACGTCGCAGTGAAAGATCAACCGACTGCTTCTTAGATAATGCTGTGGCATATGTGATGTCCTTTAACGCAGAGAGTATAGATACTTCGGCTGCTATCTGGCCCTGACCATACACTAACCGATGCAGTTCAGGTTCCGTTGAAGCCCTCGTTAATGACAAAATATGACCTGACAAAGTTCTTGAAATGTAGTCTAGAATGCGTCGCGTTTCAATAGCCGTTACTCCTTTATTTTTTCCAGGCGCTTCGAGCGCTTCTCTTGTAATTCTTGTTATCTTATCCTGAATTTCAAGCTTTGATAATATGGCAGACACTAAATCTTTAGACAACTGGTATAGACTTTCACCCATTGCAGGATTTTGTGTCACATTTTTGGTTCCCTTAAGTATCGAATCGTCTAAGTGTTTGATAACTTTATGAGGAGATGTCATCAAAAATGTTTCACCGAATATTTTTGAATTTATTTTTTCTCTGAGATCATGGACAGGTGATATACCAGCAGAAGCCAATGTAATCTGAAAATTAACAATGATATATGAAATATGTTACTTACAGATATAATCTTACCTAATAACACTTTGTAATGTTTGAAAATCTTACAAGGGAAAACAAAATCTTTAAAATTCGAAAGTCCATTTTGCAAAAACTGGTAACGCAAACAAACCACGCGTCAATACCAAACCTTTGGTTTTAGAACCGTGAAAAGCGTTAATAGCTTGTTATTTTTTATGCACTTGTTAACTAATTGGAGTGCAATTTTAAGGCAACAACGTAACTATTACTTTTCTTCAGGTGCTTATCCAGCAAAAGAATTATACATAGTAATTCTTCTTTTACTATGTTCTATTCTTCTATATACAAATAATGGACGGTATACGTAGTTATTACTGCTGGCTGTATCCATAATTTCAGCACTACGTTTAACTAAGGGCAATCCTTTTTCCGTGTTTTTTCCTTTAGTAAGAATACCATATGGTAATAGAACACGTTTTCTATTATATACTATGGCTGTCTCTTGAGAGATTCCTCTATGGTAAGAATCATCAGGAATTGGAACTAATGGCGGTTCCTTGGATATTTTCTGAGGCACATTCAAACACGCACTATACGAAATGACAACTGCTAAAATGACTAGCCGGAGTACTGACATGTTTAATTTAGTCATATGAATATCGTCTATTGCCTATTTATAGAGAAACGATACTAATTACTAAGTAGCCTTTAACTAGCACTAATTTCAATGATTAACATGCAGTTGCTCTCATGTATACGTGAAAAAAACGCTACCCTAGCAGTATAAATAAAAACAATACATAAATAATTTTAAAAAGATGTATTTCTGCGTCGTTAATCAGCTTACATAAAAATATCTCACTAGCATTATTATATTTTATCTTACTCTAAATTTTGTACATTATCGAAAAGTTAAATCAATGTCTTTGAATTCTTATTTTCTAGAATATCTTTAATCCGTGTGCGAATCATCATGGTCAGGTTAACATAGTTTCCGTTTCAACCGAGATATGCGGGCAACACGCGGATTCGGTTGCGACCAGCTAATGGTTGAACTTCACCGAAAGGCGAAGCGTCAACGTCGTCCACGGAGGGTAGCAGATCGCTCTCCTGTCCACCAATATCACGACGAACCCTCTCCTGGGTCTTAGAAGCACCAGCAGCCTTTTCCGAAGCACCAGATGCCGCACCGTTTTTTCCTATAGCTGATGGTGTTGGCTCTTGCTTTGCCGGGATGTGTTGGATCACATCCTCGTCCAGCGGTGCGCAAGCGCAGACCGCGAACAGCGCCAACGACGCGACGACTAATAACGTTGAATGCATTCCCGAGAGATCCTATGTTGCTTTACTTTAACTTGCTCGAACTGATATTTACGTCAGTTTCGATCCAGCTTATAAGGCAAACCATTGCTGACATAAAGAATTATTGATCATTGAAACAGCACATAAGAATAATGCGCATTGTTATTTGAGAAACAGATCTGACGTACGGAAAATTCTATAAACAGCGAGAAGTGATCGCCTTATCACGAGCCTTGACTCTGGAGGAATCTACACTGATAATCGATGGATCGAAAGATTGTTTGTTACAAACCATTTATCAATTTATCTGTCACTATTAATAAGGCATTGTTGTTTAGAGTTCAGCTGCACCATATATAATTCAGCGAAACGCCTGAACGGTGGCCGTAGATTTGTCCCGAAATAAAATCATAAATAATTAACAACTAACAATATCAAAATTATCATTACCTACAAAAAAAGTAGAATTTGTTTGAATTGTGACATTCAGAAGCATACCAGTTTTTAACTTAGAGAACATCTATCAAGTGGATTTTACGTAATCGTGATGAGGAACTCAAAATTCTTAAAACTTATCATAGATAATAAGAAATAAATAAACTCCTTTACGTAAGATTTTATTTGATTTTTCTTTGATATTTTTGCTAAATGTTGCTTGCTGTACCTTGCCTTCAAAGAAATCAAGATGGACTCTTGAGCATACGAATATAGCGAAGCTAAAAGTAGAAAAGTAAGAATTATATTTAGACACAAAGCCTTTTCGATAATGGTTACTACATAAAACACTTGTGAGCAATTTAGCAGTCAGATTTTTTTATCGGGTACTTATTCGTAGATAACAATTCCTTAAGTTTACAAATTAATAGATACGTTACACCTAATTTACTTCTATCATCCTTACTTATAAAAAAAATATACATTAAGATATCTGTTCCAATTCGCAAGTAAATTCACGGGGCGTAGGTAATAAGCTAAGTTGTTAATGTAACACCAAACGCGGCAGAGTGGGATGATAAAAATAAATGACAACAAAGGCCAAGTTAGCACCTCCTCATTAGAGTATGTAAAACCAAATCTGGATCGATGCTCGTGTTTGTAACAAGTAAGGCTTTTAACTTATATTGTTCTAAAGTCCGTTGAAAACAATTCTTACTCAATTTGGCAGTCTTTTGCATCTAATTAGTACGTTTTCAAATTCCAATTCGCCTAACTAAAACAATATGTTATTATTGAACTGTTTTTCTATTTTCAATATTAATACAACCCTGTTCAAAAGTTACACGACTTGGGCCGTGACATCACTAGTAACGTTTGGAACATTTAATATTATATTTTGCCGTATTTGTTACAGAATGTTTAATTGTATTATCATTTAAAATTTACAAATTCGTGCAATTTGCAAACAAATTGCTTGTGCGAGTTGTACTCGCACAATTAATACAATAAAAAATGAAAATAAACTGTTATTTTCAATGATAATACAATTAAACATCCTGTGAATATTTCAATTTCAGTTCTTGTTATAAAAAATCAAGTTTAATGCTCTCAGCTCTCCTGAAAATAATATACTCGTAATAACTTTAAAACAGAAACACATCGTCTGTGTTCATTTCCACAGCTAATTACTATCACGGCTTATGATATACCTACATAAATGAAAGTGGTTTTTTAAACTATGTATTAAGGTACCCTGAAGAAAACAACACTTACGGCACGAGACTATTTAGTTCTCAGTGTAAATGCTGGTCGTCATAATAATAAATAAAATTATTAGTGTTCATAATCATTATAATAACTGAACTATTTCATTTGATATGCCTGTAACGTACTACATATTAGTGTCAATAAATAAATTTGAATTTGAATACAGCCTGGTGACAGACGGGCGGCTAGACAGACAACGAAACTTTAGTAATAAGAATCATAAGGTCCCGTTGGTACCCTTGGGCACATAACCCTAAACATTTACGTTTTGACAGTTTTTTCTAAATTATAAAATAATTTATTGATAGCTCCATGGCTTCATTTTAGCTTTAGAGACCTGTAATGCTACATTTGAAGGAGAAAATGAATTTGAATATTACATGTCAAAATTTAAAATACATTTATAATACAATAGACAATTAGATATCAATTGAATATCTTAAATATCATTCCATTATTAACATAATGGCCATTATAAATTATCTTTGTTTGTATTGTTTCAACAGTATTTTCTAGCAAGGCATTAATCTTGGCGTTGACCTAGGGGCAGATGATACTTTGTGGTCTTGGATTTGAAGAGGTATCATAGATTACGTATTCTACTAATCAAGTCCTTTCATTTGATACCCATATTGAGGTAGTTAACACGTTGACTGTCCGTTCATTACTATTTGTAATGCATTCAAAGGCAAATGTCATAATGTAAATATCTGCTATTTTGTGGGGGCTGCCATCTCATCTATATTTTTTCGATAGCTATTGCTCGACTAGTACACTTTTGAAACAAAAAATATTAAATCAATATTTTGTCGCGTCGTCGGGGGTTTAAAGTTGAGAAATACTCTCAAATAAATATTCGGTTTTTTTATAAATAAATGTAAATATAAATAATCTTTAATCGTTCTTAAACCTAATTAACACCTACCGAAGAAATTTACATTTCAAGCACGGTGTTATTATTTGTAGCCATGACCACATATTTTCGTGGGTAATGGAAAAGTTACGCCATGAATCGCTATGATGCTGTTGTAAGGACCGTAAAGAACCTACAGTAAGATTGTTTACGCAAAACTATCACGATCATGCAGTACCTACTGAGATTAATCTACGGCGGACTTTGCTAGTGGCCTTACTCATCGATAAACGGAAGGATGGTCATGTTCCGTTTTCCACAAACAATGTCCTGAGTAAACTATTTACCAACGTTTTTCAATATAATCCACGACAAAACACACTCATGGTCGTTACGTTATTGAGAATATTTGCTGAAACTGTTAGAGCTACAGGCGAAGAATGCGTCAATAAAATCCTATTCTGGAAACTGGTTCATTAGCACCCGAGGATGTTTTGTCGAGTATAAAAACTAATGCATGTCGAAGGTTTGATGAGAACTCAAACAAACGGAAAACCGTGCACTCGTATAAATATACCTACTATATTTCGAACAGTTTTAATTCCTGAAACAAAAGACTCGGAAGATGGCTTGCAATATCTACATTATCGTCGCCCTGGCAGTATTTGGTAACGCCATCGCATCCCCAGTGCCAGATTCTGCTGAAGCAACGACGACAGTGCAATATGAAGAGATAATACCTATCTATGCAGTGGTTCAAGTTGTCGAGGAAATACCAGAGGTAGTCGGTTTCATTGAAGGTCCGACGACGACCGAGGCTCCGGAAGAACCTAAAGCAGCAAGTGAGCACAAAGTAAACAACAACAGCGAGCACAAAGTGGCAAGAAGATCTCTTAGAGGAGACAACCCGAGCAACGATCTTCTCAGCGATTTTGACGGACTCAACTATGACAATGGATTGTCCGGACTTGCGGGGCGCAGAATCAAGACTCTACCGACTTGGGTAGGGAAGTAACAGCATTAATTAATATTTAGTAATAATTCATTGAGACACATAGATGGACATAAGTTACGTGAAATTAATGGTCGCCATTTTATGTAAAGTTTAATTAGTGCAATAATAATATAGTTTAAGCATTTATATACGCATTTTATGTGTAAGCATGGAAAAATTTAGAATGATGATAATCTAGACTTAGGTACCTACCTATGTCAAAAAAATATTTTAAATTGTACCAAAAATATAAAAGTAAGCTAATGAAGTACCTAGAAGTATAAGTAATATAAATAAATAATTTAAAATTTTATTTCGTATTTTATTTTCAAAATATACATTTCATCATAGCATTAATATTGTAGTAGTAAGTAAATACATAATATAAAAAATGTGATATGCAGATTTAAAATATTAATCACTTCCAGTGTCTCTCCGTATGAAATTTCGTGCTGCGTCGAAATCTACGAAGATATCTTCTTCAACGACTTCTAAAATTTTCACCACACCATTATCTCCCAATACAGGTACTCGTACATCAATAACTATTACTTCTTCTCGTACATAATGCTCAGGATTATAGTCCACGTAATCGTTACCAGCGCGTATTTCAGCATGAGTCTTCATAACTTCAGGACTTAAGAATAACCCGTCTAATAACCGTCCACTTACAAGTCTAAGAAATATATAAAATATGAAAATTATGGAGAGATTAGCCATTCTCGCCTACAGCTCAACAATGATTCATTTTCACCATGTGACTCTGATTTATATAGAAATACGTAGTTTAACTGGAAAAGGTGATAATTTGCTATAAGCTGTATATGAGCCACAATCAGTTTTTCAAATATTGTCTTACTAAGTCGCAAGGCGACCAAACTACATCAATTGTCATTTATTTTATCACTTATTTTTGTACGTTCTTGGAAAGTTTTATTTTTATTTAATTAGATACCTATGTATGTGAGTGCATTTCCTAATGTGGCGTTCGTAATTTGTATACATAAATGACGACTTTTGCCACCAGCAAATCACACCATAATTTTTTATTTAATTTATCTTGCCAAAAAAACGAAAAGCATTGTCAGAAGACGACAGTATTTTTTAGTTATTGAGTTTGCTTTAAATTGTTATTATAAGATAAGGCACCGAATTTCATCACCAAAATGGTATTGACTCGTAATTTAATCGAATTCTCATTAAGCACCGAAAAGCTTCCAGTTTTTCGAACAAACAAATTCTCGCCTTCACATAAATTACGATTTGTGTGCGTGTCCATAGCTTGTCAAAACATTTAATTATAGGAGTCGTCGATACAATCTCACCCGGACGTGTACCGATAATATATAAGGATGAAGTTCACGTGACACCTGATGAGTCGGTAAAATAATCTTGCTCAGAGAGCCGTGCTTGTCCGCCAGTATGAACGGCTTTGTCATAGTTTGCGCTGCGTATTGCGTACTGAGCTGCAACTGCTACCAATTCCCAATAGTAACTGATCCACAATACCAGATTCCCATTCTCAATTATCTAGGCATCAATGAATCAGTCGTGTTCGTGAGAAACAACAATACCGACGATATACTTTTGAAATCACTGGTAACATCGCTCTACTCGGACCATACAGTTGTAATAGTAAGAGGTGGAGGCGTCTTCAGATTAAGAAAGAGCTTGCTTTTTCGCAACCCCAACACCATAATAATAACGGAAAGAATAATACAGCCTAAAGAACTGAAATCGGAGGTTTATAAAGTTATGTTTAGGTCTAATTGGTCCCCCGTTCATATCGTAGTTACAGTGCAAAATGGTTCAGAAACATGTGAAAATGGAAAATTTAATGAAACTTATCTACGCAATATTGATGCCTGTTTATCATATATATGGCACAGATACAAAATCATCATAATGGTCGTTTCTTTCCCTTACACTTGCCCTTTTCATTATATTATATACGGTGAACCGAGAAAATCTAACAAAAGCTTGTACGATCGGCCTTTCAAGATCATAGAGGCGAAAAGTAAAAATGAAATAAATACAGAAATTTTAAAGAGTTCTCACTATAGAAAACTTACAGCGGGGTATCCGGTGCGCGTGAATATTTTCAACAGGTTCCCTACATCGATAACCGCTTGTGATAAAATCGAGTCGTACAAAAGAGTCAACTTGAGTTATTCCAACGGCTTCTGTGGTATGGACGGGCTGGTCATGAATGATTTCATATCTTACTACCGATTCGATTTATCGGTACCGAAGGACGACTCGTGCGACGGTTACGGCTTCGTGGACCCCATGACGAACCGTTTGTCCGGTAGTCTCGCCTGCATTTTGAATAAGAAGTTCGATATATCTTTCAATTCGAGATTTATGGTAATGTACACGTGGGAACAATACTTTTACTTGCATTACATTAGCATGGACACGTTGTCGGTCGTTAAGAAGATTCCCGGCGTGATACCGCTCTGGCAACATGCATTTAATGGGTTCACCCCTAAGAATGCTATCATATTGGGCGCTCTTATAATAGTGCTGGGAATACTAACCTGGGCGTATGCGTGGATCGTAGCAGACATCGATAAGAAAGAGCCGAGGAAATTGTACATCTACATCTATAATGCAATAACGAGTACGTTGTTCGGGTTTTCAACAAATCCAAGTAATAGATTCCGTGTACTTCGGGGGACCTCTTTGATCAGTTCAATAATTTTGCTGGCATTTTATCAGGTAAAGTACAGCAAAATAATAATTTAGTAAATATAAAAAAAAATATTACAAATAAATGACTTAAAAATAATATTAGAACAAGTCGTTTGAATAAAAATATGACCAATTCTGTCAACAACTCTAATTAGTATATTATCTCATCGTGCTAATGATAAGTTTTCTTTGCAGGGTCACGTGAACAACCTTTTTACCACAGTGACGAGGTACAAAGAACTGAAAACGTTGAATCAACTATACAATTCGGAGAATTTACTCTACTCCTCGCCTTCCTTTCATAACATACTTATAACTATTGCCAATGTTGACGATAAGATACAAGCGAAGTATTTCAAAACGATGATGAGAAAAGACGTAACCATAGAGCCAGGTATATATAAGTTTCGACCAGATATAAAAGCACGGGTCAACCCTGTTTTTTTACCTGAAGTGTCCAAAACAGGGTTGACCCTGAGTAAAAGTGGTAATGATGATAAAATGGGTTAAGTTCGACTAGAACTCTCTCGGTGTGTTAGTTTTGTATGCAGATAGAATATAATAGAAAACAGTTTATTTTGAGAAGAAACAAGTAAATCAGTACAAAGTAATAATGTAAGTGCTTGACGAAAATATTATGTGACGAACGAACATCTATGAAATTTCACAGGTAATAGAAATTATGTTTGAATTATAAAAAATGTTCTTGATATATTATCTTATATGTCCCTTATGATTAAATAGATTTTTCTGAGCGAAAAAAATCCAAAGAAGACCGAGCAGACTTTTCCTTTCTTGAAAATTCAATAAGAAAGAAAGTCTATAAAGCTAGACACCAGCTTATAGGAATTTGAGTAAACCTAAAATAAATAGATACCTACGATATCGCCACATTTTGCTGACGACTTTTCGGCAATGCTATGCCAAGCAACTCCAAACGAGCAAAGTCATAAAATGTCAACATTCCATAACCTTATACCATTCGCGTCAATAAAGAATACATTAGAAAGTTCGCTTCGTCTTGCTTACACTCATTTGGTTATTCAAGTAAAAGTACATATTCTTTCAAATGTTCTTTATTGACTCGAGTTGTACATATGAACTTTTTAATTCAGATTATGTCCTCGATAACGAAAAAGCAGTGGTGGCCGCGCGGGGCCAAGATGCTCAGATCCAAATTCTGATGAACTTTACTGACTCATACGGCTCGCCGCTGATGTATGTGCTAGAAGAACCTTTCCACGCCTATTTCTTGTCTTATATCTGTTCAACTGGTGAGTAATGATAATTTTCTTTTGATATGCCAATTTTTCTAGTAACTAACTTTATATTCATGTTTTAAGTCAAACAGCGTAACAACGTACTCAAGTATGGCGGTAACGCATACCTACTTGTGAACACTGCTAGCAATAATATCACAAACTAGCTTTTTTTACAACTTATAGGTTTTCGTTTGACCACAGCTTGCCTGGTGTTATACAATACTATGGTCTACGATGTTACTTGCTTACCTAGAAAATAAATAACAAATAATTAACTCTAGATTTGAAGACCCCCAGGTAGTACTTCTCAGGAAACAGAGACTCAGGAAGAGAATTCCAAAGTTTAGCTGACCCAGTAAACGTTGCTTTGTCAGAAAAAAAATAAGAATTAGTGGTAGAAAGATGGAGATTCTCAGGTTCGATGCAAAAGATGATGATGATGATAATATGAATGATCACATTATCATCAGATGATAATATGATAGACACTTCGCCGTCAACAGATGCGGATGTATCCGCTGAGCCTCGCACGTGTAGTGGTTCTGGTTTCCTTAGAGAAAAAGGTATAAGGTAACCTTTTTCTCTTTGAACTCTTTTGACGTGACAACGTCTTAAATTAGGTTGCGGCTGGGAGTCACTTATGAAAAAGTGTAACGCCCGGTAACGTTACGATGAGTCACCGAACGAGAGAGAGGCCCGCCGAATGCCTTGCGTCTCTCTCCCACTCAACTATGATCGGTCTGCCGCGCGCGCAGCACGCGGCAGACGTTGTCACGTAAAATCTTCGCCCGTAAAACCGACTTTTCAGGCAACCATTTTTTTTAACAGAAAATTTTAATTGGTTTCAGGCTTTTTGTTCAAGGAGGAAACCCTACGTTTCATGATGCGTCTTCTAGAAGCCGGCCTACCGAACAAATATTATGTGTGGACTCGAAGAACTCTCAGATTAGGAGAAACCAGCACTAAAACTGGGTCAGAGCCGAGACCGGTTCACAAAATTAGTCTACAACATGTTAGAGTGGCTTTTATACTTTTGATAGCAGGATACTTGTTAGCTGGCTTGTCATTCCTGGTAGAAGTTCGTTTGGGAAAGACAAAGCAGAAGAAATATGTGGTCGAATCTGCGCAGTCAAGGGCCAGCCAACAAAATATGTAAAGATGAAAAGAAAATAATATCAAAGTAAATATTTATGAATTTAAGATAGCATAATAATATGATAATTACATGCACTAAGGGTTCTGTAACCTTATGTAGAATTACGGCAATTAATCACGTTTGTAGTCCCTTAATACTAATAAGATCGTGTATGCAATTTAATTCGTTCAAATAGCGTGTAACGCCTATAAATATAATAAATAAATATAAGCACACATTTCATACAAGGCTGGTTAGCCCATACTAAACCATTCCTAGTTTGTGTTATGTTTGCTAACACAATTTATATACTACATATGCATATACAAGTACATATATGAACCCGAAACCCTCTGGTTGGCAGTCCGAAATGGTAACCATTGCGCCAACGAGGTCGTCAAACGTCAAACCTATATAATTTATATCTATCGCTATCTATCTGTCTTAGCTCGGCCGGCGTAGTCTTCTTTTTAACATACGTACGACCCAAAAACGTGTATCTCTGTGTGTGTATCTCTCTCTATCTGGTGTGCGTGGTTGTGTGTATGTGTGTGTGTCTGTCTGTGGCGTCACATTGTATCTCACTTACCTTGTCTTACGTGATCGTCTAAATTTGGTACTCTTTTTCCATTACACAGTAAAAGTCTTCACTTTCATGATTGTTTCTTTCCACGGTGCAGATGTTTTTCTTGGTCCTAAAATTCGTGAAAAAACACATTAACATAAACATCACACATAGCAACTAAGCTTCAAATAAAGTTTTTAAGAATATTACTTACCACTAAAATTATAAAAAACATCAAATCATTATTTCAAAAAACATTAAAACAAGCTAGTTATATTACGTAAAAAGCTTATTATTATATAGAGTCCATTTACAATAATTTATTCCCAAAGAAAATAGTTTACAACAATGTCACCAAATAACTTTATAATTATCACAATAATGACGCAAACAATGTAACAATATCGATTAAATAAAACAACAGCCATTAGAAGGTAACATTAAATGTCAAAAATGCCAGCACAGATGCCCGAGTCTCAAAAAAGGCCATTCGCAATGGATACCACGTAAGAACGACATCCATTTTAGTCTCTACTGATTCAAAAATACCATTGTCTATGAAGAGTCAGAGGTCAGACCTCACTGGTATGTGGTACATATTCAGACTATAGACCAGTAAGATCAGACCTCTGACTTGCCATGGAAAAGACATTGCGAATGGCTTTTATTGAGACTAGTCAAGCAGTACATTATTCGCCAAGTAACTCGATTCAATAAGAAAACATTTGAAAAGTCCTTCTTTCTCGCTCGCACTTATTAAGTTACGCAAGCGAGAGGACATGTACTATTAAATGTTTTCTTTACTGACGCAAGTTATATACAATGTTAGAGATATATAAGAGGATTACCGGTTACCAATATTGTATTATTTATTTAAGTATGTAGACCGTGTCTAGACAAACAACTTTTGTTTTATGGCTAATGGACACTATTATATACAAAAAATGCTTCTCGATTTTGAGGTTGACGACCTCGTTGGCGTAATGGTTACCATGCCGGTCTGCTAATCAGAAGGTTCCGGGTTCGATTCCCGGCCCGGCCAACATCATTGGGCTTAACTAAATTTGTTGGTTGTGGGTCTGGGTGTTATATGTAGTATATCAGCTGTGTTAGCAACCATAATACGAGCTAGAAATGTTCAGTATGGGGCTAACCAGCCTTGTGTGAATGTGTAAAAAAATATATTGTGTTAGCAACCATCATACGAACTAAGTTAACCAGCCGTGTGTGAAATGTGTCTAAAAAAGTTGTTTGTCTTTGTATAAAAGCCGCCATTAAAGTTTTGCATTCGTTATAAATAGCTCTGAATACAGGATTAAAATACAGGTAACTAATACATACAATCTTTTGTGGAGGCATTATTTTACAATGCTGTTGTAGGTTCTATATAAATTAAAATAAAGGCTGTCTAAGATTAAAACTAGAAAAGCTTTTAAGCTCGGCTAAAAAATAGCACACCTTTTAATTATTTCATATCTTTAGATACTTGTCATGATAATATTCAGAATGGCAAGATCCTTGCATATTTTCTGATATAATTAAGTATTTAGTAATAACAATGTTGGCAAGAAACAATTACATAAAGATATCTCATATATTTTTAACCCTTAAATGGACAATGTTGTTTTTAAACAACATACTAAAAATAACACATAAAATTGACCTTCATTGAATTTTTTTCAAATTTTGCGCTATGTAGTTTATAAACAACACTCACATTATTGCAAAAAATGTACAGTAAATCTAAGTCTACATTTTTTTACTAATTTTTCCTAGACTGTAATACATGTACATAATTACACAAATATATTTTTTAAACGTGAAACAAAATTCGTCCATTTAAGGGTTAAATACAATTTTCAAATAAAATAATCAGTGACATACAAAAAGTTAATTATTAATAAGTAGCTAATAATAGAGTGAACTTAATACTATAATGATTTTTTTGTTACTATTTTATCTTGACTTAAAAACATTTCTTGTTATTATTACATGCTTATAGTATTAGCAACCCACTCCCCCAGTGCTGGGACTCGGGGACTTCTTTCGCGAGGAGAGAGATATAAGTCATAATCCACCACTCTGGCCAAGAGCGGGTTGGCGGATGAATCAAATTAATAGAATAGCTCCTATAATTATTACCAGTTGCGTCGGTTTATTTTAATTCTGTTCAAGCATTTTACTGAAAAAAAGTAAGTAGTAAGTCGTTTTATTTAACGTAAATGAATGCTAATAAAATTGGCACATAATGTAAATGTTAAATCATTAAGGAATGTTCTATAAAACTTTAAATGCAAATTTCAAAACTTTTTAAAAAGGTAAGTGATAACCAGTCTTACGCCTACTTGAGCACAATCAGATCAATTTCTAACAATTTCGATATTTAGTAGACAAGAAATAAGGTTCATTTTGATTTAAGACCCAACAATATTTAACGAAGGAAATAAAAGGCAAGATATTTCTTAGCGAAACTCAGAACTATCTAAGATCATAATTACAGTAATTTAAAATACAGGTTTAGTTAAGCTTGCGTTTGCTCTTAATTTAGCTTTATCTATTGTAACTTTTAGTAAATTCACTATAGGCATTTTGTTATAACTTACACATATTATTTGTAATAGTAAATATTTAATTAGAACTAAGAGTTTAAGACTCAATAAGTAAGTAGTATACTTTATTATATCTATTTAGTCCTTCAACCCTACCTATACCTCTTCCAAGCTTTACTACAGCTGCAATTGAAGAATGAATGAATAATTTATTGTCTATTAAACTAGGAAGATACATAACATAAAATATAATCATGGTATTCTATATCTAATAATAGGCAAATACTTATAACTTTTCAATTGTTTTACTAGTATAATAAAAAGTCAGATAATAAAAAAAACAGTTAAAAATGGTTATTTAATGTGACTTGACCAAAGACTTAATCCATGTTATCTTATTTTATGATATATTTTAATTTAGCTGTAAACCAAAGTTTTCTTTTCAATTATTTGATTAACAACATAATTTAGGAATTTTTTTAACACATTTTATTTACCAAGAGTTAGATACAATTTATTTACCGCTGAGATCGATACAAGAGCCATCTAAAACTGTCATTATAAATTTATTTGAATTGGCAATATCCTTAATAAGAGTGACCGAATCCATAGGAAGACTCAGGAAGAAACAAAACTCCGTCTAGCCTTCCTCAATTTTTTGCTTTTAGCAACATATGTCTATTAATATCTAATAGTGTCTTTAGACAAGATCCATATGCTTCGGGGTCGCTTAAATTCATTAAAAAAAGGATTATTAAAGAATACGGCCTATCTGGAAAAAAAATGTGTGGTTGTACCAAATTGTCACAACTTAAATACAACAACCATAACGCCTATTACAAATGTTGTATGTCAGTAATGAAGATCTATCTATGTTTATGTCTTCTCATGAAATCTAGTTTTGAACATTAGAATTAACTCGTTTTATAAGCCAAGACAGAGACCTTCGGGCGGCTTGCAAACTCTTGACATGAACTTGGCTACTTAGCTCATACGAAGATAAAGAAGTACTCTTTTAAAAAAATATACTAGGCAAATGATTACTCTAACGTTTAGTAATCAACGACTTTCCGAGTACAAAACACAGATTGTAACTTTAACGTAATGTAAATGAGAACTGCGAAGCTTTGGAACTCTCTTCTAGAGGCCCTTTTTCTTGAGAAGTACGATTTGGGGGTTTTCAAATCTAGAGTAAATTTATGGTTCCTTCTAGGCAAGCGTGTTACATCTAAGACCATATTTAAGCTTAACATCAAGCTAGCTGCAGTCAAAGTAGTTGGTTTGGCTGAAGTAAATGGTTACAATTTATTAAAAAAATAACGTCGCGCTAAAGCCGCCCGTAGATGTATGTCTCAATACCAATTATTAGGTTTAGAATTTTTGAAAAACACTCAATACCACTTCTTTCAAAGAGATGTGACCAGCACATTTATCGAAAGCAAACGCGTATTTAATCTTATTAATTAAGACCTCATTTTAACGTGTACCGTTTCCAAATTCTGTTCAAGTGAGATCTAATCTCACCGTTTAGCTGACATCATCTACCAACATTCCAGAATACGACGGTAAATGTCAGCAGATATAAAAGCCACCGCTATTTATTGCCGTTCTTTTTATTCGATACCTTGAAAGAGCATCGAGACGCAATCGAATTGCTACTCGAATCGGTAATCGAAAGAGATTTAGTCGAGTTCTGATTGGAATACCATCCGCACATCCTTTTGACGGCGTCTTCCCATTGATTGATTGTGTGTTCGTAAGCTTTCCTGATGTGGGGTCGTGGGTGGAACACGCAACCGATTTTGCGTAACGATTTCAGTTCTTGTTTCGATTTCCATATACCTGAAAGATCGATCATTCTTATTATGTTTTTGGGACGCAAAAATACAACGCCTACTAAAAATCACTTACAAAAGCTTTTATTATATTAGACATTTAATATTAGTATAATTATGTTTAAAAAGAATGAATTATTGTTGCTCGAAAATAAAGTGATATTTTGTTTTAGGGTTTGAATGAACTTTTATTTAGTTCTTATACTTCTGCTGAGTATAGGCCTCTGCATCGACTGCAGCATCTTAGAATAAGTGCATGTTTTAGCAAACACCTAAAACAGAGAGATAAAACCCTTCCCATCTATACTAGTATATATTGTTCACAAAGTTGAGCTAATACACAGATACAATAAAATGTAGTTTACACAAATACTTAGCGCCTGATTTTTTTAAGATGACTAATGACGCGCCAAAACGCCTGATTCATCTACATTGACACAGATAACGTATGTATCAAAGCAGATGAATCAGGCGTCAGGATTTTTCTCCGTATTAGCTCGTCTCGGCGAATCGAATAGCTGAATCTGAATGGTGCAGACCTAACGCACACAATCTACTCGTATTGAAACATCCTTCGTACTTTATGACCTCGTGTCTCAACAACGCTAAGAGGCGTCACTGGAAGAGGACAAAGCTCAAGCTGTAAGCTTGACTCTTAACACTTTTGTAATTTAAGTTAATTACTGGACCTATCTACCTAAGGTTTGTCTGTTTATTTGCCACAATAAAATGATTATTTTTTATCTTTCTATTTTACTTTACTGAACTAATTTAATCCGTAACAAAAAGAAGTTAATCCGTAATAAAAAGTAGCCTATGTGTGAATCCAAGGTTTAATCTTCATAGTAAATCTCATCAAAATCGGTCCAGCCGATGTAGTGTGAAGGAGTTACATAGATTATGAAGTTATTTGCGTATCCCACGGGAACCACAATTTCCAAGGTCTATCTTATTCAGACCAAATTTTATAAAAATCGCTTACATGCAAACTTTCACATTTATCTTATCTTATATCTTTAAATGAGCAATTCTTGTATATATAATATACACATAATTGGAATCTCGGAATCGGCTCCAACGATTTTCATGAAATTTAGTATATAGGGGGTTTCGGGGGCGATAAATCGATCTAGCTAGGAATCATTTTTAGAAAATGTTATATTAAAAAAAACGAGCAAAACTCGGTCAACCAGGTACTTATAATAATAATAATAATAAATGTATTTAATTCAAGTTTCAAGGACCCATATTATATATTCAAACTAAAGATAAATTTCAAGCAAAAGATATATGCAGAGATTAATAATATTAGTAGGATTACTGTATTGAAACTTTCGTAAGGCATATTTGAATAATGTTTGTATAACCGGCTATCACTTACGTTTATTTTGTCGTTATTAGCCGCGGTGACGGGAGGGGGCAAGGCTCTCCCGTCACCGCGGACGTACGTTGGCTGTGTTCCTGCCCTTGAGAATGGCACACTGATTGTGCTGAAACATGTCGGGCTAATACCGACAAAATAAACGTAAGTGATAGCCGGTTATACAAACATTATTAGTAGGATTGCTCAGTATATCACATACCTAATTGTAATCCTACGATATGTGCGCACCCCAGCGAAGACATCTCAACATGCAGCGGCCGCTCCACTCTCAAGCCGGTGAGGTCTGCGATCAGCTGAGCGATGAAATCATTGTTAGACACGCCACCGTCTAATCTGCAATTGGCAAGAAAAATAAACTAAGTAAACTGTTTACCTAAGGAGTGTAAAAAATTTTCGCGTAGAAACGGTCACACTTATATTATTACTAGCTCCGCCAATCTTAATATATACAAATCTCGTGCCACAATGTTTGTCCTCAATGGACTCCTAAACCACTTAAAAGATTATAATAAAAATCGCACACCACGCAGTTCGATCCAACTTGAGAGATAGGATAGTTTAAATCTCAAATTATAGACGCGATTTTAATTTATTGCTAATTATTGGCTATTATTATTTGACAGTCACAATTATCTGTTAACTCCAAATGATTCTAACAGATGTCGATACCTTTCGACTGGGTTGAGTAAGTAATCAATAGATGGCGCTGCTATGGTAAATCTACGAACGTGTCATATAAGCTACACTATCTATTTTTCATACCCCTAAGTGAGGCAAAACAACGTTTGCCGGGTCAGATAGTAGTAAGATTAAAAGTTGAAATGAGTCCAAACAAACAAAATTTAACTGTTGGACTCATTCAACTTTGAATAACTAATAAATTTGAAGGCCTCGTTAGCGTAATGGTTACCATACCGGACTGCCAACCAGAGGGTCCCGGGTTCGATTCCCGGCACGGCCAACATCTTTGTGTTGAACTAAATTTGTTGGCTGTCGGTCTGGGTGTTAAATATGTATCGATATAAAGTATTTATGTATGTATGTATATGTAGTATATCAGTTGTGTTAGCAACCGTAATACAAAATAAAAATGGTTTAGTATGGGGCTAACCAGCTTTGTGTGTGAAAAAATAAATGTAGTTCCATTGAAGAAAAAACTATTCCATCGTGAAAATTGGCAAGAAGATCGTTAATACGCTTAGCTGCTGAATTATTCATCGGGGGGTACTGCTTGACGAATAATACTCAATGCATAGGTACTGTTTCTACAAACAATTAATATAAGACAATGACAATTCCAATTCAGTACTTTAAATTTAATGCCACAAATAAATAGCATAAACACATCATATAATATGCATGCAATGTCTGACGTACTTTGGGTGGTATTTTAGGTGCATGTTTTCGCATGTACTATATAAAAATATTAATAAAAAGGAAAAAGTAAGTAAGTAATAAATAAATAAGTTTAGTGTTGAAAACCATTTTAAGTACGGTATGAACGAGTAGGGTTATTACCAAGATAATATTTTTACTACCCATTTATCACGCCCTATGCACGTCAGAACTGCATCGGCGGGTTTTGTAACCAGTTGCAAAGAATTTTCCTCATTCGTTAGCCTAGTTTTATTGTTTTATACGAGCAGTGTTCATGCGTCATCACAACCATGTTTTGTGATACTCTTTTGATTCTTCTGACAATTATTTGTTTCTACCGATGGTTTTTTTTCTTTCTTTTCGAAGCTCTTTAATTTTTAAGATTTTTATTTTTTTGTTCCTTTTAAAGCTCTTTAATTTTTAAGTGATTTAGCGTATATTTTAACCATGTAGTGACTGTGGCTTGGCTAACTAAGATAATCTGAAATAATTACCAAAGTAAAGCAACGGCCGATACGGACAGTCTTCGCATGGGTGACCATATGCAAAAGAAACATTTTAAAAGTTGTATTTGCATATGACCGCTCCCGTGGGTCAGATGAAAATTTTAAATTTAGATCCCGGCTGTTAGTCTCGGTACGAGCACTCGTTAAGCCAAATCAGAATAAAACAAAACAAAATCAAAATATTAAAAAAATTTGATGTTTTCTTAGCTTATCTTATTTATTGTGTGAAGGAGAATATGAATGAGAAGTGAATGTGGAGATGACGGCTGATAGAGTAGCGTGGAAGCGAAAAACAGGCTGTGCCGACCCCACCTAGTAAGAAACGGTAAAGAAGAAGAAGTTTTCTTAGCTTATCTTAACTTGGTTTCAGATCACAGCAGAAATACACTAAATATTTCAGATTTTATTCTATTTACTTCTATAATAAATAAATATTATAAATATTAGGACACATTTCACACACGGCTGGTTAGCCCCATACTGAACCATTTCTAGTTCGTATTATGGTTGCTAACACAACTGATATACTACATATACATACATACATATTATATATAAATACATATTTAACACCCAGACCTGCAGCCAACAAATTTGGATTAGTACATAGATGTTGACTGGGCCGGGAATCGAACCCGGAACCTTCTGATTAGCAGGCCGGCATGGTAACCTTTACGCCAACGAGGTCGTCAATAATTCTATATACGATTATTATTAAGTAATTTAAGAGAACAATTATTTACTTACTTAATACTAGTAAACTCATAATCACTCTCGTTACAAACGCAGGCATACAGCTGGGCGGTCCTAAACGCCAACGATTCCAAAACAGCTCGAACCAAATGCGCCTTCGTGGTTGAAGGTTTCATTCCTATGAAGCCTGATGCCGCTGTGCCGTCGTTATATGGAGGCTGAAAAAAAAAAACAAATATATTTTTAAGCTTTATTATATCTGTACTGTGTGTCAAAAAGCGAG
This sequence comes from Mellilla xanthometata, assembly GCA_035578125.1. NCBI lineage: Eukaryota > Metazoa > Arthropoda > Insecta > Lepidoptera > Geometridae > Mellilla > Mellilla xanthometata. Next base: position 8,906,744 of record JAPUBQ010000001.1, read on the forward strand.
TGTGGCTCGGTGGTAATAACGTCTGCTTTTAAATCAGACGGCCCCTGGTTCGATCCCGGCCTTACACCAATGGCTTGTTTTTCAAGTTATGTGTGGATTTACACTCGCTTTAGGGTGAAGGAAAACGTCGTGAGGAAACCGGCATGTTTGAGGACCACAATATCCGAAAACGTGTGTCATCCGCCAACCCGCACTTGGCCAGCGTGGTGGATTATGGTCTATATCTCTCTCCGTGAGAGAAGGCCTCGAGTCCCAGCAGTGGGAACGTATAGTGGGCTGCTTATCCATGCATTATGCATATCTGTACTGATCCCATTTAGTGGGAAAAGGCGAAGTTAAAGAAGAAGTTTTTGTTCTTAACATTTATTATTCTACAACTGGGAAAGAATCTCCCTAAAGGACACCTACACTTAAATTATTTATGCATCAAGAGCCGTGCTGATTGCTTACAATCAACGCATGCTAAGTGCCGATTTTATGACACGCTATTAACTTATCTATGCACTCTTATGTATTAGTATTAGTCTTCAATCAAAAAAGTACTAGATTTAAGGTGACGTCTCTAAAAACGGCAAGGAAAATAAGACCACCAACACAAGAAATAAGATTTATTTGAATTTGAGGAATTTAAGCGTTATTAGTATATTAATACACCTCTTCACAGCTATTAAATGTTATCACCGTACATTTTATAGCTGTTATAGCGGAGCAAAATAGCTTATGTTTATTACAGTACTAGACGAAACTCAACCTTAAGATACAGTGGTAAGGTTGACTTGAATTGAAATATTTTTTTGTGACATAGTCATATTTTGTATCTCTGTGTATATTAGTAAACTCTTGCCATTTATTTGTGCTGTTTTTGTAAAATAAAAATTAAATAACTTAATGATGGCTGATGATTATGATATTTTTTTATTTATAATGTAGGTTACATTATAAGTTAAAATATTGTAACTTATATTATAAGTAAAAAAAAAATATCATCATTATCAGCCATCATTAAGTTATTATCCGGACAATTCTCTCTAAAAGTCTCTAAAAAAAATTGGCATTTTACGTAACGATATGAGTACTAAGACCATCAAGTCAGTTTTCTTGAAGAAACAGTTTTAGTAAAAAGGCAAAACAACGTTTGCCGAGTCAGCTAATCAGTTATTTAAAAACCCACTAATATTAATGTGAAAGTTTGTATGTATGTGTGGGTTTATGTTTATTATTTCTCACGCTTCTGTCACGCTCAACTGATTTTGCTGGAACTTGCTACCGACATAGTTTAGACTCTACATTAACACAAAGGTTAAGGTGATACTTCGGGGGGCAGCTAGTATAAAATACATATAGAACTTACCCCTTTTTTTTGGCATGGAGGAAATGCATTTACGCATGCCCGCCGATCCTCGGGGGAGGCGGCGGGGTATGTCGGACTCGGTGCCAGACTGGCGACCACTACCGACTAAAACCTCCACGGTGTTCCCTCTCTGCGCTTTAATGCCGGGCGGCTGGAACATGTGTGTACTCTTCAACCTCCCCGGCAGCGCTGATCCTTCAACCTCTCGTACGAGCCTCTCGCTCTCCTTCACGTGGCGATATGTCGGGAACACCTGACACATCGCCACAACTCTCTAAATGGACTCAGGACTCATATAGAACTTACCCCTTTTTTTTTTTTTGTTGACGAGGGGGAAATCTTCGACAAGATACCTGGCTACGATGGGGCGCAGCCAGTTTATGTGGGATTTATACCCACTAAAACCCCCCCGGTGACCTGCCTCTGTGCTTAACGGAGGTCTCCGGGTTCTTCCGGGAAACACTCCGGAGACCTCCTTGCACTGCGCTGTGGCCCTTCCCGCGACGGTGACGGTCACGCGACGCCGTCGTCGTTCACCCCGGACTCGATGGAGCGGGTGTCGGAACCCCATCTCCGAACACCTTCGAGTCTGATGCCCCTTTTAGTCGGCTCTTACGACAGGCAGGGGCAATTCCGCAGCCTTATTCTTTCACCCAGGCTGCAGGGTTAATAGAACTTACCCCTAGCCCGCTGAATGCCGGTATGAAATAGACACCGTCCGTGTCGGACACTGATGTTGCTATTTCTGCCGTCTCTTCGGGGTTGTCAAACAAACCTGGAAAAAAAGTTCAGATCTAATTTGTAAGATACTTGGCATCATTTTTTGATAATTTCTTAAGGTTTGTCAATTGTTTCTGGTAACTAACGCGATTCTTTTAAAATGTGGTTGTTACTTCATACGATTATTCTAGTTTTTTTAAATGTTCCAATTTTATTCCACACTAGCTTCGTCCTGCGGTGTTACCCGCGGTAATCCGGGATAAAAAAATAGCCTGTGTGTTAATCCTATGTCTAACCTATTTACATACCAATTTTCATCAAAGTTAGTCTAGCCGTTTAAGCGTAAAGAAGTAACGAACGTACACACAACACACACAAACTTTCGCATTTATAATAATTATAAGAGCAGACCCGCAAACGTTGTTTTGCCCCACTTAGGGGTATATAAAATATAGTAGCCGATGCTCAGACCTACTAAATACGCATATAAAATTTGGTAAAAATCGGTCAAGTCCTTTCGAAGAACTACGGTAACTAACATTGTGACATGAAAATTGTATATTTAAGAAGAAGAAAACAATATTAGTATGATAATTGATACGTATATTTTTTCCGTTGTCACGCGTGTCAATGGCCATTTATTTCCAACACTGCTGCTTGGCGACAATTTATTCAACTTGCAGGGTTGCCAGTCAGACGAGAACTAGTTACACACTACTACCATGATAAGGTTTATTCACAATGTTTTTCTTTACCGAAAACTCGATCTCATTGTGAGGAATCGAACCCACGAACTAGGGGACGCAAAGTGACGTCTGTCTGAGCTGTCGTTGCTTCATAATTATTTGCCTCTTTAAAGCGAAAGCGAACTAGAATAAATAGAATAGTAACTTGGCCGATAAAATGGTTCCACCGTCCACGCGTAATACCGCGAACGTAAATACCGCGACGGGTAGGGCAAAACAACTACCCGCGCGCCCGCGTGGCGTCTACCGACCAATCGCGTGCGAGCTTTGTGTGTGTGTGTGTTTCGTTGGGATAGTATTATAATTGTGTGCGTAGATGGATTCAAATTCTAAGCGGCAATTGTATGGTCAAAGACCTACATAGCTCAAATGAACTACCTAGCTACTCGTACACCACGTATATATACAAGCAGTTGAAAGCCTGCAATGGGTACAAACAAGGTACAAAGTACAAAATCTTATAACTTGTTTTCTCAAGGATTATACGCATATATTTTGTTCAACTGTATTTGTTGTTACTGTGTGTTCAGCAGTGTTGTATCTAATTATATTTTTAACAAAAGTTTGAACGCAAATTCAGGTTAATTTCATGTCAATTAAATAAAATATACACTTTACAAAAATATATTCAAAATGAGAAAGTCACGTATGCCTATAATTTTATTACTTCTTCAAATTAAATATTAGGACATTATTAGGACACATTCACACACGGCTGGTTAGCCCCATACTGAACCATTTCTAGCTCGTATTATGGTTGCTAACACAACTGATATACTACATATACATACATACATATTATATATAAATACATATTTAACACCCAGACCCACAACCAACAAATTTAGTTAAGCACAAAGATGCTGACCGGGCCGGGAATCGAACCCGGAACCTTCTGATTAGCAGTCCGGCATGGTAACCTTTACGCCAACAAGGTCGTCAAATAGATAAAGTTTAGTTATTTATTATTGTATAAAGACAATTAGACTATTAAATAAGCCATTGGTTTTTATGACACGAGTAACACAGTGGGACGCAATTAGTTCTGTAAATAAGGAAACATAAATATAATCTGTTTGACCTTTCATGTCAGTTTATTACAAGAAGTATTTTTAAGACACAAACAAAAACAGACACAATTTTTTTTACAAGTTAAAAATAAAATAAGTTAAAGTTGTATTCAATGCGTATTTGTATTCGTATTTGTATTTGTATTTGTATTAGGTGTCAAACAAAAGTATTCGATACGTTTGTGTGTCACAATAAGCATAAGCAGCCCACTTTACGTTCCCACTGTTGGAACTCGGAGCCTTCTCTTAGGAGAGAGATATAGGCTATAATCCACCACGCTGGCTTAGTCCGGGTTGTCTGATTTAACCAAACTGCTTGTAACCTATTGACTCAGGTGTTACTTTGCGGAAATCGATTGTAAATAGAAGACAGAATTAAATACAGTAATACCCCGGACTTACGCGATAGGTGGGACCGAGCGCTATCCGCGTAAGTCGAATTCGCGTAAGTCGGGGTACAATTTTGCATATTCATACCTATAAAGTCATACAAAGTATGTTCAATTGTGACCGGAGACTATAATTTAGGAAATATAAAACAATAATTTAGGAAATAAATTTTAATTTAATTCTAGATAATATGACAACTATATTAATAAAATGTATAAACACAATCTGAAGTGCGCGGCTTTCAAACAAAAAACGTTAAAATAGACGAGAAAATTAAATCGCGTAACTCCGAATTCGCGTAAGTCGAGGTAGCGTAAGTCGGGGTATTACTGTAAATACATATTTAACACCCAGACCCACAGTCAACAAATTTAGTTAAGCACAAAGATGTTGACCGGGCCGGGAATCGAACCCGGAACCTTCTGATTAGCAGTCCGGCATCGTAACCTTTAACGAGGTAACTAAATACTTAATTTTGCCTTCTATTTAAACTGCTTGTAAAAAAAGTAGTCTACTGCACGACTGACCTACCGTTTGTAACAGGCCTAGAAAAACACGTTGCTTCAATATGAATTCATTTTGGAGATTATAGCGTTACGAAATTGTTACGCCATTAATAAAAACATACTCGTAATATGTACTAGAAACTTGTTTTGATATACTGGGTTATTGGTAAAATAATGAACTTTAGTAATAAGGTATGTCTGTACAAAAATCTTTTCTTTATTTTTTCTTGATACTCGTATATGAACGAAAACAGCTTCGCAATAAATATGTATGCGCGGTATAACTAGATTTTTCTTTCGAAGTCTTACAAAACTTTTATTATTGTATACTACAATTTGAAATTTCTTCTCCAGGGTAAAGATCTCCGGTGTCTGAAACACAAGCTTGCAGCTCAGTTCGGAGCCGGAGACCGATCTCCGAGGAGTGTCCTTAGAATAAGTAGGTATACCTTATAACTTAAATTAAGTACCTACACACGAGTTTGTAACGTTATGTTACTAAAGAAATTTGTATTTGTATTTATTTGAAAAGTCTTGGAACAAAAATGTTCCAAAAGTTTGAAAAGGCCTTATGAAAAAAGCATCAATAACTAGATTGCAGTTACTTCGTCTATAAATGATTAAAAATAATATAATGGTATGAGGATTGATTATATTATTAATCAGGTAGGTCTGGGTTGAGAAAGATATTAACTACGAGCTTGTTTAACTAAACAAGTTTTCTGCTATTTTAAGTAAGGCAACGCAACGTTTTTTTTTTTGAGAAAATAACGGTATGCACAAACAACGTAAAACATAACCAAAACATAAGACCTGGACTCGTACTTCAATAAAAACATAATTCGTATTCGAATAAATAACGCAAAGTATGACGAAGTAATCTTTGAATACAGGATATATGCATTCAATACTGACACGTAATATTTAACAAACACAACCCAGATTCGATTCTAGGCTAATAACGGAGCATATAACCTCTTCAGTCGTGCATTTTAACACGCTACTTTCACTAATAAACCGAGTCGTGCCCAATCTACATAATTATGTCGGATTTCTTGCAAATTTTAACAGCGTTTATTAAATCCTTGATTATAAATTTACTAACAGATCGTCCCGACTCCGCACGAGCTATATAATAATGTAAGTTGCAAAGAGAAACAAAATATAGCCTATGTTACTCAGGGATAATGTAGTTTGCCAATGATGAAATAATTATCCCCGAGTAACATAGGCTTTATTTTGTTTCTCTTTACAACTTGGCTTATTTTAAAACCCGTCTGAAGCCGTGACTGGCAGCTAGTAAGAAATAAATAAAATCTTAATTTAGTTTCAGATCACAGCGGTAGAACACAAAATATTTAAAGCTTTCTTGTATGCACTTCTACCTAAATAACACTTACCTAGATTCTGCGCCCACTTGATGATCGAAGCGGTATCATTGTTAGCACCCTCGGCAGAGTACACCAGTTCCTTCCCGAGTCTCCACCCGACGACAGGGTACAAGCCGGACACGCTCGCGTGAGGTTGGGATCCCGAATTGATGTTGAAGAATGTGCCGGTACCCATGGTCAGTTTCACATCGCCGACGTCGAAGCAGCATGAACCCCACATTGAGGCTGTTTGATCTGCCATCTGGTAATAATGAGGATTATTATTAAGACCCCGTACCTTAAAGCCATTAGTTGGATAGAAATAATTTCAATAAGCTGACGGCCAACCTCCATTAGTTGTGATACACTTGAAGAAGAAGAGAAGACCTATAGTCTGTTCGCCGAGTCAAGTTAGTACTGAGACAAAACCCTTGCGTATGATTAGTCAGAAATGACTACGCGTCATTTCTGACTAATCATACGCAAGGGTAGGCAGCGTTGATGGCTGCTATTGGTGGACGCTGCCTGTGCGCGTCATCATTAACGAATCGGGCGAAAGAAATTGATCTCGGTACTAACTCGACTCCTCGAACAGACTATAATAGCGGAACCCTATTAGTAAGTCTCCGCTGTGTTGAGTGTTAGGGAACGAAAGTAGGGCATGTAAGAAGAGTGTATGCGGCAGAGATGCAAATGTTGAGATTGATGTATGGAGTGACAAGAATGGACAAAATAAGAAATTAGTACATTAGCGGAAGTGTAGAAGTAGCCCCAGTGATTGAGAAATTAAAGAGTGGAAGGTTGGCGTGGTATGGGCATGTGATGTGTAAAGGAGACGCATGTTACGAGATGTATGGAAATAGTAGTGCAAGAAAGGAAGGCAAGAGGCCGACTGAAGAAGACATAGATGGAGTGTGCGAATGAGGACATGAGAGAGAAAAGAGTGAGTGTAGAGACGACGACTGATAGAGGAGAGTGGAAGAAGAAAATTTGCTGTGGGATAAGATAAGGAAGAAGATTAGTAAGCCTCCGCTGTCTGTCTGCCACCAGGCTCTATCTTATAAACCGTGACAACTAGAAAGCTGTTTATTATAACGCTCGACGCAAAATCTACAAAGGGTATTGAGTTCGATGTGTGTGTTTCTGTGACATAGTAACTCCCTAAACTTTTTTCACAACTGCTTTATTATGAGTATCAAATGAAAGGGCTTTATTAGTAGAATATATACACTGTAATAAATTTCAAATCCTAAATGGCCGCCTACACAAAATGTTGAGTTTAAATTACATTTTTGCACGTTGCGCTCCCAAGAGTGCTTGGATAGGATTTGAACATGCTAGCCTAGAAGAATGTTCTGAGTTTCTGAGGTTAGTAGCAAACAATTGGTCATAATGAGGATTCTGACGAGGCATCCCACAGTTTCATAAGATTATTTCGAATCAAAAATACGTTTCAATGTAAATAAGGTCATTTGGCGTTATTTTTACCTGCTCAATGTTAATCAGATAAACAGATTAACATAATGATAACATTTACGTGATTTTATGTAAATTTACGTGTTTTTTGTTTTGAGTTGCAAGCAAGCGTTTGTGCAGGTAATTACGAATTTGAATACCTACTTGTAATCTCCGAAAGAAATATAATTATTTGTCACGCTAGAATTGTAATGCCAACATTGTGGTACATTCCCCCTACTGAAACTCGGTGCCACCTCTCACAAGGAGATATAGGCCGTAATCCACCACACTGGCCAAGTGCGGGTTTGCGGATGACACACGTTTACGGATTACGTGGTCCACGGAGCAAGTGGTTTATTACTGCCGAGGAAAACATTGTGTACAAACCACAATGTTTTCCTCGGCAGTAATGAACGAGTACCAATTCCACAAACAACTTGAAACCATGTCATTGTTGTAAGACTGCATTCGATCTAAGGACTGAATTCCAACATTCTCCGGACGCATTCGCGGAAAGTGTGCGAAATAATGTAAAGAAAATAAAAAAAAATGGCCAAGCGCGAGTCGAACTCGCGCATGCAGGGTCCTGTACCAATATCTTAAAAAAATGGAGAAAAACCACGTTTGTTGTATAGAAGGTTCCCTTCAATATTTATTTTATTTAATTATTTATTTCGATAGGTAATATACATCTATACATTCTGTGAAAACTTTAAGCGTCTACCTGTTACTGTTATATATAGGAAAAAAGTATATAAAAAAAAGTTTATTCTATGGGGACATTCTTTATTTTAAGTGTTTTAATTCTTTATTTGTAAAAATTTCAGCTTTCTAGCTATCACGGTTTCAGAGATACAGCCTGGTGATAGACAGAAAGACAGACAGAGAGCGGACGCTTAATGATAGAGTTCCGTTTTTACCAGCGAACTAGAATAAATAGAATAGTAACTTGGCCGATAAAATGGTTCCACCGTCCACGCATAAAATACCGCGGTGAGCGCGGAAAACAGCTACCCGCGCGGCTAGTATCGATGGCGTGACCTTGGTGCTACCAATCACGTGCTAGCTTTGTGTGTGTGTGTGTTTCGTGGGATAGCAGTATAATTGTGTGCGTAGATGGATTCAAATTCTCAGCGGCAAATGTATAGAGTTACTCTTTCGTTTATTCTAGTTCGCTGGTTTTTACTTACTTTACCCTAAAACCGCTAAAGACATACTTACACAACTTCTTATAGGTATCGCATGACCCCAAATCTCGGGCATGGTGGATGTAAAGTGGTCTCCCGCCGTGTCAACCACAACTGGCAAGGCAGCCGACGGTATTCCTAGGAGAGTGGTGCCCCACCCCGCCCACTCCATCGTGAAGGGGTCGTAGAACCCCGTCGCGGACGCTGACGATACATCTGTCATGTGAATCTTGCCACCTGTCAAAATTAATGGTGTACAGTGTCACCTACTTAGCTATTCAGGTGGGCAAAATTGGAACTACACGTTTGACAGCGTTCTTAGGTCGCAACAAATCTCTATTAGCGACTCCGTCAACTGAACAGATAAGTTGGTGGCATTGTAATGGCTAATGACATTCTACATATAGAGGCGTTACCTTCCTTTAAGAGGCTCTGGAAGCAAATAGTATATTTTGTAGAATCCTGTAAAATCCTACGTAAATGATAAGGCTATGTTTTTTTCTGTTTTAGTATCTTTAATTCAGTGTTAAGAATTTTTACAGTTCCTAAACACGATTACGTAAAATTGCCTCGATAGTTTTATTTCATAAAAAAAGATTCGTTTTACATTTTAAAAACGTTGTACTTGGGAATGTCATAAAGAAATAAATATAACTTTTTTTTTAGATAATATTGTAAACTGTTAATTTTATATTAGTTTATTACGAGAAATTTCACTGCCGGATGGCAGGCGCTTTGTAAATCTCATATCTGTATGGTGCGTCTGAACTCGGTACAATAGCGCCTTAAGACAATGGGCAAAATCTTAAAATATTTACAGTTTTTTCTTTGTAAATCATAAACGGGTGACATTATCGAATAAATAGCTTGAAGACCGTCTAAAGAACAATCCTAAGAATATTTATATTATTTTGGTACCAAACGCCATCGGAAATCGCGTTCACCTACCCGTTTGCGGATGAGTGAGTTTCTTACTGGTTGTTTGCAAAACTGTAATAGGTAATTATAGTAAAAACTTAAAAATTTAACATTACGGTGATTTATTTATAACACCACGGAATGCCCCTAGTTTGTCATACGTTTTTGTCATCGCATTTTATAGCTAGTCAAGTTAGGTAAATAGTTTGAATTTTAACCTAGACCTAGATCTCTACTATAGATAATATTATAGATAAGATGAAGAAATAAGGACTTTAAAATCATAATACAAAAACAAGTTAACATAATGAATACCACATAATGAGTTTCCAAGAAAAAATAAACATGTGCCTAATCTCAATGCGTCGAAAGAGTTTTAAAATTAACGTGATCGTTTTTGGAAAAAATACAAATACTCCTTACGAGAACTGTTTACAAATGTGTATGTTCTTATACATAATAATAAGTTTTCTAAATAATATTCGGCGTGTACAAAATTACGCACTACACATACAAAATAATAAGCGAGTGTGGCTCGGTGGTATAAACGTCTGCTTTTCAATCAGATGGCCTCCGGTTCGATGCCGGCCCTACACCAATGACTTATTTTTCAAGTTATGTGTGGATTTGCACTCGCTTTACGGTGAAGGAAAGCATGGTAAGGAAACCGACACGTTTGAGGACTGCAATATCCGAAGACGTGTGTCATTCACCAACCCGCACATGGCCAGCGTGTTGGATTATGGCCTATACTCTCTCGTAGTGGGAGTAGGCCCCGAGTTCCAGCAGTGGGAACGTATAGTCTATAGTGGGCTGCTTATGCTATGCTATACAAAATAATGAGCTGCATTTGCGTAATAATGGAGCTCAGTAGCCCCTACAACATATATAATTTGGATAATTAGTAATAATAACAATGTCTGACGCAGGTTGTGTTTAAAAAGAAATCAAGATCCACAAACGAGTAACCAAATATTTCAACATATGTTTACCAAAGATTTATCCTTAAAAGTTGCGTCAGTTAACATTTGAAAGTTCGTTTTCGTAAAAAGTTTACATGAGCACAGGGGTTCGAAGTTCGTTCGAAGATAAACTCTGTACCAAACTTTATTAGCCGGTTCAGCCGTTTGAGAACGAAGGAGTAACAAACATACACAGTTACACATTTACAATGTGTGAGTTGAGGCTGTGTTGTGACAAATTAAAGTTACGTGTACTATTTTAAAAACTTTGTCTTGTCTTGTGTAGTCATATCATATTCATTTGTCATAATAAATAATTTTCTTTCTTTCTTACTTTCAATGTTAGTGGGAAGAGGGATAAACAAAATTCCTACAATTTGATCAATTATCGTACATAGAAATAAATAGCATACTACTAGAGAGGGTGATCTTCTTCTTCTTCGTATGAGCTAAGTGGCCAAGCTCAGGTGTCGAGAGTTTTCAAGCCGCCCGAAGGCCTCTGACTTAGCTTAACGAGACTAATATCCGGGACCTACAATTTAACGTGTCATATCCGATATAGCGCCCAGATGAAAATGACCCTTTTTTAAAACGACAGTCTTGTGCATGGTCACCCATCCAAACACCGTCCGCATCGACCGTTGCTTAGCTCCGATGATCGCGTCAGATCACCTTAGCTAGCCGAGCTACAGGCGCTACAGAGAGGATAATAAACTCACCAGTTAGTTTGTAAAGGAGCCAGGTGTCCAAGGTGCCGAATAACGCATCATTGTTTTGTATGGCCGTTTTCAGAGCAGGCACATTTTGCATTGCCCAGCATAATCTTAGGGATGTCTGTAGACAAAAAAAACAATAGTCAGCAAGTCTAATAAGTATTGTACACTTGTTTTTTTGTTTAGGCCCGACAATACAAAATGACTCAATTATAGCGCAACTAACGCGATTGTTTGGTTTGAGTAACAATAAATAATTGGCCATGTGCGAGTTGGGCTCGCGCATGAAGGGTTCCGTACCATTGTTGTATTGGAGCACCCTTAAATATTAATTTTATTTCAATTTTATAGTTTAATTGATAGCTAATATACATAGACGACCTCGTTGGCGTAATGGTTACCATGCCAGTCTGCTAATCAGAAGGTTCCGGGTTCGATTCCCGGCCCGGTCAACATCTTTGTGCTTAACTAAATTTGTTGGCTGTGGGTCTGGGTGTTAAATATGTATTTATATATAATATGTATGTATGTATGTATATGTAGTATATCAGTTGTGTTAGCAACCATAATACGAGCTAGAAATGGTTCAGTATGGGGCTAACCAGCCATGTGTGAATGTGTCCTAATATTTATTTTATTTATTTATTTATATATATTGTGAAAATGTTAAGTGTCTAGCAGCTACCGTTATTAATATATAGCAAAAAAAACACATTTATTGTATGGGGATATATTTTTAACCCCTTAATATTTTTTTTATTTTTGGTGTTTGTTGTTATAGCGGCACGGGAAATACATATCTTGTGAAAGTCTCAGCTTTCTAGCTAGTACGGTTTCTGGGATACAAACTGGAGATAGACAGACAGACAGCGGAGGCTAAGTAAAAGGTAAAAACGGGTACCTTTTAGGTATGGAACCCTAAGAAATAAGGATTAATCATTTAAAACTTGTTTCCACTGAAGAACCTGGAGCCCTACTTCAAACATTGAGGTTGGGCATCAAGGGGGTTTTACTGGGTAAAAATCCCACATAAAACCCAGCTGCACCCTATTGTAGCTGGATACCTTAATGTTCATTTCCCCTTCGTAAAAAAAAGGCTAAACAACTTGCCTCATACATAAAAAGAGTTTTATTTGCATATTTGAGACATAAACTACCAAATACTTGTCAATCTAGTTTGTAAGCATACCTGTGTGTTCATGAACTTAAAAACACTGCCCACTCGGAATTTTTTGCTTCTTGTTAGTAGGTAGAGTATATATGAGCTAACTCTGATAAACTGTAACAAAAGAAATACAATCAATTATTATTTTTATTACATAAATGATGATGAGATGCGAATGTTGAGATGGATGTGTGGAGTGACAAGAATGGACAAAATAAGGAATGAGTATATTAGAAGAAGTTTGAAAGTAGCACCATTGAGTGAAAACTAAAGAGTGGGAGGTTAGCGTGGTATGGGCATCATCATTGATGCGTAGAGAGGAGATGCATGTTAGTAGGAGATGTATGGAAATGGAAGTGCAAGGAAGAAGGGCAAGAGACCGACCGAAGAAGATGTGGATGGAGTGTGTGAATGAGGACATGAGAGTGAAAGGAGTGAGTGTAGAGACAATGGCTGATAGAGGAGAGTGGAAGAGGAAAATTTGCTGTGCCGACCCCACCTAGTGGGATAAGGCAAGGAAGAAGAAGAAGATTTTTATTACATAAAAACATGGTGTAGATAAATACAGTCTAGTACAATAATAAATACCAATATATAAAGAGGAAAAGTTAGATTTTGTATTTGTTTGTTTGACACAAATAGCCTCCGAAACTACTGGACCAATTTGAAAAAATCATTCAACATTGGGAAGCTACATTAACCCTGAGTAACATAGGCAATATTTTGTTTCTCTTTACAACTAAGATTATTTTATGGCCCATGCGAAGCCGGGACGATCTGTTAGTTAGAAATAAACCGGCCCCAAACTAGTCTCATTATTATTCAACTTAAATCTCTCAGTTAGGTATGTAGTGTAAAACCAGTTATCCTATTAATATTATAAATGCGAAGGTTTGAGTGTAAGTGTGTATGTTTGTTACTTCTTAACTCTCAAACGGCTGATCCGATTTTGATGATATTTGGTGTGAAGATAGGTTAGGCCTTGGATTAAGGTATAGGCTATATTTTTATTCCCGGATTAAATTCTTTTGACCCAGATTAACGCGGGTAATACCGCGGAGCGCAACTAGTTATAAATAAACTGCACAGGCAAGGACAAACAATAAAGATAATAGTTTACAGAAGTATAATTATGACAAGAGTTAGTCCAAGTTTTATTATTTAATAATAAGCAAGCAAGTATTAACTGGCCGATTTTTCTTTAGTCATCTTGTATGTGTGGATGTTGATTCTCATGTAGAGGCTGTTTTTTAACAGGTACTACTTAATGGATATTGCAGATTTTTTATTAGCGGGTTGCCACAAAAAGAATGGAAATTGCTGCAGTGTTATTCACTGGTAGATTTTAATGATATTTGGTATAATAATTAAATAATTTATCCCTTAAAACCATTTCATAAATAAGAAAAAACATTAGGGAAGTCATTGTTAGATTTCGTAAATTTTGATTATTACAAACATGTTGTCTATTGTTCGGAAAATAACTAGCTGTTTGATTTTGCTTTGGATTTTGTTTTTTTTTTTAATTATAGTTAGGTATACTTATTTATGTATGTATAATTCTTGAATAGATTTCATAATAAAAAAATAACTCTAATATTTCTATATATATATTTAAAAACTGTCTATCAATCATTGAAAATTATGAGGTTTATGTGACAAATAAATAATTCTAATTATATTAAACTAATGAGTTTATTTAGATAAGCATGACTATAAAATTAGTTATAGCACAGATCTGATTAAGACCAATTGTACACAAAAAAAGCTGAAGCATAAATGTGTAGATTTTGTAAATAAATGACACAAACCTTAACTACGTACATACCTTAAATGTCATGCTAGTATTCCACTGTTTGACAAGTTTGTCGGCCCTCAAATCTTTCCATGTGATAAATCGGTGGAACGGCTTGCCATTCTCTTTGGACCAGGTCAGGAAGGTGCTTCTTTGAGTAGATATGCCCATGCCTGTCATTTGACCAGCCGAGAGACTTGCATCTGATGAATAAGTAACACATTGGATAAGAATATAAGCGCGAAATTTTTTATAGTATTTGTTCGAGTTGTAAGCATAAAGAAATAAAGTGACAAATCTGTACCAATAATTCCATATGGCAGATTTAAATATAATATATATATTTTATTTTATAATCACAGCACAAGAACACTATATATTACAGATTTAATATTCTATCAAATATTCGGTTTCGGTTATCTTATTTTTTTTATTACTTAAACTATGAACGCTTCATGGATTACAAGAAGGAAAACTTACTGTTAAGAGATTTTTGGACAACTCTAACAACAGATTCCCACAGTTCATCTGGGTCAATTTCAACATATCCCGGCTTTGGATAGTGAAGAATCACCTGTAAATTGAAATTAATTACTTGAACGGTTTTGTTTTGCCCTCGCAATTCGGGAATATTTTTGATGACCAATTATTAAATTGCTTTTATATTAAATTCTGTTGATAAGTATTAAAAAATCTCGTATTACCTGGTCAACGGCTCTTCCCACAGTCTCTGTTTTACAGTTGTAAATATATGAACGAATGGTAGAAGTCCCAATATCTAGAGTTAAAATATATTTCTCTTCCATATTGCCTTATAATGCGGCTTACAGCTGAGATTTATTTTCAATTAGATATTTGTGATACCCATTTGTTTTGATCGGAACAGTGTTAAAAATCAGTTCAACATTTTTAATTATTTAATTTTGCGCAAATTCGCTCGTCAGTCACACCAACACGCACGATCACAATCGAAACTAACATTCGTTTTTTGCAATGTTACATTGATAAGAGTGACACTGACAGTGTAACATCACTACCATTTAACGATGTGCCATCTTTCAAGGCAAGAATAGATGAATGATCCTCAAAGTAGTCGATTAATTAACTACATCACTATTATTTTCATATCGCAATATCAAACTCCTCTTTAGTCTATGGTTATGTGCCACTTGCTTGACAGATCAGACAAGCGCGTTTATTTCTTGGAGCGCTGAGAATTGTGATGTAAAAAAGAGAAAAATAATTGTTTACTGGCCATCATGGCAAATCCACGAAAATTCAGTGAAAAAATCGCGCTACACAATCAAAAGCAGGCCGAAGAAACGGCCGCTTTTGAAAAGATTATGCGCGAAGTTTCCGACGCAACCAATAAGGTAGGTCTGTCGCCTATTTACTCAAGCAATCGCTTCCTGGACGTCAAATATGCAAACCGACGTAAACAATAATCATCACAAAATGCGTATTACGACTCAGTCCGCCAGCAATATTGTTTCGATACACCAGCAAAATATTGTGACCCATGTTCTGTGTATAGATCTTAATTGTCATTGTCAAATGTGTTTCAGGTCTATTTAGAATCTACACAATAGCCAGTTAGTTGTTTATTAATACTTACATCTAAGGAAACATAATTCTATATGTTTATGTATCTCAGTAATGTGTGATAATAATACTTTTGCATCACAAAAAGTGTATATAATTGGAAACAACTGTTAAAAGCTGTTTATTGTTCCACAACAGTGTATTGAGTGATTTAAGTGCAGTGTTAGAAGTTAGAGAGTCATGATTGCAGGTGAACTCAGGTAGCAGACATGCGAGAGCTAAAGCTCTCCCAGAGCCAGATGTAGAGATTGTTGAGACGAGTCTCCGGCTCACTCCCTCCCCGCCTGGGCTTGGCTCGTTCAGGAGTGGCTCCCTGCCAAATGTGGCTGCACCACAGATTGAGAACGCACAGACGGAAAACACAAAGGTTCCTAGAATTTGGAATCTAGTTTATTGTAAATGCAACACAGCTTTACCGGTGTGGAATCTATTTGAGTGAAACATAATTAATGTCCTTTTTAATGTGGTAGAGTGGTTTGTGAGCTCACCAGGGTTTTCCCAGAGATTACTGGTAGTACAAAACATTGTCCTTATTCACCTGTTGAGCTGTGAGTTAGCATTTACTCAGTGGTGCATTTTTCTGTTGACAACAAAGGTTTAAAGGCACTTGGATTCTAGGATTGTGATTGGAATATAAATAGTTCTTATAATGGCTGCTAATATTAATTAAATCATAAACCACAATTTGCATATAAATATCTTAATCAAAACATTATCAAGGTTGGGTTAATTATGTTGAGCCATGAGCTGTGTTAAGAGTGTTAGACAATGATTGCAGTAGTTTTGTTCCTATTATTTTATTCTTATAGTCTTGATGTATATTATCTTAATCTGTCTTCTTCAGTTTCTCTTGCAATTTTATCTGAATTTATTCTTGATTATTATTTTTTTATGATGGATAGGCAAGCGCTTGATTGAAACTCACCTGATGTTAAGTGATGTTGCGATCTAGGGTGGAGTGTGCTTGCCTATTGATATTCTATTTTTTGATACTAATAATTTTATAGAAGACTGATAACTATAATCTAGTGATTTTCAAGGTGAGAGTAACCAATTCCTAATGCAGATGCTCCACTGTAGACCACTATTGCTAACCGTATGGTGTTTTGCGGACAGGCACAATCCTGACTAGTGTAAAAAGGAAAATCATTTAAAACTTAACTGCACGAATCTCAATCTCCTTGAAAGCTAGTAATTCCAGACTAGAATTGCTCCACTTTGGCAAGTGTTGCTAAATGTGTAGCTTAACTGCAGAAAAAAAAATGCCCTATTATATTACTCAGTTTAAATAGGTGTCATTATTATTATTCTACTTACATACACTCCTTACATTTATTTTCCTTAGGTTTTATTAGGAAAGAGCAATTAACTCAAGATTCTTAGTTTTTGCATTTATGTATAATATTAGAGAACATAATCCAATTGCCTTGAAACTGTCAACATAATTGTGCCCAACTGGAATGCAGTAGAATTTTTGCTATTTATAATTTCTAGTAGTGGTGCAGTTGTAAATGGCTGTAAATATTCCCTTTTCCCATTTTATCCACTTTATTGAAACAAAGTGAACTTTAGTAGACATTGTTTCCATTTATGAACACACCTAAGATAAGAATAAGTCTTTTGTCATAATATTGACACTATGAAAAAAGCTTATAAAATTAATAATAAGAAAAGAAAATTTGCTTATTTTGCTATAAATAAGTCATAACAGATAAAAATAACTTAAATTTAGCAATACACCGGACAAAATCTATTATTGTACTCAACAAAAAACGTAAATCATCAGTAAAATATCCAAAAAAATGTGTGAATGCATCAAATATGAGGTGTTAATGAATTTCATACACAAGTGTTATTAAATATGATCTAAACCTCGTCATAATAAGTTTAACAATGTTGCCAAGTGGTGTTGAATGCTCAACTCTTGTATTTACTTAGAACATGTGTGTTCATATTGTAAACTGTCCACATCCTCATATGTTCGCTTTATTTAAGTTTAACAATTTTACGAAAAATCTGATAAAGATGTGTGAAATAACTATTAGTTTGAAATTGCAGCTGAATAAAACAACTGATTTTGATTTTAAATATTCTTAAAATAACGAATTATAGTCTCTTTTAGATGGTTTTTTGAAGTAGCATCCTTAGGGTATTCTTTTGAATTGAAGAAAATTTATATCATGATTATTCTAAAGTTGTCAAATGTCCTGAAAATAATTATCAAAGACTTTAAACATTTAAAAAAATATCATTAAGTATATTATGTATAGTTAATAATTTACGATGGGTGATGTGGCAATCAGACATTGGCCAAAGTATATAAAGTCCATGCCTGAAATGTATTACGATGATATGTTTGCTAATTAAGAAAAGCCCAGGTTATAGGAAAAATAATAACTCAATAAACAAGTACATAATTATTTAATTAAGTTAGTTCTGTTATGAAATTTTGACTAGTCTGTTTTTGCATTGTAAACAAACTGTATCAGTCAGTTTATTGTATATAGACAATTTGACATCTTTCAGACTTTGAGGAAAAACTTTATTGAGAATTCTGCTGGTACTAGATATTTTTATCAGAGCTAGTTAGTGAATTAGTAGGTAGCCATTATCACTATCTATGTGATTTCTTTTTAAATCCAATTTATTAACATATCTGGAAGTTAGGTTGCATGTTGTATTTAAATGATCAATAGCAGTACAAATATCAACGTGCAATGGTGGATAAAATTTTGTGAAAATTGTTCTATGGTTTGTTTAAATTAGCGTGATCATTTTGTAATTTGTCTGTATAGGCTATCACTGGTAAATGTAATTTAATAATTTAAAATTTCTTTTTTTCTTTATTAAAACAAAAATAAGGTCCTTTGGTTATTAATATTGTTATGTGTTTAAATAAAAACCTAAAGTGGCAGCCTACACTTTCACTCTTTCTCTCCATAGTCCATAGTTGCATTGTGTGAGCTAAAAAGAGATGATGATAAAATTAACAAATTAGTTTAGACAAAGCATATGTTACCTACTGGTGGCGATTCAGCGGCACACACGACTAAACTAAATTTAAAGAAGCCCCGTCTCTTTTCATCTTAGGTGGCCAGAAAGAGACGACACATTCCGCACCATAGTCAAACCAACTAAAATCACGTCAAATATGGAAAATGTAGGTAGTTTTAGAGGTGATACAAGTAAGTGCGGACTAAAGTCGCCTATATTTTCTATATTTGACGTGATTTTAGTTGGTTTGACTATGGTGCGGAACGTGTCGTCTCTTTCTGGCCACCTAAGATGAAAAGTGACGGGGCTTCTTTAAATTTAGTTTAGTCGCGTGTGCCGCTGAATCGCCACCATTGTTGACAATGACTTTATTTAGTATAACTTTAGAACTTTAGTATAGCTTTGGAATGCTAATAATGTAACCTAGATTTGGCATGTTTTTATGTAGGTAGAGTATGATTTATTTTGTACCATACCTAGCTATGTAGTTATTGGAATAAGCTGGAAATGTCAAAGGAAGATAATCCACCTACTTTGTTAATGCCCTTTAAAACAACACTGTAGAATACTAGTATATCTTTAGTGTTTTGTGCATACATTTGAACCTAGCTGTAGTCAGTAAATATGTTTATAATATTACGACAGTAAATTTAATATTTATAACAATTTAACCAAAAAAATTACAATCAAGAATATGTGAGCTTCCAAATTTCTTTATTGACATCAGTAATATATCTAATAGTTTAAATAAGCATGGGCATATCAATTGATAAGTGTTCATCACAAGCACGAAATTGATGTGATTCGCCAAGTTATACAAGTACCAAGAACAATTTAGAAACTTGTTTGTTATGGCTTTTGGCGTTGCCTCAGACAAAAAACATCACTTGTGACCTACAATTAAGCTAAAATTATATTTTAAGTCAACAACCTGATTTCTCAAAATAGAATTGTGTATATCATTATTTTTATGTTGATTTATTAAAGGCCTCGCCTCACGGTTTCAGCTGTGTGGTACAAGACAATGCCTACGATTAAAACTAGCCCTTGTCGACCTTCAATTCTTGAACGTTTAATTTAATCAGCATTAACGTACGTCTAAGCGTAAAAATGTGACAAACTGAATGACATGTTTGTTTACAATCAGTTTTATATATCGTATGGATTATGTCTTATTGAATATTCATGAATATGAGGCTCATAATGCTATGTTTGCATGTCGAATATTTTGTAAAGATTGTACTCTGGTGAGTAGGTATTTAGTGTTTAGTCTGACATAATCGTTAAGAACGCATAATAATGATTCGTTGAAAATCGCCCCATAAGTGGACGAGTTTCCGATTTTTCATTTTGAATAACAAATTTATAAATTTGCATTACTCGTTTGTGTATTCATTATTAACTCATTTTTAATATACACACCATTTGTGTCCAATCATCTAGTAGTTATAAACGAATCATTATGAATGTCATAATTTTATACCAATGATGCCAAAACATTCACACGACAAATAGGAAACTTGCATATCATAGAAATCTGAAGTAGTTAAAAATAATTCCAATGATTATAATTTATGGAAAATCAGCCTTACTCCATGTTCTCATATGTCGTAAATGTAGCATTTTAATGTAGCTATGGAAGCAGTCTTAGGTTCTCTAATAAAGCGTGCAAGCACCAGTCAGCAATAAATCCTATCTAATTTCTCAAATCTTAGTTTATAGTTCAAAGTTTCAATGTTTATTTTCTTTAGATAGATCTTCCTTAGGTTAGCCTCGTACTAAACCATTTCTAGTTTGTATTATGGTTGCTAACACAATGACATACTAGATAGACATACTCGTACATAAATACTTTATATCGATACATATTTAACACCCAGACCGACAGCTATCAATTTTTAGTTATCACAAAGATGTTGACCGTGCCGGGAAGCACTAATGGTTTACATTCCGGCATGGTAACCAATACGCCAAAGAGGGAGGGAGGATAGATAGAAAGATAATACTTTATTGGATAAAAACTTAAAACTAAAACTAAAGATAAAATAAAAACTAAGAACAAAAAATATAGTGTGCCACAATTGGCGGCCTTATCGCTTAAAGCGATCACTTCCAGGTAACCTTTGGATAGAAAGGAGTTAATAAACGACTAAAAATTGAGGAGGATGATTCTAATTCTAATTTGAAGTGGGGGTGATGAGACCTGCACTGACATCCCGCTAGGGGCGTATTGTGGCTGACATCCCGCTAGGGGCGTATTGTGCCTGACATCCTGCTAGGGGCGTATTGTGCCTGACATCCCGCTAGGGGCGTATTGTGCCTGACATCCCGCTAGGGGCGTATTGTGGCTGACATCCCGCTAGGGGCGTATTGTGCCTGACATCCTGCTAGGGGCGTATTGTGCCTGACATCCCGCTAGGGGCGTATTGTGCCTGACATCCCGCTAGGGGCGTATTGTGGCTGACATCCCGCTAGGGGCGTATTGTGCCTGACATCCTGCTAGGGGCGTATTGTGCCTGACATCCCGCTAGGGGCGTATTGTGCCTGACATCCCGCTAGGGGCGTATTGTGCCTGACATCCCGCTAGGGGCGTATTGTGCCTGACATCCTGCTAGGGGCGTATTGTGCCTGACATCCTGCTAGGGGCGTATTGTGCCTGACATCCCGCTAGGGGCGTATTGTGCCTGACATCCTGCTAGGGGCGTATTGTGCCTGACATCCCGCTAGGGGCGTATTGTGCCTGACATCCCGCTAGAGGCGTATGCGAGGAGGATGATGTTAATTGATGTTTATGTATTTGGTTTGTCGACAGCCAGAGGAGACGACGCTGGCTACACAGTACGGGCTGGGCGGCGGCGGGCGTAGTGGCGGCGCGTCGCCCTCGCGCTCGCCGGCACAGAGAGGACGCTCCTCCTCCTCCGTGGGACCCATGCGGAGGCCCGCAGACAGGAAACACGATACCAGTCCTTATGGAAGCACCGTATATTTAAGGTATGTTGTAGATGTTACAAACTAAGTACATTTTTTACGTTACCCGAGAAGGGTCCATTATGTGATACCAAATAAATAACTTTTAAGACCTTATGTATACCATAATGATGCAATAAATTAATTTGACTTTGACTTTACATATAGCGAGTGTGGCGCGGTGGTAATAACGTCTGCTTTTCGATCAGACGGCCCCTGGTTCGATCCCAGCCCTACACCAATGACTTGTTTTTCGAGTTATGTGCGGTTTTACACCTTTACGGTGAACGAAAACATCGTGAGGGAACCGGCACGTTTGTGGACTGCAATATCCGAAGATGTGTGTGTCATCCGCCAACCCGCACTTGGCTAGTGGTGGATTAAAGCCTATATCTCTCTCCTAGTGAGAGGAGACCCCGAGTCCCAGCAGTGGGAACGTATAGTGGACTGCTTATGCTAGGTACATATTACGACAGACTCCTTGAGAGTCGCTAATTCCAGACACCAGGTTTTAAGCTAGAGTTTCGCTGACTCGTGTGGTTGCGATCTGCTGGTCAAATGCATTATTGCGTAGTATTAATAAAAATAAATTATGTATTCAACATACTAGATATGAATAATTAATCTGTCTTAGTAGCAGAACAACATTATTGTGTGCACTTTACTTGGCACTAGGGTCGAATCCTTGAAAATAATGAGCTATCTGAAATCAAATTTGATATTTTTGAGGAATGGTGCCCTCCATCGCCTCAGCACTTGTTGCCTTGTCAAGATTAGTCATCAGAAATCGTATACACATAAATTGGAACACGGAATACACATAAATCAACGGTTCAAATTTTGAAAACCGACTTCAAAATACTGAACCGGTTTCGGTTTAATTAAAATAGGCTGATACGTTAAGTATTTCGTTTCAATAAAAAAATATTAATATAATTATCGAATTCGATGCTCAAATAGAACATAAAAAACGAATTGAGAGAACCTTCTTCGAAGTCTGTTAAAAACTGATCTTGAAAATGATCACAATAACTTGCTTTTAGATCTGCTGTACTCTCTATGTATTGACCATATCCCGGATTAACGAGAGAAATACCGCGAGCGTATCCAGTTTAAAATATGGACCAATCTGATCGATTCGACAAGCCAATACCAAAGTAATGTGATAAAATACCTACCACGGAGCCGTATAATCTACAAAATCACTGTTCCCCGCGAAAATTAATTTGACATGACTTTACGCATCGTTATCTCCCGCTACTGCCGGTTTGCCGCAGTATTCGTTGATACGATTCGTGTAATCTACGACAAATCAGAGCTAAATCTTGTACTCGATCGGAGCCAATGATAATATACCACTTGATGGCCGATGTACGAGTAATCAATGGTGGTGATTCAGCGGCACCCACGGCTTAACTAAATTCAAAGAAGCCCCGTCTCTTTTCATCTTAGGTGGCCAGAAAGAGACGGCACGTTCTGCACCATAGTCAAAACAACTAAAATCACGTCAAATGTAGAAAATATAGGCAGGCGACTTTAGACCGCACTCACTTGTATCACCTCTAAAACTGCCTGCACATTCCATATTTGACGTGATTTTAGTTGTTTTGTCTGTGGTGCAGAACGTGCCGTCTCTTTCTGGCCACCTAAGATGAAAAGAGACGGAGCTTCTTTAAATTTAGTTTAGTCGTGTGTGCCGCTGAATCGCCACCAATGTCTCGTATTAGCGCTGTTCGCCTCTACGGTCGTGGGACGGGGTGCTAGCAAAGGACAAAGCTATTATGTGTCAGTGCGGTAGAGCAGGACAGACTAAAGAGATCAACGGGGTTGTCGGGGGTGTCGGTGTTATAATTTTTGCTTGTTCGTCATACTTAGTTACTGTATGTCCAAATGAAGTAATTTACGGATCACCGAAAATTAAGTTTACTCTTAGAAATAAATTCGAGCTGTCAGACGGATTGTTTTGATTTATTCAGATCTAAAAGAGATACCTAGTAATGAAAACACTTACTGTTTCGGAAGAGGCTTTTTCGTATGGATGTGTGCCATCAAATGGTTATATTATCGTTGATCGCGACCATTCATCGTAGTTCCGTAAATTCTGACTGCAGATATGAGTGGTCGCCTGATTACGACTGTGTTTACTTAGATAGCGGTAAGATATACAAAACCATGTGGGTTAGTATCGCGCTTCGTCATTTGCTTTGCGTACTTATGTTGTCACAGTTCTATATTTTAGAATATTGACAGGCTAGGGAAACAATAGGCTATACTAATAATCCCCATAGATGTTTCCCATCGATGACGATTTTTTTAACCAATAGTTTTGAGTTAAATACTCGATTAAAGAGAAGCAGTTCTATATCTATAATTTTATTTTTCTTTGAAATACCTTCCTAAAATTTATCTGAAGTGGAATGCTCATCATCATCAATTAACAGGGTTGCTCATCTCCAGTAAATAATTGCAATGCCTTATGGGTAATTATGTAACTGTAAAGTGACATAATATTGCAATAAATGGTTTGACTTTGAGTTTGACTTTATGTACATATGTATGACTAGATGTTCATTATTTCAAGCGTCTACTAATTGTTGTTATTAAAGATCGAAAAAATAACACGCTTTTGTATGGGTGCCGCCTTATTTTATTCTAATATTTAATGTTAACAGAAAAACATTATCTGTATTATCTCGTTTCATGATACAAAGCCTAGTGACAGACAAACGGACGAACAGCGTAGTCCCGTTGGTACCCTTCGGGTACGGAACCCTAAACAGTCATCGGCCTTGATCGTTTAAGAAATGACTGTTATCTGTATAATCGATAGCGTACTAATGTCAAGGTGTATATCAGACATCAGCCAAAGGTCCGATTATAGTCCACGAACAAACCGTGCCTGAAACCGAGTAAGGATATCGATCTGTTTGCAAATTGTGAGACGCACTTGGTGTTACTAAAACTATATATGTGCTAGCTTAAACCATAAGGTAGGGCTAGTACGAGATTATTCGAATACGCAAAACTACTCGTACCTACATATAGTTTTTGTTTAGATATGCCCATTCATGAATAGCCAATGAGATCGTTTAAACAAACGATCTACTCGTAATTGGTTATTGGATTGATTTATTTCGTTTGTCTTTGGATAGAATTTTACCAAAGCGGATGCTATACCTAAGATAATTTCTTCTTAGTCTTCTTCTTGGTGCCAATGATCTCTATATCTTTTTAATATAGATATTAGTAAAATAAATGATATTGAAATATTTCTAGTATCCAATTTTAAGTGCACATTTCAGTTTATCTAGTTCGCCTTGGTATTAGGTAAGGCACTCTGGCAAAGCTCCGGTCTATTACTTGGCTTGACGACTGTTTGTAATACGAATAACAGGGTTTAGTTAGTAAATTAAGAAGCCATTAGTGACATGGATTATTATTAACTACCGACGCAAAAACGACGGGGTGTTATAAGTTTGACATGGGTGTATTTGTGTGTGTGTGTGTGTGTGTGCGACATTGGAGCTCCGGAACAGTCGAACTGACTTTAGTCGAATTTAGGCTTTTTTGTTTGAAAGGTGTGTGTTCGTCGAGTGTGTTCCTAGCTATGTTTGATAAAAATCAGTTTAAGATGGCCGTCACAAACTACAAAATGGCGGTAAGACATATTTTTATATGGGTATCAAATGGCTTAACTTAAGTATAAATTAAAATTGAAACTTGAAACAAGTATAAATTAAAATGTAGCCCAACATTTTGGTGGCGGCCATTTTGGATTTTAAGCTTATCATAATTATATTATTATAATTAATACATTATTAAAATGTAGCCCACCAAAATGTTGGGCTACATTTTAATTTACAGTTGTATTAGAGTTCTAGATATTGTGTTGTGAAATATTAATCAATCATTACACTACTACACCATAGAATACGTGTAGTTAATTGTACCGTTTATAATTACAAGGTCGCGCGGTGGTAAACTGAATTAAAAACTTGTCTACATTCGTTATTTGAGTCTATCATGGAATTGGTCGGTCAACGTCGCTGGTTGCTACGCCTAAGTGTATTAGAAGATAATTAAAACACGTGCTTCGTGCCTCTGTTTTACTTGGACGGATTTTAATTTTGAATAATTAAGTACTTATTCATGTATTAATAGGTAAACTGGCTACGCTATAAGAGTGGATGGTTAGAATGGTATGGGCATGTGATGCGTAGCGATACAGTAACATGTACTTATCTCCTGTGTACGAGATGTATGGAAATAGTGCAAGGATTCTTGCCTTGGGTAGAAAGCTTTGGCTTAGAAGGGCAAGAGGCCGACCGAAGAAGACATGGATGGAGTGTGTAAATTATGAAATGTGAGAGAAATGAGGGAGTGTAAAGAAGATGGCTGATAGAAGACAGTGGAAGTAGAAAATTTGCTGTGCCGACCCCTCCTAGTGGGATAAGGCAAAGAAGAAGAAGGCAACGCATCGCGGTGCTGGTCGCAATACGGGATAAAAAATAGTTGTCTTAAACCTGGGTGTCAGAGTGTCAATTCAACCGTAAAATTATAACAATCATACATACATCCACCATCAGTTTCGTATTATGAATTCGAAATTTTGTATATGAGAGTAGGTTTAAACACTTTCCTTGATGTTGAACGCTTGGGAGAGTAACTTTTTTTTAAATATCAATCTCTGTCATATGCCTAATGATCACCCTGGGAATATTTTATATTTGCCTGGACAAAGGTTCTCTCAGAAAAGGGAAAGAAGACAAATCAAAACTTTACTAATATTTTAATAACGTTAGTAACGGACTGGTCTGAAGTTTTAAAAATGGTATACTTTAAAACCTGAGGATAAACATAGGCTTTTTTTTATAAAAATAAAATTATAACACATCATTTTAATTTAATCAAGCCCTTTATGTAAACACATACTTTTTATAAACAATGAAGGGACGCCGCGCCGCTCTAAAAACAATTATACCAAAAGCCCATTACAAATTATGAAAACATAGATAGCGTTTCAAATACATAATTTTTGTAAGTTATCGCGACAAGATAATAGAAACAGCCCACAAATCTAAGCTAGGTACATGTACATACGGGCAACGTTATTTGGACGAGAATTACTTATAACCTGCAATAACAAACTGCTTTTATAATGCGAACGAATCCAAACTAAAAACTAGTAACCTTTAAACAGCAAATATATAAAACCAACAAAAAATAATGTGTCGGATTTAATTTTTTTTTTTTTTTTTTTTTTAAGAGTAGCTTTTGCCTTTAGGCACAGCCAGCGTCATGTCATCGAATTAAGAAAAAAAAAAGAAACGAAAATAAATTAAGGGTATCAAAACCACATTATTAAGTTCAAGAAAGAGAAAATAGAAAACTAGAGTTTAAGCTTATTACAAGAAAGAAAAGAACAAATTACACGAAAAATAGCAGGGTCAATACATGAAAGCAGAACAGACATCGAAGTAGGAAAAGAAACTAGTTTTGAAAGTGAAATGAGGAAAGAGGACCGATCAAGAAGAGGACAGGTGAAAAACAAATGATTAAGGTCCCCTTCATCAAATCCACACTCACATAAGGAAGAGTTCCAAATACGCAATTTCCTCATGTGAGTGGGAATACAGCAATGCCCCAACCTCATGCGAATGATGCATGAGGACAAGGATTTACTAAGGGTGATCTTTGAGAACCAAGGCTTTCGAGGAACTACAGGTTGTAATATAGCATATGAGGATCCTCTGATACGAGATGAAAAACTCCAAGCTGCATTCCAGGACAAGAACAAACGAAGTTTTGGGAGGGAAGAAAGATCATGCGGAAATATACAGAATGGAATCTTGTCACCGGAAACAACGGCGTCTTTTGCTACGCGGTCAGCACGTTCATTGCCAGCCACCCCAACATGACCTGGGATCCAGATAAGACTAACTTGAAGACCAGAAGAATGACACTCTGAAAGCGCTTCCTTAAGAAGAAAAAGAATTAAATTATGAGAGTAAGAAGAAAATGGATTAGAAAGAAGAGACTGAAGAGCACTACGGCAGTCTGTGAAAATAAGAGTGCGGGGCAACTTAAATAAAAGAACATAACGAACAGCTTCTAAAAGAGCCCAACACTCACCAGAAAACACAGAGGTTTCCGGAGGGAATTTGACTTTTTGGACAATATCATATTGTTCATGGAAAATGCCACAACCAACACAGCCAAAAGTCGAAAATTTAGAAGCATCCGTATAAATAGTATGCCAATCTGGAAAATCCCTTTTCAATAAACCTCTCAAATATTCATCAGCATGATTATCACCTGCGCAAATGTCAAAATTCAAAATAATAGAAGGAACGGAAACTATAACATTATAACTGAAATAGAAGACGGGAAGAACAGGAAGACGGGCAACGGGATCTTTCAAAGATTTATAAATAGAAAAGCTCTTAACAAGACAAGGTAATGACTTGAGGTGCCAGAAACGAGAAGACGAAGAAAAATCCAGTAAGAGCTGAAGTTTCGGAGGAAGAGGATGATGGGAAAACTGAAGGCAACGAAAGAAAAACCTATTACAAAGAAACTGACGACGAAGGCGTAAAGGAGCGTCACCACACTCCACTTGGAGTGCATTCGTGGGAGAAGATTTCATAGCCCCAGAAATAATGCGAAGAGCATTAGACTGAATAAGGTTAAGTTTTTTAATGTTCCCTTTACTAGTAGGTTCCAAAAGGAAGGACCCATAGTCTAAAATACTACGTATACACGCATTGTAAATAAGTTTTAAAGTAAAGGGATGAGCACCCCACCAAACTCCAGACAGACAGCGGAGCAGATTAATACCCTTCCAACATCGTTCAGAAATATAATTACAGTGTAAAGAGCCACTTAGTTTACTGTCCAGAATCATACCTAAAAATTTTACCGACTCTTTAATGGGGAGCCTTGCCCCTTTTACACAGATATCAGTGACAGGAGTACAACGCTTTCGAGAGAAGATAACAACGCTACTTTTTGACGGAGAAAGATCTAGACCATTTAAGTTTAACCAAGAATCTAAATTACTGAGAGAGTTAGATAATACCTCAGACGCACATTCAATTTTACAATGGGATGAGTATAAAAGTATATCATCTGCATATTGAAGAATACGACAGAGACCAACAGATGATTCCAAATCATAAGTATATACGTTATAAAGAAGTGGACTGAGAACAGAGCCCTGCGGCAAACCCCGCCAAATAACTCGAGAAGGAGAAATGGAAGGATTGCTACAGCGAAGATGAATATACCTCTCCGTAAGTATATTCATGATAAAGTTGCACAGCTTAACAGGAACATTCAGCCGACATAATTTGACTTTAAGAATGGAAAGCTGAACACTATCATAAGCAGCTGATATATCAAGAAAGGCACCGACAAGGAACTCATTACGAGAGAAAGAGAGACGAATATCAGTGGTAAAAATACTCAAACTGTCTATAGTACTTCTACCTTTCCTAAATCCAAATTGAGACTTAGCAAGCAGGCCTCGGCTTTCAAGAAACCACTCCAAGCGGTTTTTAATGAGGCGTTCAGCTAACTTAGTCAAAACAGAAGAAAGCGCAATTGGGCGATAGGAACAAGGATCTTCAGAATCTTTGCCAGGTTTAAGAATAGGGACTATTAATTGGGATTTCCAAGAAATAGGAACAACACCAGAATCGAAGATAGCATTAACGAGAGATAAAAATGCATAGAGAAATTTATCACTGGCCTTAGAAAAAAAGGAATAAGGAATACCGTCCATACCCGGGGAAGAATCCCTTGTAGATTTTAACACATTTTTCAATTCAGTTAAGGAAAAAGGAGCATCCAAAGGGTCGGAAGAAGAAGGGGCACAAAAAGAAGGAAGTTCAGAGGGAAGGGGGCAATACTGAGGGGCTAATTTATCCATGAAGGAGTCAGCCCAAGACTGAGTAGGAGAGCAACCTCGAGGAGATGAGCACCAGGCTCGTCTGAACCTACGCATTTTCAACCAAATAATAGAAGAAGGAGAACAGGGGTTAAGGCTACAGCAAAACCTCTTCCAGCTCTCACGTTTCTTAGACTGAAATAGACGTTTAGTCTGAGCAGCGATCCTATTCAGTTCAGAATAATTCTCCTGCGTCATTGAACCAGAAAATTTTATTTCAGCAGCTTTACGGATTTTTACAGCCTCACTACAATCCCTGTCCCACCAGGGAGGAGGAGGAAGCTTGTTACGAGAAGGTTTCTTATTAGAAAAAGATTGACCTGCACAGTCATGAAGAAGGTTAATAAGAGCGTCGGAGCAAAAAGAAATATTTGAAGGATTCGCAACAGGAAGAGATGCAGTAGCAGAAGAAGTAAGCATCTGAAATTTTTCCCAACCAGGATCATCAAACTTATTCAGCAAATATTTTAATAACGGAGGAGAAGCAGGAACAGGATAGGAGTTAAATCTTGGGCATTCAAGAAAAATAGGGAAGTGATCACTACCATGAGAAGAAGGCAGAACTTGCCAAGTAAATAAAGAAGCAAGGTCAGGAGAGCACAAAGATAAGTCAACCGCACTAGAAAATTCATGAGGACGCGTCCTCCTAGTAGGAGAACCATCATTTAAAATACAAAGATTCAAATCATCCAGGGAATTTAATAGAAACTGACCAGCAAGATCAGATCTACCACAACCCCAAGCCGAATGATGACAATTCAGGTCGCCCAGAACCAAAATAGGCCTGGGCTGACCTTTGAGGAAAGAAACAACTTTAGGAAGAGCATTTCTCTGCTTTATAGGATCAGGAACATATAAAGAAACCACTGTAAAGGACTTTAGACGAATAGCCACAGCTTGAAACTCAGGACAAAAAGGAACATTTAAAACAGAAAAAGAAATGTTATCCTTCAGAAGAAGGACGGCACCACCATAACCATCATGTCTGTCACATCGCAAAGAAACAAAACCCGGGACCCTGAACTGAGAGCCAGGCTTGAACCAAGGTTCGGAGATAGCCAAAACAGAAAGATTATATTTACTAATTAAATAAATGAGGTCAGACTTTTTGTTATTAAGGGATCTACAATTCCAGAGAAGAAACTTGAGATCCATTATGGATCAGAGAAAATAAAGAATTCAAATCAGCAGCAGCGTTGGACGGTGTGGGAACAGGAGAAGAAGAAGGTCGACGACCAAGAAGAGAGGACAGTTGATTGAGGAGAGCCAGAAGTTGGGAAACCAGATTTTGAGCATTCAGTTGAGAAGGCACATCTTTTCCAAGAGCACATCCATTAGGAGCAGCTCCTGAGAAATCTTCCTTAATGATATTAGCATGAGCCACACGGTCAAAACCTAATGGCTCATGAACACAGGAATTTTGTCTAGGTCTTTTGGGGCTCCGAATTTTAGACTTCGGAACCTGGGCAACTGTACTCTGAACGCCTGCGGCCTGAGAAGATCGAAGAGTAGTCGTAAATGAAGCTGGGGAAGATGAGACTTCAGCAAAAGATTTTCTTGACATGGGATGAAGCTTAGACGCTTCAGAGTAAGACAAGGAGTCGCGAGACATTGATTTTTTTATTGCAAGCTGACGAGAATACTCGGTACAGTTCTTGTTTATGGCAAAGTGACCCCCCTTGCACCAAATGCAAGAAGCATTTTCTGGGGCTACGTCACACGAGGCTGCGGAGTGCGAACCAGCGCATTTAAAACACACAGGTTTAGACCGGCATAACTGCTTGGTGTGACCATACCTACAACAATTGTAGCATTGTATGGTAGGCAGCATATATTGTTCAACAGAAAGCATATTGTAACAGAGGGAGACCTTTGACGGCAACACTTGGCCGTCAAATGTTAAAACAACCGTTTGAGACGGTTTCCATGTAACAGTACCATCAACGAAACTTTTAAAATTCAGTCGCCTTGCTTTAATAAGCGTAACTTTTCCATAATGAAGAGGGACTCGCAGTTCACTAAGAATTTCACTTTCGGACATGTCCGTCGGAATCCCTCGAACAATGCCCATCCGCGAAATTACAAATGAGGGGACAAAGGCCTTAAAACCTTCCGCCAATAAAAGCGGAGACACCGCAAAAGCGTTTGCAGAGTCAACCGAATTGAACGTTATAGAGATTCTATTACGGCCAATTCGTTTGACTGACCCGTCAACGATTCCACAGAACGCCGATGAATGTTTGAATAAAAACCGTCCAAACGTGACAGGATGAAGTGAAAGGCCAGAAGTGTCAGAAGTTTCTATTCTCTGAACATGGATGATGAATGGGCCAAGGTCAGAAATGAGATATTTTTCTCTAGAAACAGAACCTTGGCCTAGCTGAAGGGAGGAAGGAACTGGGACCTGACCTAAAGGAATTGGAACTGATTGGGTAATGGCCGAGGAAGGTTGAGGAAGGATGGCTGGAGAGAAATGACTGATAGGCGTAGAACGACCGGATTTAAGAGTGTTTCCTGATGAAAAACTTTCATCATCAGAGTCAACTAGCTCATTGCGGCTGCGATGCGCAACATGATCTTTTTTCCCTCGCTTACGCTTGGATTTGCCAGATTTTACAGTTGTAAAGGCCCCCGGAGAAGGCGGAGTAGGACTAAGGGGCGTGGACAACCACCCACCACCCCCACCAGGATCAGGAGGATCCCCCATTCTACATAGGTAGGAAGCGGAAAACAAAAATGGATGAACTAAGGAGCAAATTAAAACAGTAATGAAATAGTGATATAAATGATAAAATCTAACTAAATTTTAAACTAGAAACAAATTCAAACTAAAATAATGCAAATAAGATGGAAATATGAACCAAATAATGGGATTAATTAATAAAATATTAATAAAGAAAAATTCAAACGACAGCCGCGGACAATGACAATCAGCCGAAAAAAAAAAGAGCAGATTTAATTTTATTATTTCTTTTTCGTAGGCATTTCAGGACATTTAGCAGCGAAATGTCGTTCAAAGCCCCTTGACATTTCAAAAGTCTGTGTCATATCGGAAATAGTTTTATACGCTATCAATAAAGTTTTCATCTTATGTTAATCATTATCGCATAATGTGTTATTTTTTTTAACTATGTAAAATACATATTTTATTGGAATAAACGTCATTTTTACTAAAGTTAAATATATAAATAATTATATTTTACAGGACTTAAGAGTATTTACAAAGCTTATAAAAGACGAAAATTTAGTAAACTAAAAAAATAATAAAAACAGAATAAAAATTAAGACACCCGCCCAAACGTGCCCATCAGGCTTGCCGCATTGCCTCTTTGTATTGCAAGTGAAATTTGTTGCACTAGGTATTCCCCGGCCCGCGGGTCCCGCTGCCTATCGCGGAGACGCCGCCCCAAATTCGCCATAAACTTTTTTGCTTCTGAACCCCACGGCCCAGCAACCTCTACGGCAAACGGCACGAACTCATACGCTGATTCCAAGGCAGCGTATTTTGTATGTTTGCACAGAGCGGCTGCCTCTGCACCTCCACCAGCAGCACGCTGGGTAGCTGGCAGATGGCAAGCCGCGAACGTGCTTACACACGTGGCATCCCAAATTAGGCAACGACCTCTCTGCCACGGAATCAGCGTAAGTCCATCGGGTCGTTTGCCGTCAGACCGTGAAAGACCGGGGGGCTCGAGAACGCAAGGCACATCTGCCAGGACGAGGGCCCTTCTTATGATCTCGTTAATGGCATGATGGCGAGGTCTCCGGCCAGCCTGTTATTTATATATTCTGGACTTACATTTGATATAACATATACATAATCTTTGCAGAAAGTAAGGCTACTAAAATGATGTAGACTATTTTTAGATCTTTTAAAATGATGAATAGGCTAATAACTTATTGAGTCAGGCATTACTTTGCGGAAATCCATTGTAAATAGAAGACAAAATTAAATATTTAGTGTACTTCCGCTGTGATCCGAAATCCAAACTAAGACAAGTAAAGGAAAATTAACTAAGATTAATTAAGATTAGTTAATTAGTTACTTTGGATTTCGGATCACAGCGGAAGTACACTAAATATATAATTTTGTCTTCTATTTATGAATAGGCTAACGTTTCACCGCAGCTTGCCTGATGTTAAGCTTTACTGTATTCTAAGATGTAACCTATTTATTTGAAGATTTACTCTTGATTTGAAGACCCCCAAATTGTACTTCTCTGGAAAAAGAGACTCAGGAAGAGAGTTCCAAAGCTTCGCAGTTCTCACAATGAAGGTCCTAGTCTAGGTACTTTGACAGTAAATCGGTGTCTCTTAGCTATGCCCCTGCTCGTTCTGTAGTGGAATGGAGAAGCAGGAACTAAATTGTGCAGCTCCATCACACACACCCTCTAAAATGTATCCGATAAAATACAGACAGACTGGCAACCTTGCGCCTTAGTAGTTCTGTAAACATTTTTTTTTTCCTTAGTGTACGCTAAGCGGCTGGATCTAGTTTTTAGACTGTTATTTTACTGACTTAGGCATTTATCTAATAACTTTGCATGTTAGTTCCTGTTATATTATTATTATGTTAGTATAAAACAACGTTGAACATCCATTACTTATTCCGATAAGGGAAACAATAGTCATATTACGTTCTCTGCTTTCTTGTTTTGAAGATAAGACTTATTAATAAATTTACCCATAATGTTTTCATCAATGCGTATTCACACACAAAGAAACTCATAATCGTAATCATTTATGCTGCATAAGAAGTGCAAGTTACAAAAATACAGTATACTAATACATGTACACTTGTTTATTGAATTTCACCACTTGAGTCTTTTTCGTGAGAACTGAACGGTCAAGCTCCGGTATCAAGATCCTGAGTCTAAGCAGTTCTTTCTTTCTTGTCGTAGGAAACTTTATAGCCGAGAGATTAAAAGCCGCCCAAGACCTCTAATATCCGTTTTTAATTTTTGCATGGTGACCCATGTAAAAATTTAATTTCTACATTCTTCGATGACCGCTTCATTAGGGTTAGTACTAGTTTATCGAAAGCCCAAACCTACATTTAAGCTTCCGTTTCGTTAAATTGCTTACCATAGACAAAGAATATACAGCGTAATCTCTAGTAGTCTGAACACCCTCACAAAGAATAAAATTTATATTATTTTTAAGATTTTTATCACTATTTAACACTTTGTAGTGGTCATGCATTTTAAGTGGTGTCTATTGTGTGAGAATAAATGAATTTATTTAATTTATTTATTTATTTAATATAACGACACTGAATGGACTGTTTATTTTACGGTAATATAGAGAGTGGTCGTTAAATGGAGGGAATGTATCAATGTATGGAATAAAAGCTAAGCCAACTAAAGCCAAGATTTTGACGCTTTAGAGAGTTTGTCGTTAAGTCGTGTGACGTTACATGGAGTTTACACTGTAATTCAATGGTTCTGCCAAATACATATTTTAACCAAAAAGATTATTTGTTTGTTTGGCGCATTCGAAAACTTATACAGTCCATAATGATCATTACAACAAGGCTAATACATACCTACATTTTAAATGAATACACCTTATATAAATTCCCGACACTAACGCTTCTGAGTCACATCAAAATTAATTCAACCCATTGTGCGTTCTAGGAATCCTCATTCATTATTAATTGTAATTGTTTTATGTTTGGTAGAAGCTTATTATGTACAGGAATATAATACACTGCAGTTGAATCATTATGTGTTAACCGCCGAAGCAAATACGACGGGGTGTTATAAGTTCGACTTACAACTTCCCGAAAAATTGAGCTGATTTTGATTTTGTTTCTTGTGTTAATCGAGAGTGTTTTTTTTATTATTTATTGTATATATTTAGCTATACTTGAATAAAATAGGGCAAAGATGGCCACAAAATGGCGAACACACATTTTCACAACTGCTTCAATATGGGTATCAAATCCCACGACCTCGTTGGCGTAATGGTTACCATGCCGGAATGCCAATCAGAAGGTTACGAGTTCGATTCCCGGCACGGCCAACATCTTTGTGCTGAACTTAATTTGTTGGCTGGCGGTCTGGGTGTTAAATATGTATCTACATGTATAAAATAAGTAATGATCATATTAGTTGTGTTAGCAGCCATAATACGAACTAGAAATGGTTCAGTATGGGGTTAAACAGCCGTGTGTAAAATGTGTCAAAAAATTAAAAGGCTTAATTAGAACAATGCATATGTTATAGGCAAACTCCGAAGCTCCGGCGCTCCTAGGTTGGACTGGTCAATCCTCAGGTCAGACTGAATGACTTAGTCAAAGCCCAAACAAATGTAAATTTTTGGCCTTTGACTAAACAATTTTCGTCAAACCTGGGAGAGACTAATTTGGTCAGGCAAACGTCAAAACACAATTTTATTAAATCGGGGTTTGACGAGTCAAACTCCGATATAGGTATGAAGTGTCTTATCTTCGTATATTTGGAAGCATTTATCATTTAAGCAGCTTTCAAGTCTTAAGAACCTAACCTAACCTAACCTGAAAGCTGCTAACTTGATTTTCGCGCAGAGGCCATAAGTTTGAATGTTGAAGAAACGGGAACTACTACTAACAATAAGTTTCCCAAAATCTACTGTTCGGAGAACTACTTGTAAATTTATCTTTTGACGTGACCTCGGCGTTAATCGTAGTTTTTTTTCACTCTGCCCAGTTCGAATTTCTAAGAACTACAATACAAATGTCCAAATCACTAATATATTTCTTCTAAGTACTAAGCATGTTGCAACTTTGACCGCAACTTCGCGGGTATTTTTATATTCTATAGCTGATTGACTATATTTTTTTTTTATATTCTGTAGCTAATTGACTATGACCACATGGCGTAATGGTTACCATGCCGGGTTCGATTCCCAGTGCAGCCAACATTTTTGAGATTAACTAAATTTGTTGGCTGTTAGTCTGGGTGTTCAATATGTAACAATATAAAGTATTTATGTATGTATATGTAGTATATCAGTTGTGTTAGCAACCATAATACAAACTAGAAATAGTTTAGTATGGGGCTACCCAAAAATGTGCCTTGTGTTAGATAGATAGATAAATTATTTATTGGACACATAAATATATAAAAAAGACACAGTAAAAGACAATTAACTTAAAATTAGTGTGCCACAATTGGCGGCCTTATCGCTTAAAGCGATCTCTTCCAGGCAACCTTTGGATGGAAAGGAATTTATAAACAACTAAAGGACGTAGTGTACAATAAAGAATAATAAAAAAAATGTTGTGTTAAATGTGTCCTAATATTTTTTTATTAATTTTTTTAATGAGGAAAGGATTTTTCTAGCTAAAACAAATACGCCATTAAATATTTTAACAATATCGATGATTTCCACATTCAGAACATGTTGTGTGTTAAGTACATACTTGAATTATATTATTTGTTTTCATAAAATAATATTATAAGTCAATAAAGAAAAAAATTGAAGCTCCTTGTCCTCTCGCTACCATAACTAAATGAGGGCGAGAGAATGGGGACGAACTGTCAAATGTTTACTTTAATTAACCAAGTTATAGAAACGATACGAACAGCTAGGCTAGCTTAGGCCGATATTAATTGCTATTTTTAGCAATTCATGAAATAATAATAATTATTATGTGCACTCACGAAGAGAATGCCATTCTCCTCGTGAAAACATTACAAATAATCGACAAATTGACTAGAGTAGGCAAATTCAACAGTTATGTTATAAAAATATGCCAGTAAATGCCGCCGCACAAACATCTTTTTTATGGCATTTACTATTATAAACAAACCCTTTTTTGCTCAGAAACAGTATTGCAAATATATACTTAAATTCAAATTCAAAATTAATTCGTTTATTGTATAAAAATAAAAAATAAATAAAAAAAGCACAGCTACATACGAGTTCCTAACTATGCCTTATGCTTATACATATACCTTCTTTACTTTATAATATTATTCATGTATCTCACACTTGACAAGCTTATATAATAAATATTTACTATATCTGTTTCTAGATACCTACATACATATATTCGCCTTCATTGACCAGACTATTTTGCTATGAAGTTCATTAGCATTTCCGTCTAAATTGAATATTAGAACTGCTATTCGAAATTAAGTCCAACAATTTCCTTGTAGTACATATTGCGTTCCGATTATCCAAAGTCCAATTTAATAGTTGGTTATTTACGAGATTACTTTAGTGACTCGTCACCCCAAAATTTGTTATTTTAATGTTAATTATTGAAAGATCTAGATTGAAAGCTATTTATATGGTTTCGTACGTAAAAGGTAAAAAATGAGACCCTATTTACTAAACCTCCGCTGTCTGTCTGTCTTTCACCTTATTAACCGTAATACCGAGAGAGCTGAAATGTTCACATATTATGTTTTTCCGTTGTCGCTATAACAACAAATACTAAAAATAAAAAAAAGTTAATGCCGGCCCCCATTCATTCATAGAGTAATTTTGAGCTATATTTATAAAGGTAACAGATAGACGCTTACAATTTTCACAGAAAGTATTATAAAATCAAAATAGGCATTTAATGGGGCATCCAAACAGTAAACGTGTTTTTTCCCCATTTTTCGTAAGATATTGTGCATTAAGGGTAAGGAACCCTTAATGCGTGAGCTTGACTCGCGGTTAGCCAATTATTATTCGTTATTTTACCCGTAGACATTCATATAAATACGACATACTACTCGTCGTCCTACGAAAACGATGTCAAAACACGAGTACCGTAGTAAAAGACTATACTTTTCCTGGAACCGTGTTATTCGATTCGTTTTATAATTGATCTCTTTAAGTATGATGACACAGAAATAATGTTGTGTCATGTAAAACAAAACATGAGTGTGACTCGGTGGGAAAACGTCTGCTTTTCAATCAGACTGCGCCCTGGTTCGATCCCGGTCCTACACCAACGACCAACCAACTTGTTTTTCAAGTTTCAAGTTTTTCGAACTCAAATAAGACCACAATCTTACTTGTGTTCTTATTTTCCGTGCCGGTTTTAGAGCATAATCAGCCCACTATACGTTCCCAATGCTGGGACTCGGGGCCCTCTCTCATTAGGAGAGAGATATAGGCTATAATCCACCACGATGACAAAGTGCGGGTTAGCGGATGACACACGTCTACGGATATTGTGGTTCTCAAACATGCCGGTTTCCTCACGATGTTTTCCTTCACCGTAAATCGAGTGCAAATCCACACATAACTTGAAAAACAAGTTATTGGTGTAGGGCCGGCATCGAACCAGGGGCATTCTGATTGAAAAGCAGACGTTATTACCACCGAGCCACACTCGCTTTTTAGAGATATCACCTTAAATCTTGTACATTTTTGATCGAAGCTTTAGGTCCGAGGATTCGCGTTTTGCTTCGACCTTCATTGTGAGAACTGCGAAGCTTTGGAACTCTCTTCCTAAGTCTCTTTTTCTCGAGAAGTACAATTTGGGGGTCTTCAAATCAAGAGTAAATAGGTTCCTTCTAAGCAAACGTGTTACATCTTAGACCACAGTCAAGCTTAAAATCAGTCTAACTTATTGACTCAGGCGTTACTTTGCGGAAATCCATTGTAAATAGAAGACAAAATTAAATATCTAGTGTACTTCCGCTGTGATCCGAAATCCAAATTAAGACAACTAAAGGAAATATTAGCTAAGATTAATTAAGATTAACGTTACCTATCACAATTCGGAAATTCTTAACTCTACACGTGTTTCGCCTAACCACAAGGCATCATCAGGAGATGCTGACTCTTCGAACCACAAGTCGACTTGTCGTTCGAAGCGTTAATCTTAATTAATCTTAGTTAATTTTTCCTTTACTTGTCTTAATTTGGATTTGGGATCACAGCGGAAGTACACTAGATATTTAATTTTGTCTTCTATTTAAAATCAGTCTAGCTGCGGTCGAACGTAAGCAAAAAAAAGTTTTTTTTCATCAATAAAAAAAATACAAATATTGTATGTTACCGTGCGCAGTCCACCGCCGGACAGCAACTGGCGGCGGACGCACTCGGACTCGGCGCTGCACCAGTCGTGCGGCGGCGAGCAGCCGACCACGCCGCAGCCGCTGTCGCCGCACCACCACCCGCTGCGCTCGCACGCACACCCGCACCTCATGCCGCATCAGAACCATCATCGAGGTAAATATGTCCAATATCCGTTCGTATGTTGAATGATCCTATCCCTAATT
This sequence comes from Mellilla xanthometata, assembly GCA_035578125.1. Lineage (NCBI taxonomy): Eukaryota > Metazoa > Arthropoda > Insecta > Lepidoptera > Geometridae > Mellilla > Mellilla xanthometata. The sequence continues at coordinate 8,946,817 of JAPUBQ010000001.1, forward strand.
TGGCAGCCAGCCATAAAAGGAAACCGAGATTTCCAGTACCAAAGTTCTCAAGTGCCCTCTCATGGAGACACTACAACCACATCGCACCTAAGTTATATAACGAGCTAAATTCATATGAAAAGACAATTAACATAACCTGGTCTAAACTCTCAATAGTCATAAATAAATGGTTACAGAACTTTGATTATAAAGCGTTGGAAAAGCTGGTTAAAAGAGACTGATATATGATACTACTATACATATTTAGCATTTGGCGGTTCTTAGTCCTATTAGACACATACACGTATACATTAACACTCACACACACACACACACACACACACACACACACAATTTAATTTAAAAGACTTAAATCTTAAATTATTTGTTAGAATGGGGAAGACTGACTGCTGCAACACAGCTCACGCTAAAGCAGCAGGCAGGGCCTCTACATTTACACTTTATTAATCAAGTATATTGTTCTATATTATTGTAAGCGTAAACTGTAACGTTGTATTTCTGTGAAATAAAAACTTTTGTATTTGTATACATTAGCCCATTTTGTATTATCTGTTAAATAATCTGGGCTGGGCACATCAGCCGGATGTCGGAGGATCTGTGGGCTAAACGCACCACCCAGTGGGTACCACAGAGCGTCCGACGTCGCGGCAGGCCCAGACGGAGATGGCGGGACGAACTGGATAAACACTGAAAAAACTGGCAAGAAATAGCAATAGATCGTGATAAATGGAAAGAGGGTAGAGAGGCCCTTGCTCTTCAATGGGACAAAACAGGCTCATAATAATAATAAGAATGTTAAAAAAAAACCAAGTTCCAACTTTTAGTTTTACCCACACCGGCATATTTTCGTGTTAATTATTTCTTTGATCACTTTTTATATCATCAGCGTCATAAGGTAGACCGTATATAGTGGGTAGGTACTTATGACGTACGTACGTAGGATTCCGCGAAATTAATTGTTGTGAAGCATTCTTCGTATGACGGGACCCTCTGCTTGGTCTCTCATGTTAACTATTACGCCAACGAGGTTGTCAAATTGATATTGATATTGAATTGATTGATTGGATTGTGTGCTCAGAATGAATGAATAATATTTATAATATATACTTTAAAAATTGAATACTCAAGAGCTGGCGCTTACCTCGGCCAACGTATAAGCTTGGCGATCCAGCGAGGTAATGCCGCCAGCATTTTAGGCACCTTAGCCGCGGACACTGACTTAGATTTAATTTACTATTTGTAAGGTTTTTGTGTGTGTGTGTTTTTATTTGTATAAGATTTTATGGAATTAAATTTATAGATCAAATTAAATTAAAATACTCAAGTTAAATTAAAGTACTATTCTTCCAACGCCTTGATGACATACAATTCATTTGATGACTACCGTTTTTTCCGTAAACGATTTCGACATAGTCTAAATATGTTGTTGAAATAATTGATATTCTTTAGCTGTGACGTTAGTAAATATTAATATGCAAATATGACTCAGTTGAGCGAAACCAGTTTCATTGATACTCGCACGGTTTTAAGTTAATACTCAGTTTGCCGCGTAAAAAAATATCAACAAACCGCCGTTAAAACACGCAGCCAAATAATCAATCCGTTCTACCTATAGGGTTACTATTAAAGTAACCTCATAAGTGGCTTAGTACATTTTACTAAATTTTGCTTAAAATCTAGACAATTCACCTTAGTCCCATACCTTTTAAAGGTTTGCGGGAGAAAGTTTCTTCAAACATATTGCGCGCGATACAACATTTTTTTCTGTCTTAGTTTTTTTCCATATAACTTGTAGTTTTGTCGGAAATCAAAATAAACCATTTTTTACCCTTAAAAACTCACCCCTCCCACTTCCTGAACTCGGGTTTGCCGTAATTTATTTTTCCTTTCATTTTGAAAAAATCCTACTGTTTTTTTTTGGTTTCAAAAATCGACCCTGGTCTATTACTTATAGGCGCCATTAAAAGTTTATACGTAAGTTACTGTCAACCCTGTATATTCTTAGACAAACGAAAACACACACTTATTATATTTTTCGGACGCGCTCGTGAATTTTAAGAAAAATTACCTACTTTAAAAGAAAAGGGCGTCGGTTGCCTATATTGGCAAAACGTTCTAAGCTCCGTAGTCGGTGGCCTTATTTCGTAAAGCGTTCTGCGCTCCATAGATGTGTCACAGTGAAAGATTGCAGGTGTGAATTTTCATAAATCTCGGCTATCAAAAGTATTTTTGTAAAAAATCTATAACATTTTTATGTCAGAAAAGCTTGCGTTTCTTTAAAGCCTAACTAAAGTGATTCATTATTACGGTCTTCAAGTGTCCTCTAAGACTGTAACTAATAGGTATTGTGGTGACGACTTAACGAGGGCTTCCGGAAAATAGTTCCATAATTCCCATTATTTGCTCTGCAAATGAAAAACCCAAAACCTACGGTGTGGTTTTCCGAACTAATATATAAGCACCTACATATTTTATAAATAGATGACAAAATTAAATATTTAGTGTACTTCCGCTGTAATCCGAAATCCAAATTAAGACAAGTAAAGGAAAAATTAACTAAGATTAAAGTTACCTATCACAATTCGGAAATTCTTAACTCTACACGTGTTTCGCCTAACCACAAGGCATCATCAGGAGATGCTGACTCTTCGAACGACAAGTCGAGAGATCGAGAGAGTTCGAAGAGTCAGCATCTCCTTTAATTTTGTCATCTATTTACAATGGTTTTCCACAAAGTAACGCCTGAGTCAATAAGTTATTTACATATTTTATCTTAATATTCTGGAAACTTATTTAGAAATTAATTTGTGTCTCTTTTTTTCATTTCAGCTGACATCCACTTAGACGTATTGAACACAATGGGAATGAATCCAAACAACAGGCCGCGGTCCTCGTGTGAAATACCTAGGATACCCAACAATAACAAGTAAGTTGCTATTATTCCTTTCATCTCTTCGTACGTATATCGTACGCCGAGACATTTAAGGGATACGCAGTGACATTTTACAACCATTGTAAACCTACATCAAGTGTATGATTGTATTCCAAAATGATGGCAACTCATTCAGGCGTGCGGTTACCTGATATACCTGAGATACCGCAGGTTGTGGGTTTTGATCCCCGTCTTCTTCTTTCCCCGTCGATTTAAGCTCAAAAAAGAGCTTAAATTTCTCGTAAAAGAAAACGTCGTTAAGAAACAATAGCATAGTTGTTGAGCATGTTCTAGTGCGTGATTGCAATTTGATAAAACTGTGGCTAAGAACCTTACCCTATGTTACGGAAGCTTCTTTTAGAGCCACTTATTCCAGTTTATCTATTTATACATAACTATTTGTTTAATGAAAAACCGCAGGCATTGAGACGATCCATGGAGTCGATGTAGTATCGACATTCATGTTCAATGTAGGTATACTAGTGCTTGACTGGTTAGTTACTAACCTCAATTTGAAAAAACTGTGGCTAAGCACTTTACCGCTGTGTTTCCGAAGCCTCTTTTAGAGCCACTTATTCCAGACTAAATATTTATACATAACTATTTTGTTTAAAAACCCGCAGCCATTGAGACAATCCATGGATTCTATACCTACCTACAATCGACATTCATGTCGATTGTAGGTATACTACCGACACTGGTGTAAACTTTTAAGCTTTGGTATCGAGAATTGACAAAAGCCCTTACATGGGTAAACCTAGCTTAAGCTATAATTATAACCTGTTAGTCCATTATAATTAAGATAATTGCGTATGATCGATGATCGCCCTTGGATCGCCTCAGTCAACTGTGCTGCAGGCGCCTCCGTCGCTAATTATATTTATTTTGTAATTAATTACGTAATTAAGTACTCGTAATTCAATAATAAATAATCATTAATGCAAATTTTACGAAGCAGGATAACAAAATGTACGGATAATGCGTCATAGTATTGTTGCACGTGAAAATATAATTTTATGGTAATCTCAGTAATATTACAAATGCGAAAGTTTGTTTGTTTGTTTGGTACTCCTTCACACTCTTGAGGGCTGAACCGAATGTAATGAAATTTGGTATGGAGATATATAATTGGCGAGTCGGGTTCGCTCATAAAGGTTTCCGAACCATTATCTACAATAATAAAAAAAAACACATTTGTTGTATGGGAGCCCTCAAATATGTTTATTTATATTTTATTTGAAATAATAAAATTAATACATAATTAAATGTTCTGTGAATATTTAGTGGTTCTACTAAATGTTATTATAAAGATCGAATAAAAAATTGCTTTAAAAACGTATTGGCTGTTTGAGAGCCTTTGTTTTTAATAATAATATGTTTTTTTTTATTTGTGATATTATAGCGTCACTGAAAATACATAATTATATCCAGCTTTCTAGCTATCACGTTCTATGAAATAAAGCCTTGGTGACAGTCAGACATCGAAGGCTTAGAGTCCCGTTTTCACCCCTTGGTTAAAAATTGGACCTTATATTAACACATAGGCTTCTTTCATTCCGGATTAACGCAGGTAGCACCGCAGGGCGCAGCTAGTAAAGTGTACAAAGAACAAAAAAAGTCACACAACGTTGCGTCGCCAGTTGTTGGTAAAAAAGTAAATGTGAACTAAAATCCTAGGGAATAAAAATAAGTAAACAATTTTTAGATCGTCTCACAGAGAAGTTTTTCCGGTTATAGTGACGCACGAGATAACTTGACGAGGCAATCTTGAGTGTCTGTCTGTATCGCCAAAACGAGAAGTAAAAGCCATTGTTTGACGTCAATACTGGAAAACATTAATTTTTATGATTTAAATAAACTTAACTTCTGTTCTTATTAGTACTTTGCAGTGTCCCCAATGTCGTAACTTAGACTACCTTTGGTCAATAAAATTAGAATCTTTTTGTTTTGTCATGAAGAATAAACAACCGTGCGTACTGCCTAACTCGCTTTTATGTTATATTCATGCGATAATTAAAAAAAGGTTAAGTTTTAAATACCTATTGCAAATCTTAAGTGATAAATTTTATTTTGACATAATAAAAAGGGCGATCAAATTGATTTTAAAATGAAAGGATCTCTCAATCAAAATCTCAGTCGATTGAGAACCGGGCCAAGAAGCTCATAGGTAATGAGTCCATGTGCAACGCGAGGCTTCAAAGTTTGGAGCATCGCCGCAATGTTGCGAGTCTGTCGGTTTTCTATCGGTTGCATTTCGGAGAGTGCGCGTCTGAATTGCATCAGCTAATTCCTCCGGCCCCTTTCCACTATCGGACGAGCAGGAAGACGGCTAGGAGACACCGCTATACAGTTGAAGTTCCAAAAATCCGCACGAAGCGTTTCGCTTCCTCATATATTGTGCGGACCATTAAACTGTGGAACTCATTGCCGGAATCCCTGTTCCCTCTGAACTATAACCTCACTGTCTTCAAGGCGAGAGTGAATCGGTTTCTTCTAGGCAAGCGCGCTCCACCCTAGATCGCAACATCACTTAACATCAGGTGAGTTTCGATCAAGCGCTTGCCTATCTAACATAAAAAAAAAATCTGTGTTTATTTTTTAATTGAATTTAAAGCAGTTAATGCCGTAGTAATTTTATTATGATTTAAGTATATTGCGTATCTTCAACTTAGCATTTTGCCAATCATATTATTAAGTGGTTCTTCTTATTCTTTCATCGTATTTCTCATTACTGAAGGTCGTGATTTCCCTGCAGAATTTATTCATTGGGGAAGTTCTATTAGGCTACGTCATGGTGGAACACGCCCCGGTTACTCGACTGATGACACATTTTCTCGGATTTTGTGGTCCTTAAACATGTAGGTTTTCTTAAAATGTTATGTTTTATAGTCTAGTCAACAAGTGCCTTTTAGGTCAACTTTTTTCAGCAGTCTCCGAAAATTATGATTGAGGTGTCATTCGATTCGGAATGGCATCTAGATAGTTTTCGAAAAACAATGAAGTTCCGCAAATAAAAATTACAAAAGTTATTAACAATTAACTAAAAAAATAAGAGAGGTTTAGTTTTTTGCAAATATCTCATAAACTAATAAAGATTTTTCAAATTTGATTTTAATTAATTAAAGATTGATTTTAATTAAGATTCAGAAAGAGGAGGAAATTTCCTAAAAGAAGTTCCGACTCCCGGAATTGTAGGACTATTATTTATAATTTTCCCAGAGGGTTGAAAATACGCCCGAAAACGGGTACTCCGGCTTGCGTAAGCCACGCCACCTTGAATGAATAAATATTATTTAAACTTATCAAATATGAAAATTAAAATTTGAAAAAATTCAGGTGCCTACTGGACAGATCAATAAACAATAATCCGAGGTCAAATTTTTTATTTTTTTTATTTGCGGAACTTCATTGTTTTTCGAAAACTATCTAGATGCCATTCCGAATCGAATGACACCTTAATCATAATTTTCGGAGACTGCTGAAAAAAGTTGACCAAAAAGGCACTTGTTGACAAGACTATTAGTATTATGTTGTACAAGACAAAATGTAATCAATTTTTTTTTATAAATATAAATGTTGATAAAATTGTGTGCGGGATAAGTTAAGCCATGTAGTTTTAATAACCATTAAAGTGAGCACGTACGATTATGATAAGTATTTTTATTTCTTTACCGTAATAAAAAATTAACTGCACCTGGGTGTGGCTTTGAAGCTAAATCTTTAAAATTTTATTTAGTTCACAGTATCACACAAAGTTCAGTTCAAAACTTTCAGACCCGCATTAACCAGACCGTTGCTTAACTTCGTTGATCGCGTCAGATGTCCTGAGTTAGCCGAGCTACAGGCGCTACTAATAGTAATTGATATTGTTGTGTATCTTCTTCTTCTTCCTTGCCTTATACCACTAGGTGGGGTCGGCACATCAAATTTTCCTCTTCCACTCTCCTCTATCAGCCGTCGTCTCTACATTCACTCCTTTCACTCTCATGTCCTCATTCACACACTCCGTCCATGTGTTCTTAAGCACTTCCATTTCCATACATCTCCTACTAACATGCATCTCCTCTCTGCGCACCACATGCCCATACCACGCTAACTTCCCACTCTTTAGTTTCTCACTCACTGACTTTAGCCGAGCTACAAATAGTAGATATTGTTGTGTATCATGTGTTTTTTTTATATACTATGATGGGTTTGCGCTTGATCAGAATTCACCTGATGGTAAGCGACATTGTGATCTAAGGTGGAACGCGCTTACCCAGAAGAAACCGGTTCACTGGTGCTTTGAAAACCGCAAGATTATAGTTTTCAGGGAACAGGGCAAGGAGTTCCACACCTTGGCAGTACGTACAATGAAGGTGGAGGCAAAACGCTTAGTGTGCATTTTAGGCATCTCCACAGTGAAACGATGCCGCCTTGTTGTTTCCCTGCTCGTCCGATGGTAAAAGGGGGTGGGGGGAATTAAATCGTGCAATTCGGTCGCACACTCTCCGAAATGTAACCTATAAAAAACCGAAAGACTGGCTACTGTTTATGTAAACAAATGTTAGAGTGTGCGTGTCGTTGTGTTGCAGCGTGTACGAGAGCGGCGCGGGCGGCGGGTGCGGGGCGGGCGGCGGCGCGGGCGGGCTGGCGTGCGGCGAGCTGCAGGTGCCGGGCGGCTCGCTGCCGGACCTCACCTCCGTGCACTTCCCGCAGCCGCACTACCGCGCCGCGCCAGACTACCACCAGCCCAGATATGTACGTACCACCACAACACAATATAATATATATACACACTATAACATAATACTACCTGGATGAGCGAGCTTTGCTCGGTTTTTTTTTATAAATATGACATTTTCTAAAAATGATTTATGAATCATTTTTATTTTTATGACACACTGTAAAAAGTCGGGTTTGCCTTCCTGACGCTATAACTCCAGAACGCACGAACTGATTTCCACGTATTTGCATTTGTTGGAAAGGTCTCGGGCTCCATGTGGTTTGTAGCAAACAAAAATCAGGGTTAAATTTCTACAGAAAAGGCCTACTTGAAATTAGAATGTGCACTCTATAGTATTTTTTTAAACTCATTTCACTCACGGTTGGTTAACCCCATATTGAAATATTTCTAGTTTGTGTTATGGTGGCTAACACAACTGATATACTACATATAACAAACATATATATTTTTTATAGATACCTACATATTTAACACCCAGACCCACAGCCAACAAATTTAGTTACGCACAAAGATGTTGACTGAGCCGGTAATCGAACCCTTCTAATTGGCAGTCATGGTAACTTATACGCCAACGAGGTCGTCAAAATGGGTGGTAATATGGATACTTTGACGAATTCAAAATGTTTTTATTCAAATTCATATGTACAGTACAAACTTATTCACTAACCCTCAAACTGGACGCATTCGCGCCCGTGCCATGGAGGCTAGTGCTTTCCAGTGGCTTAGATAAGTACATAATATAAAAAATAAAAGATTAATAAAAAGTGTCATATTCAGACGTTTGTGGAAATAATTATTTAAAAGTGTAAGTCAGTCAGTTGGTTGCTTAAAATGTAAACTTATTATAATAATTTATTTGGTATAAAAACATTATATTGTATTACTAGCTGACTCGGCAAACGTTGTTTTGCCTCACTTAGGGGTATGAAAAATAGATAGTGTAGCTTATATGACACGTTCGTAGATTTACCATAGCAGCGCCATCTATTGATTACTTACTCAACCCAGTCGAAAGGTATCGACATCTGTTAGAATCATTTGGAGTTAACAGATAATTGTGACTGACAAATAATAACAGACAATAATTAGCAATAAATTAAAATTGCGACTATAATTTGAGATTTAAACTATCCTATTTCTCAAGTTGGATCGAACTGCACATGGTGTGCGAATTTTATTATAATCGGTTAAGTAGTTTAGGGGTCCATTGAGGACAAATATTGTGACACGAGATTTATATATATTAAGATAAGATTGCCGGTTATTAATTGCAGAGTCCGAGCTCCCCCGGCGGCAGCGTGTCCCCGGCGACGGGCGGGCTGTCCCCCGCGTCGGGCTCGCCGGTGGGCGCCACCGTGCCGCTCGCCGCGCTCCACCACCACGACCACAACCCGCCTCTCTACGACACGCAGGTGACTCCCACACTGTGCTCTCCAACTTCATCATTTGATTCCACCATCTCCGTTCTACTACAGAACGAGCAGAGAGTCTGTGAAGAGACACCGATACAGAGTTGAAGTTCCAAACTTTCGTACAAAACGCTTTGCGTCGACCTTTCTTGTGAGGACTGCGAAGCTTTGGAACTTTTCAAAACGGTCCAGTAGTTACGGAGCCTATTCGCGTCCAACAAACTAAACAAACGATCACAATTTTGTTCTTTATAATATTGGTAAAAAATCCTTTAAAGTTTTAGGCGATTTGAGTGATCCTACTCAGATAGTCTGATAGAAAAATGTTACTCAAATAATATATTTCAAAAAAAATTATGTATGTTGAACAGCCCGTCTAGAATTCCCAGCATAGTCGCTTTAATATTATATAGGTATGTGTGTGTATTGCTCCTACAATCTTACATAGATTCGAGAAGAAACAAACTATTGTTTAGAAATCATGTATTCTTTCAGAACAAAACAATTTAACTCATCAATAGTAATTATTATTCGAATATAAAATTCTAATTTTGAGTTAAAAAACTTAATTACAGTCCTTGATTAGAACAGGTATTGTAGGCTCGACAAAAAGCATTAACCATGAAGAAATTACTTCACACTTAGAAGAAAATATATTGATAACTACTACCAAATATTTTTATGTCATTTGATGATGTGATATTGCGGATGACAATGACAATGTGTCTCATCTGCGCGTGCGCATCTTACTGATTGTTTACTCGCAGTGTAAAATGTACGGTTATTGTCTTATTTCCTATTTATACCTTATTACTTTATCGGGAAATGCCGTTTCGTTGCCTTTGATTCTTTCATTTTCCGGTAACGGTCCATGTTTGAGACATTTCTGCTTCAAATAGTACCCAAAAATGTCGTATCATATTTTCTCTTACTTATGAATAGCTTAGATCTATTTATAAAATAATCTTAAAACATATGACTATGTAGAACAAATGTCAATAACTTTTCTTGAGATTCAACTACAACGAATTCGATGGTACCGCTACCGCTATAACTAGATAAATAGATGTTAGCTGTAGTAATAAATGTGACACCTAACACAGCGAAGATAACACGTCTACTGCCATTCTAGACTCCCTCTAGGGGAGACTTAACTTTCTGTTGTTTTGTTCTGTTTTGTGTTTATTTGCTTTCAACACAAATCATTTTTGTTTATTTCAGAATCACTTATCTGTACCAAACACAAATAATTATCTCCATCGTAATAAGGTTCGTTTTCTTTTTTAACCTCTCTAAATTTTTCCGGTTCATCCATTATGCAGACGCTTTAATGCTTACCGACGCAGTCTGGCGGCGAAGCGCTTTGGTGCGCTCCAAACACCTTTTTAACATTCAATTTTGTACAATTTTCCAGTTTTTATTCATTCATTAACTTGGACTTTTACCCATTGGAGCTTCAATTGGCGAAAATCTGCATGATTCAAAATTCTAAATCATTTACCGCTTCTATTTTTCTACACTAATGGAAATTGCGGACTCGTCTGCCAATGTACGTCAGTTGTTTTTTTATTTAACTGCACAAATACTACCAGTGTTTGGTTCCCTCTTTTTATACCCTACTAATGTACCTCTAAATTTGTTGATTATTTTTTCTTGAAAACTAACATGTGATTTGGCATGGAATCTTTATAAATCCATGATAATCGAGTAATTAATTGTAGTATCACGCAAATCGATTCCATTTTTTTACACCTACAGCTGTATAAATGACATTCTGCTGATGAGTCATGAAACTGCCATTGAGTATCCATTTTGTTAACAAATGTTTAAAACAAACAATGGGAGTTTTTTGACTTGCAAATCATAAAGAAAACTAACCTCGCTGTGTATTTAATCTTTCTGGCAACACATTAAACGCTTAAGCAAAATTCACATCAAGGGGGCATGGATAATATTTATGCATATTGTGTCGGTGTACCTAAAAAATGTAGCCAAAAGTTTAAAAGAGCAATAAATATTTAGGCCGGTTGGATTTGAACCAGCATCTCAGAATCTGCCATATGGTTATGGAACCATAACAATATGGCACCTATTTAATGCTCACTTATTTTTAAAACTGTAGATACATATCACAAGAGAGCTTACTAAACTTGGTTCTATCAAACTAATTTTAAACGTTACGTTAGTAATTTTGAGTATTTTAAAACGTGTTTTAAAACAATTAAATATAGAATAAAGCGTAGAGTTAAAACTTAATTAAGTTGTTCGAATATTCAGCTATGACCAAAATTTTAAATCATTTTTCATTATCTAAAGAAAATCTAGTCTGATAGAGCTACAGTTAAGGCTTCAATCATGATTTATTGTATAAAACGAAACACAAAGTACTGTCGGTAACACACACATAACGAACAAATATATTTTACTAATTTTAATTTTATTCTAACTGCATGTTTTTGCTAGCTTCAACAAGTGGAATTGATGATACTTTGGATTTGGATTGCTAATCTATTTGTAGAAGAATATCGATGAGCTATGAAAGAAATTGTAATGACAAATTCTTCGCAGTCGTATTTTAATTGATAAAATTATTTAGTGTGACATCAACACTCACGTACTAAGAGTTACTTGTAGCTCAACTTTCTAAGGGTGTCTATGGTTTGATCATCTATTAAAATATATTATCTGAATTTCGAAGAATTTCAGAAAAATATATGTTTATATACATGTGGTCTCGGCTTAAAGGTTTTTTTGTATTGAACTTTTTATTTCTACTCTTAGAAGGTTGGGTGTTAGTGAACTCTGCAGGGTTGCTCGATTCTAAACCATAATCTTTAAATACAGTATTCTTGAGGAAAGAAAGATAACTCATAGTCTTCATCTCCGTGAGTACTACAACTAAATCAACTCCAAAGTTTGATCAATGCAAATGAGACAAGCTATCAGGCAACATTCGGACCTAGCGCCTGCACAATAAGATCGATAATCCCTTGCTGAGCATACGCCTCTGTCCGCAGACGATGTCGCCGCTGGATCACACGTGGATGACATCAAGCTACCAGAGCCACTGTAGTCCGCCCTCACAATACTCCTCAACGTCGAATATAAATATACCTTCACCCACGGTATGTTGGCATTTTACTGGAATATCTAGTTTTTATGGCTTGTGCTTGACTGAAACTCACCTGATGTTAAATGATCAAGCTAGAACGGAGCGCTCTTAACTAAAAAAAAACTGTTGATGATTGAATTTGTAATTGTTCTAAATAATTTGAATTTGATGGTGTCTTGAATTGTTGAGTTATATATAAGACACGGAATTTATAAATTCCGCTATTTTTTGCTTTTGTTTATTTTGAGTAGAAAAGGATAATACATTGAAATATAGGTCCTGACTATTTGTCGTAATAAAAAACGTGTCACAACTGCCAGTCAGAAAGGACAACTGATATACAAAGGCTGTCTTTAAATATTTTATGGACACTTACTTACATAACTGTTGAGTGTCACTTTGTTACTTCCTTGTGAAATTGACAGCATCGGAATGCAAAAGTATACAACATTTTAGAACAGTTTCCTGAACTAAATACATATTTACTAAGTATCTCTTTGTTTATTTATTTACTCTGTGGTCGGCTCAGACCGTATTTAAAAAGTGTTATAAACTGAATGTATTATGCATTGTCAGATGGTAAACAGTCCAGGCAGTCCAGTAGAATCACCACAGAACGACTATAGCAACTTACATCAAGCGTTATTGCAGCCCTTCGAACAAATTACAATGGTGAGTCTCTATATTTCCTTTCTAAATATTAATTTCGCTCTGATTACCAGTTAATCTATTGAGCGCCATCTATTTTTGACACGTTAAAAACGTGATAAAGAATTTAGCCTTGGAGAAAATTACTCCAATAAAGTGTATCGTTTGACGAAATAAAAAAGAAATCAAATATAATCATCAAAAACAAGACATTAAGTACATCCTTTACGAATTAACGTAAGTAATTATGTTTGGGTAATTATGGCACTTCGCTATTCGTATTCGGTGTTTTCTGTATTAGGCAAATATATTGACGATTACGCGACCATGTAAATAGAGGCAAATACGCCCATTGTTACAAACGACCACACAAGCATTTTATATTCGCCATATTTGTGAAATATGCGAAGAAAACAAACATATTGTGTAATAGATATGTATATCATAACCTTGTAATTATTTGCCAAATATACCGAATACGCGAATACCGATGTAGTACAGTCATTATAGAATTTGCCGAACGTTAGGTTTTTTCTCGTGGATGTAAGTTCAAAGCAATCTCTTGTGTATATTTTTTATTATATTTTATAATGTAATTTAATTTATTAGTTATTATAGTTTAAACTAATAATATAAGTGAGTTATGTTACCCTTAAGGGCAAAATCTTGATTTTACAGGTATTTCGATATAAATCGTAAACGAATCTAAAAAAGTGCTTAAAAGCCGTCTAGAGAACCACTCTAAGAATATTTACACTTATTTTGGTGCCAATGAGATTTATCAATACCGCTTACGATTAATAGCGAAACACTGTAAAATTAACGATTTTATCCGTATCTTCGCCTTAAGAACCTGCAATTTAAAAACGAATTGCGTTATATATTTCATGTATACTGTGATGTCCCTTTTATGTAAAAAATGTATTGTTTCTATGCGTCATTCGGAATAAAGCAAGGAGTTGTAAGTACTGACTTAATATAAAAGCTTATAAGATAACATTTGATATACACATAACATTGTGATTTGCGCTACGGCTTTTATATATTTGCACTGATATGTTAATATGCGCCTACAGAGTTAATAGTAATTAGTAAACATTCTTTCAAAAGAGGCTTTAGTACATTAAAACAAATAACTATTGTTCAGAGACATTTGTAAGTATTTGACTTTTATGCAAATCTGACATTCAATTGAGTTATAGTATGGAACAGGTTATTGAAATTAATCTTACAGATCACTGTATTAAAACTTTCGTAAGGTATATTTGAATAATGTTTATATAACCGGCTATCACTTACGTTTATTTTGTCGGTATTAGCCCGACATGTTTCAGCACAATCGGTGTGCCATTCTCAAGGGCAGGAACACAGCCAACGTAAGTTCGTGACAAAATTAACCGTAAGTTGGCCGCTTATACAAACTTAAACTTACAGATGATACAAAGCAATAATTGTTTGTTGAAAATGTTCTGAAGATACTTCTAGACAGATTCTACATGATTACTAGTTATTCTGTATTGAAGTTAGACGTGATATATAAGCGTTTATTTGAAATGAACCAAAGTTAGTTGCAAAAGAAATTGCGAGAAGTAAAAACGCACAATCAATGCAATATCCCGAAAATCTTAGTTTACACAAAAATAGATAGGAATCTCTACAAATTTATCTTATTTTATGATTTGCATTGCTACTCGACACAAATTGTTTTAATTTTATTTTAAAAATAGGTATTTTGTTAAAAAGTATTAAGTTCTGTCAAAAAATAAATATTTATTTATACTATTTAAGAAAAAATAGTATACTTTGCCAGAAGTTATTACGGAATGAGGTTATATTGCATATGGATATTAAGTAAAATCAAACAAAGCTAAAATAAAATATACATTGTAATAAAAGTATTTAATAGTTATCGTATCGTGTTTAAATGTCTGAATTACTATAATTTCATCTATCCATATGAAATATGATATAAAGTGAGGGCCAACAACTTTGACTAGCGTATCTTCTTCTTCAAGTGCCTCTCCACTACTGGAGGTTGGCCGTCAGCCTACTGAAGTTCGTTTTATCCTAGCGTATACTTGTGGTCAAATATGAATAAAGATTTTGGTATTCAATTTTGTGAATTGTGATTGATTTAGTACCATATTCCCAGAGGATAAATACAGTCTGTTCATTTACACATAAAAAAATCGCCTTGACGTCCTAATCTGCGTAGGCCTTAACGATCGCGTTGTGATGCGTCGGCGTGTCACAGGATTTGGCATTTGTTGGCCCTCGCGGTTGGTCCATGATGTAATGTGCCCCGTGTAACGTTGGTGGATGTTGGCCAAGGACTGGGCGCAGCTGGTGCAGAGCCTCGTGGAGTCGGGGTGGACAGCGCACGTGCAAGTCGCCGACAATGTACGGCATACTTATTGTACACATTGCCTCTACTTATGTATGTACATGTATAATTTGTCTAAATTATCGGTCTCTTTCAATAGACCTGCTAACACGCCTGGTTCTACTGAATTGTGTCAGCGCTGCCAATTCAGATTGTAGACGCTAAGAAACTTTGGCACAAAATTTGTTAGCCTCATTTTAAATATTTGAGTTGGCCACAATGTGTTAGCAATTCCGTTGTTGGATAACGGATGCGTGAACGGTCCTTGGAAGAGACAGACTTACGTCAACTTTCGTTCGCTGAAAAGAGACAAAGCGCTGTCTCCTTAGTTGTAACATACGTGATATGCCAACATTATCTAGCTAATTTAGACAAATCATATTGCCTCGAGAGGTAATGCGTGGACTGAAACAGTAATAAAATGATAGTATTGTATACATTGTATGGAAAACCTGACGGGACTTTAGCTGACCTTTTCGTCGTGTAAAAACATTATTATGTATAACTCGAATAAATAGAGGGTTTCCATCTACAATTATTATTTAATTATTATAATGTTCTTTATAATGCTCTGGGTCTGTAAAGAAAACATTCATTTTTCGTTCCTGTCATCTCACTTGCATAACTTTATGAGTGTGAGCAAGAGGAGACGAACGTTTTTTTTTTTCTTTATTGACGCGAGTTATTATCGATAATCGTGTATATTTTTATAATATTCAACACGACAGACTCGCCGAACTAACGTTTTAACTAAGTAATTATATGAGCTAGTCCACCGATTGCCTCTTGAGTATTTCAGTTATATTTTTTACTACGATTACTTGGAATTAAATTTATAATGTTCAATTTTATTGTAATGCATTATGCTGATTACAGTTGTCAATTGTACACAAATCATAAATAATTTGCTTGTTTTCATAGTTTGTATATTTTTGTAATTTGATAATACATAAGAACACCTATGATTTTATAAGTGCAAATATTATTTTGATGCTTCGTTTTGCATAGTTGGTTAGGCATGGAAGGTTATTTTAAACATTTTGTAGATACAGTATTTTCCGTATATTTTGAGAACTAGTAAAAACATACTTTTAATGGCTTCTTGTTTATATTGTTGGCGAAAATTCATTATTGCCTTTGATTTGACCTATTCCACTAGGTAAGGTCGGCAAATCATATTTTCTTCTTCCATTTCACTTTATCAGCTGTTATTTCCTTTACCTCTTCTACATTGTACATTCACGTCATTTTAGGTTGACCTCTGTCTCGAATACCTTCTACTATCATGCCCATACTTCTTCTTGCCACATTCTCCTCTTCACTACGCATCACATGCCCAATCGCCCATACCACAATAATGAATGAAATATTGTTTCTTCGTGATTGATGTGTTATGAGGTTATTTCGTGATAATTTAAAGAACGTTTTACGAACAAGAAGTCATGCTAAATTTGTTTTTACTGTACAATATATTACAATTTTCAAACAAAAACCATAGTTTAGTTACCTCCGATTATTTGGATATACTGTTTTTCTCATACCATTTTGAAATGTTTGAGATGTACTTTAAAACTCCAATGATTAAATTATCAATGTTACGACACAAAATAGATACTTATTGCATGCTATTAAATAGCATATATAGAAACTTATTGCATGGGTTTCCCTGTACGGATTTGAATTATTTTATTTGAAGTGAACTTAATGTGTAGTCTTACAAATACTATTTGTCACTAATTTTAAAATGGTTTCCTTTATACTCGTACTTTTTGTAATCTATCACTATAATTATTTTTCACAAGTTCGTTTCACATAATGTATCAAGACATCTTGAACTTTGCTTTCTCCCTCTTGTTAGTTATTCGTAGTTCTATTTACGGATAGAATGGTAGTCATAGTGAAGTCTATTGAAATATTTACTTCCTATTTCCTTATTTTGCTTCGTACTTATTATAAAGAGCGTGCAAATTATTCTCCTATACATATTCATCTTATTTTTGCGAAAAATAGGTAATTATCACCAGGGTCTATAATAGTTTCTCTATTTAGTTAATGTTCTATTCAATGACAAAAAATATGATTGGATCCCATTGGTTCTACCACCTAACATCGGTAGGGCCTAGTATGAGTTTTTTATAATGCACAAAACTACGTATTGGCTTTCGTATACTCTTTTCTAATGTAAACCTCATTGGTTAAAATGATTGTCAGAAGACTTATATTGTTTGTCTATGGATAGAAATATACCGGAATAAAAACTATACGTAGTTATGCGCATTTGAAAAATTATACTAGCCCCACTGAAGCAATGAGACTATTTGTCTGTGGATAAAACTTAACGGAAACAACAACTATAATGTAGTTTATTTATTCTAATAAACTTGTCAAATTTACCTATTTATCGCAAAGAAGATGTTGCTTATTTTCAATTCTTATCAAATTTAAAAAGCTACAAGAAACTTTTGTCACTATTTGCCAAGGTAATTTGCACGTTCAACCCAAGCCCGTAGAGCGATATTAGAGCGTACTATTTTGTTCTGTCCAGTTGGATCACCCAGTAACGACGTACAGCACGACGTATATGAACCACAGCTCACCGCACTCGCCGCAAACGAGTAATACAGCGCACACCTACCCACAGGTTAGTTTGTATATTCTAATTAAGGTAATAGAGCAAGAGCCCATAAGTTTCTGACCTTCGTCTTTTAATAAAAGCTGAAAATTGTTCTATGTGTGTCCCTAGTAGAGGTAAGAATGATCCCCAACCATGAAGCTAAGGCAGCAGTGGCTTTGGCAGATAACTGGTAACAAAGGTGTATAAAATTCCATCTCAAATTCGTTATAGTATAAAATCTGATTTTTTTACATTTGATTCATAATATCAAAAGTCGCGTTGCTCATTGCCAGACGGTTATTATGGTGGCAACCGTCTGCCAGACGCCCTTAAACTATTATAATTTATGAGTATACTTACGTTATATTAGAAAACCTAAATTCTATATATAATCTTTTGGGGGCCGATGGAATCAAATGTAAAAAAATCAGGTTTTATACTATAACGAATTTGAGATGGAATTTTATACACTTTTGTTACCAGTTATCTGCCAAAGCCACTGCTGCCTTAGCTTCATGGTTGGGGATCATTCTTACCTCTACTAGGGACACACATAGAACAATTTTCAACTTTTATTAAAAGACGAAGGTCAGAAACTTATGGGCTCTTGGGCTATAAAGGATTTGTATCATATACATATAAAGATATTGATATATTTATTATTATATTATTATGTCAAAACTTACATTTAATACATGTCACATGTTAAAAACTAAAACTAATACAGTTACTAATCAGATAACCCGCCCCTGCTCGCCCCCGGTGCAAAGGTGCCCATCACGCTCGCTTCTAGTTAAGAAGTTATAAAGAAAATGGTAGTGCAGTAGAAACCGATTAACCAGACTAACTGTTTTTGTTAGGCATTCGGATAATCGAAAGTATGAAGAAAATCTGGATTTTTTTTACACGCTTTCTATTAAGTTCACCTGTATGTTTGTTTGTAACCGACTTCTTTGGGCGCGATTTTGACCCACTTTAAACGGCCAGATTTCGTTCAAACTTTGTAGATTTATTGAGGACCGATGACAATACACTAATTTGATAAAATTACGGTTTTCTATAAAAAGCGTGTTTTTTAGTTTTTTAAACTACTATTATATTTATTGGTCTGTAGTCTGGATAATCGCGAATAAGTATAACCGAGACCCGGATAATCGAGTATCTACTGTATAAGAAAATGGTATTAAATCATGCTTATCGTTTATTATATGTATTTTTTGATAAATTGTTTAGAAATAGGAATTTTCTTTTAAGTAGAAGTAATGTTTAGTTTGGCAACTATAGTTGATGTAACCATCAGACTACAAAGAAAAACCTTTATACAGCAAAGTACCTAAAGTGACGTACTAGATATCAAAGCTTTAAATCCAATGGGAGAATGTTTCTGACTGTCATTAAAGTATTTTTATACCAGACAAAATCACACGCTTTCACATTTTAATTCTCCAACCGGGTTTTATACTATTCAAAATATGCCAGTTACAATCCAAACCCGATTTACTTTGCCCTGAAGAGTGCAAAGTTAAGTGTTATTTTACTGCCTCATGTCAATACGCTCCGGGGCTAAATAGTGACTACCATAAAATTTAATGTAACATGTCTTTAAATAGAAAGAAAGAAAGATAATTATTTATTATGACAATTTTTTTTTTCTTTTTACCAGGACACATTTCACACACGGCTGGTTAGCCCCACACTGAACCATTTCTAGTTCGTATTATGGTTGCTAACACAACTGATATACTACATATACATACAAACATAATATATATAAATATATACATATTTAACACCCAGACCCACAGCCACTAAATTTTGTTAAGCACAAAGATGTTGACCGGGCCGGGAATCGAACCCGGAACCTTCTGATTAGCAGGCCGGCACGGTAACCTTTACGCTAACGAGGTCGTTAATATATGATACATATGATATGACCACACATGACAAAATATAATATGTATTTAAAATAGTACACATAACTTTAATTTGTCACAACACAGCCTCAACTCAGCATAATGCTTAGCTTAGTTGCACTGTGCTTATTGATATATGACATTATTGTTAAATAATATTAAAACTGGAAGAGGACTCTGGTCTCGTAACACGGTCTGATAACTAGTACGAGACCAGAGGCTTCAATATGCACCATGTATACATTTATGCACCAATAAATAATTTTGTATTTCTATAAATCGGTGGTGGCCGAGGCTAGGGAAGCGGAACGTAGGCCGTCCAGCGGCAAGATGGGTGGACGACATTACAGCTATCGCGAGTCGAACCTGGACTAGATTGGCACAGGACCGAGACAGATGGCATAACAAGAGAGAGTCCTATACCACAGAATAATAACTTGTACTTCGTACAGAAGCTTCACTTCGCAATGGTTTTCAAAGAAATATGAACTCAATCTGATAAACAATATGTTTTAATTTAGCTCGCGGTCCAGTCGAGCCCGTGATGATTTCGTTACCTACCAATTTCTTTTCAAAGGAATATGGGCCTTAATTCACTATGCTACGGTTCATAATACGTTGTACATGGTTATACGTAGTACTAGTTATTATTCTGTGGTATTGAAAGAGCCACATAGATTGGCCCTTTGCGCAGTGGCCGCCGCCCGTAGGTATGTTTTTAACACCTACACGCGGAGTGACACAGGCCTGCCTATACCCAGCAGTGGGATAGAACAGGCTGTGGATGATGATGATGATAAATCGGTATGTTTTCCAGACGAGTGAAGCGCACAGTAGTTCGAGCGGCACAAGCGATTCGCGGTCTCGGCTCCGAGACCCCGTACCGGGCGGCGGCGGGTTTGCGCCGCTACCCTCCCCGTCCGCGCCCGCTACCCCCGCCACGCCCGCCTCCATACCGGATATCATACTCACTGGTGAGTGTCACATACAAATATAAATCATTTATTGATAACACCAAAGTTACAAGTCAAATAATATGATATCATTACAAAAATATATGATACTAGCTGACCCGGCAAACGTTGTTTTGCCTCACTTAGGGGTATGAAAAATAGATAGTGTAGCTTATATGACACGATCGTAGATTTACCATAGCAGCGCCATCTATTGATTACTTACTCAACCCAGTCGACAGGTATCGACATCTGTTAGAATCATCTGGAGTTAACAGATAATTGTGACTGTCAAATAATAACAGACAATAATTAGCAATAAATTGAAATTGCGACTATAATTTGAGATTTAAACTAACCTATCTCTCAAGTTGGATGGAACTGCACATGGTGTGCGAATTTTATTATAATCGGTTAAGTGATTTAGGAGTCCATTGAGGACAAACATTGTGACACGAGATTAATATATATATTGAGATAAGATGTATCAATGTCAATTTTCACTTTTAATTCCGGTAATATAATATCATTACAATAGTATATGATATGAATCAAATGTCAATTTTAAATTCTAGATAATCATTTATATTAAAAAAAGTTTTATCTAATAGCCAAACCCTGAGTCATGTCCTAAAGCTGGCGGTGGAAGGTGCATCCCGGACAGTACGCGGTTTTAGATCGCGGGCCCCAACACGTAAACGGACCTCTCCAATTTCACAAGTCTATGTATTGTACCGGCGTTTTCAGTTGCATCTTCTACACGTTGCTACGTAAATCCCACGTTTTATTAGCTCCCTTGTGTTGAAATAATTCAAGGTGTGTGTGTGTGAAAAGTGCAACTTGATATATAAATTCACATGGTAGAGGCAAACACGCACTGCCTGCTCTATTAGATCCCGCAACTAGACAGCAGCGGGATCGCGCGACATTGTATATGTTACTCTTTCCGTTTTCCTATAGTGATGAAACCTTTCAATTCACCTTAGAACTGTGCAACAATCTGTGTGTAGACTTCGACCGGGTTACAGAGTACTCCGGGGACCTCGACGGCAGCATGTTTGGTGGGGAAGAAGCGCACCTACGAGCGGGGCTGGACTTAGACGAACTAAGTCTACTGGAAGAGCCCGGGGCGTTACTACCGGATTCGGCGGTGGAGCACGAGTTCCGGCTAGACCGCTTGTAGTATCCGCCCCTGTCCGACGACGGGACATTGGACTTCTGAACCGCTATGTGTTTACAGGTATGACGCTCGCGCAACTGTCTTGTGATAGTTGAGTACTTGATTAAAGTTTTACCCGTGATTGGTGTAAGTTATTGAAAATATGCTTGTGTTTGAAAACCACTCACTATACATAAAATCGAATGTAATAAAAACAAATGCTGTCAAAAATAAAACTGATGTGTAGAAAATTAAACGGCTAATATGTTCTCACATTAAATGTGTCAATGATTCGAACATCTAAACCAATGTTAGGAAAAATGTATTTCTGTATAAAAATAATGCGCGAGCGGGATAGCTGCAAATATGTATTCGGTACCAACCAATAGAATCGTTTGGATGTGGAATCTCTGCTTTTCTATTGGTCGGTTATAAGTCGCCGTCGGAGGCCAGACATTGTGAACGTTCACTCGAATATCATTAAATTTAATTCGGATCTAATGACGATTTTTATCTACGCGCGGCCTTCGTGGCCGATTCTTTTTGTAAATAAAACTCAAAGTGTTCACTTGACGATTTATGCATTTAAGCCGACGTGCGGGTGTGAAGAGGCGCGTACGCATTTGTAAAAAATAAATACAAAGCAATCATTAAACGGTCATCTGGCAATGACCCATTTTGCATTTTGATACGTTTGGCAGGCGAAAAACGCCAAATAGTAAACACACAGTCAAGCGACCAGTATCTGGCCGCTTGCCAGTTGACGAAATAAATTCATTCCCTATAATGTCCCTTGAACAGATGGTAAAAAATGCTAGATAAAAGGAAGTAACATTAATCTTTATATGTTTTCGTATAATTTTATCTTTTAATACTGATATTAAATTGTCAGCCAAACGAAATGTTACCCGTAAATTCCGCAATTTAAACCTTGGTAACTAATTGTCAATTGATATTGTACATATTTTTTTACACAAATGCGTACGCGCATCTAATGTTGTTCTGTGTCGTTGATCTTCGTACGCCGTCTTGTTCTATGAATTTTTTTATAATGTTTGTTCAGCAATTGCTCAAGCGGTGACTGAATTTTAAACTCTTTAATCTGTTGACCCGATGGGGCCGAACCACTGATTTGGCAGATTATCAATATTTTTGTCAGGTATTTAATATATCGTTAATAAAGTAAAGTAAATATCACTAAGGAAGCTGCATCTAAACATATGATGAATACATACGATGTACATATGTACATTTTTTTTCTGTTATTCGTGCTATCTAGACAGACATTTACTTATATGCAACTATGTATAACTTGAGTAAATGTAGAAAACTTTTGAAAGTCCATGTCCTGCCACTTGAAGAAATACACGAGAGTGAGCAACGGGAAGCAAACTTACGAACGTTTTCTTTGTTGAATCAAGTTATAGGTTGTAACTGTCGAGTCACGGAACTTGTACTTTAATGTATTCGAAAGAAACCTTTTCTTTTAAAAATCCAAGTTGACTTGCCTTATACCAATGCACGGCTCCAAAAAATACTTTCTATCCGCTACTGCTTTCTGTGTTTTTATTAATATATATTAGTGGTTTGGCCAATACGGGTCGGCAATCTTACCTATGTAATTGATTAGCTTTAATGGCGTCCATCTATTTTGTAAATGTACCAAAAGTTCAGCACTCGCTTTATTCGTTAGCAAGGTCTACCTTAACGCCCCAATTCCTTTCTTAATGTTTATAATAATTCTATAGATTACCTGTTAGTATGTTGTAAATAGTTGACGTTATTGTTATATTGAGGGATTTTAAGCTTCGTCGCAAACATATCTATGTGTATGTAACGTGTGACTCGGTACAGTGTTGTGGGTACTTGTTATAGCGATGCGTGACTGTGAATGATTCCAGTCGAATTATTCGACTTTATAAATCATTCGACTCATTCGAATGATCTCCGAAAATTAGTAACTTACAACTTTGAAATTTGAATGACGTAATTCGACTGGCGGTGGCGCTAGGGAGCGGCGCGGGAGCCCAGCGAACGATTCATTCATATTTCATTCATTTGAAACTAACAAGTGACATTGACAAGATTCGCTAACAATCGAGTCAAAACGCCATTAGTAACTAATTAGTAGTCATCATTCGATTATTAACATTAGTATATTACTAATATTCAAGTCGAACGTGTATATTAGTAGTTGTAGCTAATTCGACTGGCCAGATTATTCGCAGTCGCGCATCTCTAACTTGTTAATTGACTCGTGTCTCGTACTTAAAATTCGCGTCAAAAAAGAAGACATTTAAAAGTGTTTGCCCTCTGACATGGCTAACCGAGTTTGAGATAGAGGGGAAAAAATAAATGTTGAAATTATTGACGCAATTTTTTACACAACTACTGATAGGGAATGGCGGTTAATTTTTAATATATTTTTGAGGGATGTTGAGAAATTGTAACACCTCAAATTTTCTTTTATTTAAAAAAAACTTATAGGATCTCCCAATAATTTGAACTGACATTTGTTAGTCTTTTATATAGGATTTTTTTTTTGTATATCAATGCTTTTTCACTCTTCTCTGAAGACTGATGTTTTCATATTTCTATGTCAATTAATAAAGACTATTTATTAGGACATTTTTACGAACATCGAAGACGCTTTACCTTGGTCAATGACTAGGTTACTTACATCGCTCTCTTTTTAAAAAGCCCTCGACCTTTGTTGATGAAAAATAAAATTAATTAATATTTTTTACGCTATTTATGAGCTACTGACTATATATTTTTATTTTTTGACATTTAAATTCCTTTAAACGCCATTCCCTGAAGTGAGAATGACCGCTACTAAATGTTTTCGACAAATACTCGACACAACAGAATCTGTCTGCATTTTTTCTACTTAAATTCGCACTGCAGCTTACTTCGACGAAACTTCTTGAAACTTTCCCAGTCCTATCTCATTTAGACTCGTACTGAAGTGAAAAAGAGATGAGTTAGTAGAGAGAACTTCTTAAGCGAGGTGTTTCGTCGAATAAGGTTGCAGTTGGCGAACTTTCATAAAGTAGTAACTATCTGAAGTTAAGCTATAAATAGTTATTAAGTTTCGACATTTAATTACGAGTAGTTGTTAAACAGTCGATGCTATCGCAACATTCATTTGTGCTTAAAAAAGTAACCTCATTTCTTAGTTATATGAAGGTTTAGGAAAAAAATAACTAAATAGATTTTCTTGTGAGATTTTCAAGTACCGTTTAAAGTTCCTACTGCAAACCTGACTCTCTATATATGTTGCCTTATCTGTATAAGTACCGCATTCTTAAACAAATGAGTTTTGCGAACGCATCGAGCCTACCAATAGACATATTTTTTTTCTTTTTTGTTTTGTAAATGCTCATTATTATGTTGTAAGAGTCTAGTCATCAAGTTATGAATTTCAGACAGAATAAGCGCGTCCGTCGAATTGTTTGTTCGTGCATCTTATTACCATTCCAATCCAAATGTATGAGGCATGTTTGTGCGGTGAAATCGAAATAGTTTGGAACTAGCGCGCTTAGTTATTGGCGTAAGTTACATTAAATCTTTCTACTGTGAGCAAAAAAAAATTTTTATTTCATCTGTCAATATTTGGCACAATTAGGCACGTGTTTTGTAAAACAATTTTAAGCAGTGACAGAATATGAATATTATGTATATTTTTACTGTAAACACTAAAATGCTTGCAAAGTGACTTTCTCAAGACATATATACTAAATATATGAAACTTTTGACATGTTTCATTATCATGGATGTTTCATAATAATTGTGATGTTGATCTAATACGTCTAGTTTTGATAATTGTCCATCGGAACTTATGCCAATATTTGAGCGCGCTTGGACAAATGTTTGTGTTGACGGCTATGTCCGTGAACTACCGATAGTAAGAACAGTGCGAATAAAGAATAAAACAAATAGTGGGAAAATTATAACTTACAATCTGTTTGAGTTTAAATAAATTGATTTGAAGCTATCGATAGTATCAAAATACTAGTAGCTGTAATGTTATCGTTTGCGTTGTCCGTACATTGTCAGTGTTATTCTAGTGACCGCAGTCCCAACGAAAGCTAGCTGCGATTACACTAAAGTCACCCCATACATATATGTTTGGATGGGTTTCTCTAAGTAGTATATAAGTCGCAACTTACTCTCAGTTTCCGAATAGTTTCATTCAAATTCCACTATAAGGGTATGTACTGAGCGACAGGAGAGATTTACTTTATAAAATAATTATCGTATATATGTGATAAAGGAAAAAAAGCACAAGATAAAGAATAGAAGCCTAATCTGACGTTAAAATTAAGTTTCTCTTTTTCATATTAAAAATTTTAAATAGTGTTTTTTCTAAAAACTAGAGATATGGTTATGTACGTGTTGTGTATTGTAAGATAATGTCTGTTTTACGCAGAAGAGGTTTATTGTAAACAAATATATATATTGGGTTAGATTTGAGTCTGAAACAGGTGCAATATGGTGTGATGAGCGGGAGGGAAGATGTGATTCGATGTTATTATCCTTTCAAAGTTTATGTTCATTCTTTTTCAAAAGTACAAAGTCATATGCTACATTTTACCAAAAAACATTTACGAAAAGTATGTGCAATCGCTACGTCATCCACTACAGTGGTATAGTTGTTGAAGTGGAAAGTTTAAGAGTACACTGTCTATCTATAATCTGTTTTATTCTATATATTTTGAGTTGGATACATATGTGAAGCAGTATGGACAGCCTGTAGATTTCGAGTCGCCCTTTTCGTACGGTGTCTCAAACGAATGTCTCTCAGGTTTTATAAGCTGTTGTCATTTCACGTTGACTATGACATGCAATTTGAGTCCAACAATTTTAATTTATAAAGAGGCTTGAAATAATATTGAAACCTATAAGGATCTATTTGCCGTCCATACTGTACAGTACTGTGGTGTAGATACAATGTAAAGCGTACCTTTGTACAGTTTCAGCTTTCGTATATCGAAGGCAACGAGACACCAAGTCGAGTGATCGAATATATGTGAAATAATAAATCTTAAAATCTATTTGATCAGATCAATTTGTACGAAAAATTTATGATAAAAGTTAAATGTTCATTAATTCAAAACTATGCACAAACTTGAGGATTTTGCAGTGAAATGTGTAAGGTTTGTTTTATTTAAACCAAATGTACATAAGTGTGATAGAGATGGATCGGTCTCATTTAAAAATAAATTTGTTGTAAGTATTTGCTTATTTTATTTATCCATACCAATATTATAAGGAGGAATAGTTTGATTGTTTGTTTGACGCGAGTAGGCTCCGAAACTATTGGATCGATTTGAAAAATTATTTCACCGAGTAACATAGGTTATATTTTGTTTCTCTTTTCAACTTAGATTATTTAAGAGCCAGTTTGAAGCCGGGACGGGATGCTAGATACTTATAAATCTTAAAGAAAGTTTTACCTTTGCCGTGGTAATGTGGCAAAATAATCTATCGTAAACATTGGCACAACCCAGTCATCAGGCGATGTTTACTCATCTTTCTCTTCGAGACTTATAAATACGTAAGTTGAATCCGATATGGTATCGATAAGGAAAACGTTTGAAAGTTCATGTTCACATGCTTTACCAAATAGGTGTCACCAAGCGAATTTTTTTTCTTTATTGACGTTAGATATACGCATCCGTATTCACTTTGTCCGAGCTTATTCTGATCGTGTCAATTTACTATTGAAAACTCAATATATCACAGAAAATAAATAAAAAAATTATATCCTATCACAATAACTACAATCGAGCTATCAAACAAAGCGAGAGTGAGCCAGTTCCTTATAGATATGTGCGCTCCATCAAAGACCATACAATATCGGGGATTTGTTACCAAGTGCTAACATATTTAGTGGTAAAATAAGGGTCCTGGAACTGTACAATTATTGTCACAAATTCCCACAGATAACTGACAAGCGTGTTCATAAAAAAAGTTACAGAAATGTATTTGAACAAGGTATAATGATGAATGATGCGAATCGAAACCAACATAAAATAATTCAAATCTGATTTTGACTCGCGCCTTTTGTCTTTTAATATCGCGCCAAAACCTTGATCGCACGATCAAGATGAGATTTGCATAACGAATTCAAAGTAGGTGAAAACGTATGAACGCACGTTCTTGTGGCTTAGCGCTCAAGAGTCCTGATATGTTTTTCTTTCAAAAGAGTTCTCGTTGTGATAAACCAAAGAGTGCTAATATTATGTGTATAACCTCCTTATAGTAGCAAGAACTTTTTAAAAGGATAATTTTAGACGTACAAAATCTGACATTTTGCCAATTTAATTTTGAGCAAGCTACAAAATGTTTCGTTTATTTATATTGATTTTACTTGGATTTTCCGTGATAGCAGTGAACAGTCGACCTTCGCAATCTGAAGATATTGAAAAGTATGTATCTATAGTACCTATTGGTATGTATATGGTTGTTTATATATTTATTTGTTTCTCATAACTCTACCATTCGTAGGTCAAGCTACTACATAACTTGCCTAACAGATTATCAAAATTCGAGTCTACTCTTCTAAACTTAGCACCGTAGGTTTTTATTTGGCTATGTCTTATATTTTAGTATGTTCATTTAGTTTCACTACAATATGTTTTTATTTTCAAACAGTCAAGAAGATATGGAATACGAAGAAGATGGATCCCCTGGAGATGACAACTTGGACGATTCCCAGTTTGGAGATGAGGTAATTTTATTTTAACATACACTATTTTCATCAAGTTATTTTGTAAGTTTTTAATTATATAGCTACACCCTAGCTTCTCCTGATTACAGGGTACATGTAACATACATACTATAAGTTAAATTACATTGATAACTTATGTACATGTGAATAATGTACTATGTAAATAAATATATAAATAACTAAGAATATTGCACAAATCTGTCGTATATTTTTCAGGATGCCAGCAGCCAAGACTTGGACCAAAGCCGGCGCCTTTTAGAGATCAACAGAAACAATTACTTGCAGAAAAACTTAGCTGAGGATCAGGTGCCTCGGACCAATTTGGATGTAAGTAACATATTTATTTCCTCTTAAATATGATGTTGCCTGCGTTGAAATAGCCCGTGTGTTCAAAGCTGGCTTTGACAAAATTAATGTCAGTCTAAGTGGTAGAGTCGTTTGATTGTGAATAAAATAATAGGCGTGACTTTACGTGATATGACTGTATATCAATTGTAGTTAAAAATTAAAGCGTATGTTTTTCTATCATAGCGTAATTTGTATTCCAGACCCCGGACTACAAGCCGACGCGGACCAGGGATGCGCGGAACGATAAAGTCGCTAGTAATAACGAGGATTACCAAGCATACGGCAAGCAACGTAGATACAGAGGACGTGCAAATGAAAAATCTGACGTGGCACAACGTCTGACTAATCGTGACGTCAACAACTTAAAAAGCAATCGTATTCATAACGAAATGTTGCTCGAAAATCCACTCAATAAAAGAAACTATGACGCAAAAAAGACACGCAGTGAAGATGGCGAGTTGTTGTTTGAAAACGGTAACGAGCAAACTAGTAAAATTGACAAAAGTGAAATCAACGAACAAGCCGACGCAAACCAACAATCCTCTTATCCAAAACAATATTACAATAAAATGCAACCTGATAAAGTCGCGTTAGACGTCAATAGTGATTTACTATACTACAGTCGGGAAAGACGCGAAGCCAAAAAATCGAACCCAGAAGACGTTGAAAATGTTTCCAATATTGAAACCAGCAAAGAAAGCTTGGAAAAATCAGAAAATGAAAATGAAGAAATGGCCATTAAACGACACATTAAAAAGATGACCGGTGACGAACTAGAACAACTTTTGAATTCACTATCTGAAGAAAAAAGAGCGCTTCTGAAAAAAATAATGGAGGACGATGACATGCCAGACAAATCGTTTGATAATATTAACAAACGGGAAATTACGAAGAAAGCCGAGGCTGTTGAAGATAATAGCTACATGGATAGCGGCCAGTCTGAATCTAGTAAAATCCAAGGAGGTCTAACTGCTATTGACGTCACCACGGCGTTCCCTGCCACACAAGGAATAGACACGACTACAACTAAACAACCAGAAAATCAACCTGGTACTACAGTACTTTCGAATCAAAAACCATCACCAAATTCAGAAAACAAAGCTGAATTAATTGCTAGCCTCGACAAATCGTTCCCTTCTGACTCAGAAGCTAACAAAAACTCAGCCGGAATTCTAGCCGGCGCACAGACAGCTTCAAAAAATGAAAACAAACGGGAAACGAATACCGAGGTCATAGTGGAATCTCTTGAAGATTCCAACTCAGAAAACGAAGAAGTAAAAGAATTGAAATCTAGAGATAGTAATTTTTTCCCTAGTGATGAAGATATGTCTCAATTTCTGGATGACGTGGAAGAATCCCGCACTTACGATAGCTCGAATATTTATAAGCGTGAGGTTGATAAGCAAGCCGAGTTAGATTCCAAGCTTAAATCCTTAGAGGAATCATTTCCCAATTCTGACGTGTACGACGAATCTGGTCCTTACTCAGGTCCTTTGATTCGTGTTAAACGAAAGAACTCCGATTTAGTAGTGAAGAAACGATCGGCTGCAGTATTACCTGATGCAAAAGTCGGCTACTCTCCCTCCAAGTCTGACAACACTGACGAAGATACTGATGAAGGTAATGAGTTTGACGATGAAGGATTCTACGACCCTTCGCCAAACTTGGTCAGTAATGACAACTCATTCATGGGTAACTCTGACCAAACGGGGAAGGATGTTGGCTACAAATTTCATTCTAAGGATCAATCGAAAACTCCCGTGAACGATGGCACAATGAGTCTAGGTACGGATACAGACAACGTGCTCTCCGGTGTCGAAGGGGTTGATGAGAACTTAATGTTTAGCAGTGCGACACGCAACAGACGCAAGACTGACGGAAATATCTCAGAACGTGTAGATGAGAACAGCCTGGTCCAATCCGAGATGAGCAAGATTTCGAACACTGATGCAAAGTCCAGCTATGGTATCGATATTCCAAACTATCAGGATAATGACTCTTTCGGTGGATATCCGCGAAGTTACGAAGGCGATCTAAGCCGGTACAAACGAGTGAGGAGAGTTAAACAGTCGCACGTGTCTGAAGCTCCTGCGGCGTGATTCCTGGCTTAAGTAAATATGCGACAAAAATACTTTTAAGTTTATCCGGTTATTTATTGCAACTTAGTTAAACGTGTTTAGCATTTAAAAGCTAGGCCTAGGTTTGTATTCTGCAAGTTTACCCCTGTAACTTTCATTGGTTTTGTTATGGATTAAAAAATAATTTTAAAAGACAATTTTTAGGTTTCTTTTAGTTGTATAAATAAGAAATTATACATTACTAACTATACTTCTAGGAAGGTTTTACTTGTAATTATAATACCTACTGTTTTTTTCTTACTGTTTCTAATAATATTCAAATACATATTTTAGTTTAATGAATTTGTTTTATATTTTCTTATAGAAACAACAGGATGGATAAAGAAAACACCACTTTTATTATAAAGTTTATTACATGGCAAAGTTCGACAAAATAATATAATTTTTAAAAGTAAAAGTTAAAACGCATTACATTCGAAATACGTATTATGCATAGAAATCAAATATTCTCGTATTTGTCGAGGCTTGGTTAATATTATTAAGACTAGCAATAAGTTAGCTCGTAAATACAAAGATAACATTTCAAAAGCTTAACATAATAGAAAAGGAATGACATATCGAATAAGTGGTAGATAGATAAGACAGCGGATATTTCTTATTACTTCTGCGTTACTTTAGAGGTGTAGAACTTGTGTTCGCGCGTGTCTCTGGTATGTTTGTAGGGCGTGCGCGGCGCCTCCACGAGCGTGGCGGGGCACGGGCCGTGCACGTGCGCCGTGAACTCGCGCTTGTAGCTCGTGCTGCCGTCGCCCAGCACGAAGCTGGACGTGTTCCCGCGGCGCACCACGCGCTCGACGCGCTCGACGCGCTGCGTGTCCGAGCGAGAGAAGTTGCCGTAGGAGCGCGACTCGGAGTGCCCGTACAGCTCTCCGCCGACGCGCAGGTTGTCGCGCGAGCCGACGCGCTGGCGCTCCGCCAGCGTGGACTGGCCGTCCCGCACCTGGCTGCGGCGCTCGCTCGCCTCCGACTGATGCGAGATGACCGCTGTGTTGTCGCGCGACCGGTGCATCGAGCTGATGCTCTTCCTGTCCGCACTCTGCGACGAGTTGCTGATGAACTCGCCGCGGTCGCACAGGTTGCTGATACTCTTCCTCTGCGCCGCCGCCGTGGAACTGATAGAGTGTTGAGCCTCATTGGTCGAGGTCACTCCTTTCCGGTGTAACACAGAGTTGGCCGCCGAAGCGTCGGACACCAGGTCGGAGGTTCTCTTGTGATGGCCGCCGCGAGTCGAGCTGTCGACTATGTACGTGGTGTCGGGGCCGCCACCGTGCATCGCTTTTTGGAACTCGATACTAGTCTTGGTAACGCTGTCGCTCAGCTGGTTCCTCGTCGTCGCATGGTGGGAGGTTCTCGAGGTGGAACTCTGTTCCGCTTGACTCTGACTGCCCCTCGTGATGTAGGTCGTGGAGCCAGTTGTTCTCTGGTTGTGAGCGTCAGTAACGTGGCGTTGGTTTGAGTTGACGGCCGAGTCGGACGATACTATCCTCTGGTTGTGACCGTCTGTGATGTGATGCTGGTCGGATGACACGATTCTTTGCGTGGTGTTGCCGGTGAGCTGCCTGGTGTGCTGAGTGTCGGTCGCCAGGTGTTGCTGCGTGGATCGTGTTGTGCTGTGCTCGGTGCGACTCGTGCTGCTAGACGTCGCGGATGAAGTGGAGCCAACGTGTTTCTGCGAGTGGCTCTCGGTAACGTGGCGTCCTTGGTTGTTAGAACCCTGTGTTGTAGATGATATTTGTTGGTCGGATGAAATAATTCGCTGCGTATTGTCGCCTATAACGTGGCGTCCCTGGTTGTTAGAAGCCTGGGTTGCAGATGATATTTGTTGGTTGGATGAAATAATTCGTTGCGTATTGTCACCTATAATCTGCTGGTGCGAACGTGTACTGTTCTGGTCGATATGAGATCCTTTAGTAATGTGAGTGACGTGGCTAACGTTCCTTTGGTTAACGACATCCGACGAAGATACCCGATGTATTTCTTGGTTGGAGGAAGTGGAGTGGTCGGAGGATAGTATCCTCTGCGTGGAGTCGCCACCGATTATCTGCCTGTTTCTGGGGTTGCGGTCGTCTGGCTCTCCGCGTGGCGCCACTCGCGGTGTTGCACCGGGCCCGGACGGACCGGAGTCTGCGCTCGTCACATCCACTTCCACGTTTCGCGTCACCATCACCCATTTTCCTCCTCTCAATTTCTTCTCTGTTACTTGTTTTACTGTTTTCAAAGTCGATGTTGAAGAAGTAACGTGTTTTACATTCTTCGTGTCAGTTCTGTTGACCACATTTTTGTCCACTACTCCTCTAGATACAGTGCGGTCGGTGACATTCTTGACTCGTGTACGGTCTCTAACATCATTAGTGGATGAGTCGTCGATGTGTTTGTTAGTGCTGTGATCGACTACGTCCTGTGTCGAAGTAGAGTGTTTAATAATCGTTCCTGTGTGGATTTGTTTTGAAGTAGTGTGTTCCGCAGAGGTTTGAGAATGCGATTGTTTTACGTGAGTTTCGTTGCGTGTGATATGTGTTTTGTCTTCGTGATGTTGATCTACGCCGTTTCGTATAACTCTTGTGACATGTGATTTAACGTCACGATCGTCGTGTCCTGTAACTGAGTGAGATTCTACAGTCTTTCTAGTTATCTCGCTGGTCTTTGATGTGTCTTGTTTAGTGACATCTCCATTTGTATAAAGATTATCTTTTGGTCTTATTGGTCCTGACTTTTCACCTGGTGACCATTTCTGCGGGCCAGGCCTTTCAAACTCTCCTTCTGGTTTAAGGTTGTCCTTAGGACGCACTTGAGCTGGAGTTTCTCCCGGTGACCATTTATTCCTTTGTGGTTTTTCAAAGTCACCTTCTGGTTTAAGATTATCTTTTGGACGAACTTGAGCTGGAGTTTCGCCGGGTGTCCATTTGGTAGGTTTTCGTGAATCCATATCACCTTCCGGATAAAGGTTATCTTTCGGCCTAACTGGACTCGATCTATCGCCTGGCTGCCATTTCGGTCTCTGTGGGTGGCTGAAATCTCCTTCCGGTCTCAGATTATCTTTTGGTCGAACCTGAGCAGGCGTTTCACCTGGTTGCCATTGTGATTTAGGTCTGTCTTGGAAGTCCCCGTCTGGATGCAGGTTATCTTTTGGCCTAACTTGGTCTGGCCTGTCTCCCGTTTGCCACTTGGGTCGTGTTGGCCTATCGAATTCCCCTTCAGGTTTAAGGTTGTCCTTATGCCGCACTTGAGCAGGAGTTTCTCCCGGTTGCCATTTGGTTTGGGGACGTTTTTCAAAGTCACCATCTGGATGCAAATTATCTTTAGGCTTCACTTGTTCTGGTCGGTCAGCAGGACTCCATTTTTGTTGTGAAGGTCTGTCAAACTCCCCTTCAGGTTTCAGATTGTCCTTAGGGCGCTTTTGATCTGGTGTTTCTCCAGGTTGCCAGTGCTGTTTCGGTCTCTTTTCAAATTCTCCGTCTGGTCGTAAATTATCTTCTGGTTTTTTCAAGTCAGGCCGGTCTGCTGGTTTCCACGTCGTTTTCTCTGGTCGGTCAAAGTCGCCATCGGGTTTAAGAGTGTCTGCTTGCTTGATGGGAGTTCGTTTTTCTCCTGTCACTGGTTCTTGAATTGGTCTACGTTCGAAATCTCCTTCTGGTTTTAGATTGTCCGGATGATAAATAATAGCAGACCTTTCTCCTTTAGTGACCTTATAATCGTCTCTACGTGTGTGATCTTCGAATACGCCTTCAATTTTTAAATTATCTTCACGACGTGTCAGTTTTACCCGCTGACCCTTCACGACACGGTAAGTATCCGAAGATCTAATATTTTCCATTTTGCCTTCCATTTTCAAGTTATCTTCGTGCCTAACGACAGCAGTACGTTCTCCAGTCACAGTACTATAATCGTTTCTTTGTTTCATATCAATGAACTCTCCCTCGATCTTCAAGTTATCTTCTCGTCTTATAATATCCAATCTTTCAATCTTCTGTTTTCGGATTGATTCGGTATCACGTTCAATGGTAATATTATCGACTTGTTTGAATGGACGGCGTTTTTCTGCAGGCTGTGAAGGAACAACCTCGGGCTTATAGAATTTACCATCAGGCTTTAAGTTGTCCTGTGGTTTCACTACTGGAGCTCTTTCCCCCTTTGTGGCGCTATAATCATTTCTTACTTGAAGGTCTATAAACTCGCCTTCTGTGCGTAAATTGTCTTCGTGGCGTTGAATCACTACCCTCTCAGTTTTGTCAATACGTTTGTAATCATCTCGAGAGCGATGAACATCAATAACGCCTTCCATCCTTAGATGATCTTCGTGTTTCACGACATCCACTCTATCACCACGCGTAGCGGTATAATCTGTTCGTCTAATAACTTCCATATCACCTTCTGGTTTCAGATTATCTTCAGGCTTTTTAGGAGTTTGTCTCTCAGCGGGACGCCATTCGTCATGTTTCGGTTTCTCAAACTCTCCTTCTGGTTTCAGATTGTCTTTTGGTTTCTTTTGAGTTACCTTATCAGCAGGGCGCCATTTGTCGTGCTTCGGTTGCTCAAATTCGCCCTCAGGTTTCAAGTTATCTTTAGGCTTTACTACATCAGTTCTTTCAGCGGGACGCCATTTGTCTTTCTTCGGCGTTTCAAATTCACCTTCGGGTTTCAAGTTGTCTTCTGGACGCTTTTGCGTTGGTCGCTCAGCTGGACGCCATTCATCATGTTTGGGTTTCTCAAATTCTCCTTCAGGCTTGAGATTATCTTTAGGTTTCTTCTGGGTAACTTTCTCGGCAGGACGCCATTTATCATGTTTTGGTTGTTCAAATTCTCCCTCAGGTTTCAAATTATCCTTAGGTTTAACAGCTTCAGGACGGTCAGCAGGACGCCATTTGTCTTTTTTAGGAGTCTCAAAGTCACCTTCAGGTTTGAGATTGTCCTCAGGACGTTTTTGCTGGGGCCTTTCAGCAGGACGCCATTTATCATGTTTAGGTTTTTCGAATTCACCCTCAGGTTTCAAATTATCCTTCGGTTTTACAGCTTCAGGCCGATCTGCGGGACGCCACTTATCTTTTGTAGGAGTTTCAAATTCACCTTCTGGCCTTAAATTATCCTCGGGTCGCTTTTGCTGCGGTCTCTCCGCTGGACGCCACTTATCATGCTTAGGCTGCTCGAACTCACCCTCAGGTTTCAAATTATCTTTAGGTTTGACAACTTCACGACGGTCAGCGGGACGCCATTTATCTTTCTTAGGAGTTTCAAAATCACCCTCGGGTCTTAAGTTATCTTCAGGTCGTTTCTGCTGTGGTCTTTCTGCCGGACGCCATTCGTCTTGTTTGGGTTTCTCAAATTCTCCTTCAGGTTTAAGATTATCCTTTGGTTTCACAGCTTCGGGTCTATCTGCAGGGCGCCACCTATCTTTTTTAGGGGTTTCGAATTCGCCTTCTGGTAGCAGATTGTCCTCAGGACGCTTCTGTTGTGGTCTTTCAGCAGGTCGCCATTCGTCATGCTTAGGCTGTTCAAACTCACCTTCGGGCTTCAGGTTGTCCTTAGGTTTCTTTTGAGTAACACGTTCAGCCGGGCGCCATTCGTCGTGTTTGGGTTGTTCAAAATCACCCTCTGGCTTCAAGTTATCTTTCGGCTTAACTGCTTCCGGTCTGTCCGCAGGACGCCATTTATCTTTCTTAGGAGCATCAAACTCTCCCTCAGGCCTAAGATTATCCTCAGGACGTTTTTGTTGTGGTCTTTCAGCTGGACGCCATTCGTCATGTTTAGGTTTTTCAAAATCTCCCTCAGGTTTCAGATTGTCCTTAGGTTTAACAGCTTCCGGTCTGTCGGCAGGACGCCACCTATCTTTCTTAGGTGTTTCAAATTCGCCTTCTGGTCTCAAGTTGTCTTCAGGCCGCTTTTGTTGTGGTCTTTCAGCAGGACGCCATTCGTCATGTTTAGGTTGTTCAAACTCTCCTTCAGGTTTCAAATTGTCTTTTGGCTTCTTTTGTGTTACACGTTCGGCAGGGCGCCACTCATCATGTTTAGGTTGTTCGAATTCGCCTTCTGGCTTTAAGTTGTCTTTCGGTTTCACAGCTTCCGGTCTGTCTGCCGGACGCCATTTATCTTTCTTTGGTGTTTCAAATTCGCCTTCTGGTTTCAGGTTATCTTCAGGGCGTTTCTGTTGTGGTCTTTCAGCAGGACGCCATTCATCATGTTTAGGCTGTTCAAAATCTCCTTCTGGTTTCAGATTATCTTTCGGCTTCTTTTGGGTTACACGTTCAGCC
The DNA here is from genome assembly GCA_035578125.1 of Mellilla xanthometata. Lineage (NCBI taxonomy): Eukaryota > Metazoa > Arthropoda > Insecta > Lepidoptera > Geometridae > Mellilla > Mellilla xanthometata. The sequence goes on from JAPUBQ010000001.1 coordinate 8,984,133, forward strand.
GGGCGCCATTCGTCATGTTTGGGTTGTTCAAACTCACCCTCTGGCTTCAGGTTATCTTTCGGTTTAACAGCTTCCGGCCTGTCAGCAGGACGCCATTTATCTTTCTTCGGAGTTTCAAAATCGCCTTCTGGCCTTAGGTTGTCTTCAGGTCTTTTTTGTTCAGGTCTTTCAGCAGGGCGCCATTTGTCTTTTTTAGGTGTTTCAAAGTCACCCTCGGGTTTCAGATTATCTTCTGGGCGCTTCTGTTGTGGTCTTTCAGCTGGACGCCATTCTTCGTGTATTGGTTTTTCGAAGTCTCCCTCAGGTCTCAAGTTGTCTTGAGGTTTTTTAGGAGTCTGTCGTTCTGCTGGCCGCCACTCATCATGCTTAGGTTGTTCGAATTCTCCTTCTGGTTTGAGATTGTCTTTGGGTTTTCTCTGAGTAACTCTTTCAGCTGGGCGCCATTCATCAAGTTTTGGCTGCTCGAACTCTCCCTCAGGTTTCAAATTGTCTTTTGGCTTCTTTTGGGTTACACGTTCAGCTGGTCGCCATTCGTCATGTTTGGGCTGTTCAAACTCACCCTCTGGCTTCAAGTTATCTTTCGGTTTGACAGCTTCCGACCTTTCAGCAGGACGCCATTTATCTTTCTTCGGAGTTTCGAAATCGCCTTCTGGCTTAAGATTGTCTTCAGGTCTTTTTTGTTGGGGTCTTTCAGCAGGACGCCATTTGTCTTTTGTAGGTGTCTCGAAATCACCCTCAGGTCTTAAATTATCTTCAGGGCGCTTTTGTTGAGGCCTTTCAGCCGGACGCCATTCTTCATGCTTGGGCTGTTCAAAGTCTCCTTCTGGTCTCAAGTTATCCTTAGGTTTCTTTTGCGTTACACGTTCAGCCGGGCGCCATTCATCATGTTTGGGTTGTTCAAACTCACCCTCTGGCTTCAAGTTATCTTTCGGTTTGACAGCTTCCGACCTTTCAGCAGGACGCCATTTATCTTTCTTCGGAGTTTCAAAATCGCCTTCTGGCTTAAGATTGTCTTCAGGTCTTTTTTGTTGAGGTCTTTCAGCAGGACGCCATTTGTCTTTTATAGGAGTCTCGAAATCTCCCTCAGGTCTTAAATTATCTTCAGGGCGCTTTTGTTGAGGTCTTTCAGCCGGACGCCATTCTTCATGCTTTGGCTGTTCAAAGTCTCCTTCGGGTCTCAGGTTATCCTTAGGTTTCTTTTGCGTTACTCGTTCAGCCGGGTGCCATTCGTCATGTTTGGGTTGTTCAAACTCACCCTCAGGCTTCAAATTATCCTTCGGTTTAACAGCTTCACGCCTATCTGCTGGGCGCCATTTATCTTTCTTGGGAGTCTCAAAATCACCTTCTGGCTTTAAATTATCTTCAGGCTTCTTTTGTTGTGGTCTCTCAGCCGGACGCCATTCTTCGTGTTTCGGTTGTTCGAAGTCTCCCTCGGGTCTCAAATTGTCTTGAGGTTTCTTGGGAGTCTGCCGTTCGGCCGGTCGCCACTCGTCAAGCTTAGGTTGTTCAAATTCCCCTTCTGGCTTCAAATTGTCTTTAGGTTTCTTTTGAGTAACTCTTTCAGCTGGACGCCATTCGTCTTGTTTTGGCTGCTCGAACTCACCTTCTGGTTTTAAATTGTCCTTTGGCTTGACCGCATCCGGCCTATCTGCTGGACGCCATTTATCTTTCTTGGGCGTCTCGAAGTCGCCCTCAGGTCTCAGATTATCTTCGGGTCTCTTTTGTGTTGGTCGCTCAGCAGGTCGCCATTCATCATACTTAGGTTGTTCAAAATCACCTTCAGGTTTGAGATTGTCTTTAGGCTTAACAGGTTCACGCTTGTCAGCTGGCCGCCATTTGTCTTTCTTTGGAGTTTCAAACTCTCCTTCTGGCTTCAAGTTATCCTCAGGGCGTTTTTGAGTCGGTCGCTCAGCTGGGCGCCATTCTTCATGTTTTGGTTGTTCGAATTCGCCTTCGGGTCTCAAGTTATCCTTAGGTTTCTTTTGGGTAACCTTTTCAGCAGGTCGCCATTCATCGTGCTTAGGTTGTTCAAATTCGCCTTCAGGTTTCAGATTGTCTTTTGGTTTTACAGCCTCAGTTCTATCCGCTGGGCGCCATTTGTCTTTCTTAGGTGTCTCAAATTCTCCTTCTGGTTTCAAATTATCTTCAGGCCGCTTTTGGGTTGGTCGCTCGGCAGGACGCCACTCGTCATGTTTAGGCTGTTCAAATTCACCTTCTGGTTTCAAGTTATCAATAGGTTTCTTTTGTTTAGGTCTTTCAGAGAGCTTTGGTTGATATGAGTCATGGGACACAGTGTGTGATTCAAATGTACCTTCCATATGCAAGTTATCTTTACGAATGATTTGTTGCTGTCTAACATCGATTTCTTCGTAAGTTCTATACTCTTCCTGAGTTGTCGTAACTTTTTGTAAGTCGTCTGTTGAATAGAACTTTTCAAAATCTTCTTTAGTCCATGTGCGTCTTCTTTGTGGACGCTCTACTGGTGCCTGTTTTTGAGTGAAGTCTTCTTGATTTGATGTGATGAATTCAATCTCACCTTCGCGAATCAAGTTATCAGTTCTACGCGCGACCGTCGTCGTCTTTTCAACTACGTCGGTATAATCAATATACTCTGTTTTGTTCGTAGTTTCTGTAGTCATATCTCCTTCAATCTTCGTCCAAGTGTTACGGCGAACTTGTTTTGGTCGTTCAACTGGTTTCACAGTATACTCAGTACGGCTTGTAGTAGTATCTGGAATTATTAAACATAAAATATATTAGATTCTTCAAAAATAATCTAAAACAAGCTTTATGATCACGATTTTTTATTGAGCCTAAAAATGATGGGTTTATCTTGATTAGTTTAAAAGTCCATAAGGTCATCTTGCGATTCCATCATCAGACCCAGGATATCATGTAGCTCCAAAGTACTCATCAAGGCAAAACAAATAAATTCAAATTGAGGGGCTTTATTTATCTCGTTTAGTTCAGAAGTTCTTATAGCCGCCTTCTGGCTTCATTATCAGAACATTTCCGTTGTACCACATTTTTATATTGTTACCAAAGATTCATAAAGAATGCTATCGGACATCAGGAAGAGAGTCTCATTTTCCACCCGCATGATTTCACTCGAAAAAACATACGTATATTGCAATTTAATAAAAAGCTTGTAAAGTTCTATGCAATTTTACAGATTACTAGCTGACCCAACAAACGTTGTTTTGTCTTAAGACACAAGAAGACTCAGACCTACTGAATACGCATATAAAATTTGGAAAAAATCGGTCAAACCGTTTCGGAGGAGTACGGTAACAAACACTGTGACACGGAAATTTTATATATAAGATTTATACAGAAATTATTATAATCTAATAATTATGGTACTTTTTTACTACTTTTAAAATAGTTGAATTTTACCTGTAAATTCTCCTTCGGTAATGATATTGTCAGTATGACGAATGATTTCCCGACGGTCAGCTGGACGCCATTGGTCTTTTTTCGGTGTTTCAAAGTCACCTTCAGGTTTCAAGTTATCTTCAGGTCTCTTTTGAACTGGACGATCGGCAGGACGCCATTCATCATGTTTTGGCTGTTCAAAATCACCTTCTGGTTTCAAGTTGTCTTTAGGTTTGACTGGTTCACGCTTGTCTGCTGGTCGCCATTTGTCTTTCTTCGGAGTTTCAAATTCACCTTCTGGTTTCAAATTATCCTCAGGCTTCTTTTGGGTAGGTCTTTCAGCCGGCTGCCACTCGTCTTGTTTAGGTTTTTCAAATTCACCTTCCGGTCTGAGATTGTCCTTAGGCTTCTTTTGTGTAACCTTTTCAGCCGGTCGCCACTCGTCATGCTTCGGCTGTTCAAACTCCCCTTCTGGTTTAAGATTATCTTGAGGTCTCTTTTGCTTAGGACGATCAGCTGGACGCCATTCGTCGTGTTTTGGTTGTTCAAATTCACCTTCTGGTTTCAGATTATCTTTGGGTTTGACAACTTCTCTTTTATCAGCGGGACGCCATTGATCTTTCTTCGGTGTCTCAAATTCACCTTCGGGCCTTAAATTATCTTCAGGGCGCTTTTGGGTTGGTCTTTCAGCTGGACGCCATTCATCATGTTTAGGCTTTTCAAATTCACCTTCTGGTTTAAGATTATCTTTTGGTTTTCTTTGTACTACCTTTTCTGCTGGACGCCATTCATCGTGTTTGGGCTGTTCAAATTCACCTTCGGGCCTTAAATTATCTTCAGGGCGTTTTTGGACCGGTCGCTCAGCAGGACGCCAAGGTTCCTTTTCAGGTGATGTGAATTCGCCCTCTGGACGGAGATTATCTTCTGGTCGACGTGTAGGTACTCTGTCACCCGGGCGCCATTCTTCAGGTTGCCTTCGGTCAAAATCACCCTCAGGTCGTAAGTTATCTTCAGGCTTCTTCGGCTTCTGCCTCTCAGCGGGGCGCCAAGGCTCTTTTTCAGGGGATGTAAATTCGCCCTCAGGTTTGAGATTGTCTTCCGGTCTACGAACTGGCGCTCTATCACCTGGACGCCACTCTTCTGGTTGCCTTCGGTCAAAATCTCCTTCGGGTCTTAAATTGTCTTCTGGCTTCTTCGGCTTCTGCCTCTCCGCTGGACGCCAAGGTTCTTTTTCAGGCGATGTGAATTCTCCCTCCGGCCTAAGATTGTCTTCCGGTCTACGCACTGGAGCCCGGTCTCCCGGACGCCACTCCTCCGGCCGTCGTCTGTCAAATTCACCTTCAGGTTTCAAGTTATCCTCAGGTTTAACAGGTTTTTGTCTGTCAGCTGGACGCCATTGCTCCTTGTCAGGTGTAGTGAAATCTCCTTCTGGCCTCAGATTGTCCTCCGGCTTCCTAACGGGAGCCCTCTCGCCCGGACGCCATTCCTCGGGTCGTCTCTTCTCAAAGTCACCCTCAGGTTTGAGGTTGTCCTCGGGTCTCTTCTGCTTGGGTCTCTCGGCGGGCTGCCACTGCGGGCGCTCGGGCTCCTGGAAGTCCCCCTCGAGGCGCAGGTGGTCCTCGTGGTGGACGGCGGTGGCGCGGGTGACGTGCTTCTCGTCGTAGTCTCGCTTGTACGCGGACACCACGCTCGTCGTCTGCTCCACATCGAACAATGGCTCCGGGACATCGTTGTGTGGGCAACGGTGACGCCTGTAGACAATAGTTACAAGACGTTTAAAAATGATCCAAATCCTATCTAGTAATAGTGTAGGGATGCGTGAGACCTTTTGACACGATAAGGGTGTAATATGAGCGGAAATCTGCGAGGCGGTGGCAACGGTGGTAGCGTCAGCGGCTCGGCCATCGCACGCACCCATCGCGCTCACATGTGATCACCCATGGACCACGGTATAGTGGTGCTCACAGTACTCCACCGCGAGTGCTCCAGTAACTACTGCCCAACTTTGTCCGTTCACAATCATCCATCGTCACACTCACCGCACTTGTACCGAATTTATCCCGGTTCCAAATCACTCAAACTTTTCTATACTCAGATTTTCACTGATTGCTTTATATATATCCTTAATTTTTTCGATCTTCGGCACGTCAAAATACAGGTATATATTTTTTATGAATACTTTCGAACTACTTTGCCACTGCCACTTCAACAGCAAAGCCTCGAAATGTTCGCTATTTTTGTGAGGAAATAGTTGCGCGAGGGCGGGCGGCGAGTGTGGGCGGGCGGCGCGTACTGCCGCAGTCGCCCGCCGGCCGCCTCATGATGTTTCGTGCTACTTCAAAAGTAGGTATATCACATGCTAGGAACATGCCTATCAATTTACACCATGATTATCGCCCTCGCTATTGAATTTTCAAACAGAACCAGTATAAGTTTGGTTTGGCTCTATTGGAAAATTTAAGCATCCAAATATATGAATCCAGCCTTTCAACATAACTATGAAGCTATGTGTTTCTCGAACAATAAATTTTATCAATTTGACAATCAATTTATAAACTAGATTTCTATTAAGTTCATTGCTCTCCCATCTATGTACAAGTAGTTTACCGTCTGAAGCGAACGTGTCGTGACCTAGTAGCATCGGTTACTATGACAACCGATATTGATAGCTACTACTGAATTTTTTATCAGCACGTGAATTAGGTGAATGGGGGTAAAATTACTATTGTACTTTACTTACATATGCTTATGGAAGACAAAGAACTTCAGAGCAGTAAATAAGCATAAAGAAAGAATAGTGGTATTTTGCAATGAAACTGATGTTGATGATGTTTGATAAAGAAATTTTTAAACATTTGATACTACAAATATTAGCGGTTGGGATGAAAAACCATTAAATTGCGATCATAAAAAATTTTTTTATTCAACAAATATAAAATTGAATTATTAAAAAATACGTAGAAGTATTTGCTATCTCATAATCTTTGCCATTTTGGCTTCGATGACGTCATATATCTGAACACTTCATATAAGGCATGCTTACTTCATGGCACTTTATCGCCGATACTTCTGGCAAAGCCTTGGCCAAGCCAACGCGTACATTGCGTCCGCGGTGGCGTACCCGGTGACCGACCAATCAGAGGATAGAACAGATAGGAATACATCACTGAACGCAACCGCGGACATGAGTTGAACGTATTGGTTTGACCAAGACTTAATCGCGGAATGCGAGATTCATTCATATTTCACTGCACATCGACGTTGCAGAGGGCATGTGGGATACAGTTGCAACGACCAATCCCGAGATAAAGATGAGTCACTGTACACACTTTCGAGCACAGATCGCCTTTATATGCGAGCTGTTTCTACTTGAAAGGAGAGGAACCAATGCTATCTAAAGAGAAGTCCCTGTGAAGTATTTTTCGTCTTTAATCTGCGCTAAAGATCGCTTGTCGTACATGTACTTTTCGAGATGATTCTGAACAAACAATTAGGAATTTAATATTTAACATAACCTCATGTAAAGTTTTTGAGCGTCCTTATACTATAATTTTCAAGAGATAAACTTTACCTACTAAATCTTAACAAATTAAGAGTTAAACGTTAACTCTTTTTTAAATTATTTAGTTCCTGAAAGACTGATGTTCGGAAGTGGGCGACATCAGGTTGAGAATGATAATGAAATAATTTCTCAGCCTCGCAAAACACCTACAAGACCTTGTTCTAGTAAGTCAACTACATTAATTTAAAGTCCGCTGAAAAATATAATCTGACAAATAGATTTTAGTTAAACTTAACTATTGCTGGTAACAACCGACCGGGACCTACAATTGAACGTGCCATCCGACCCACGGTAGCGGCTATAATGGTTATTACACTTTTTAAAAGACAGTCTTGTGCATCGACCGTTGCTTAACCTTGGTGATCGCGTCAGATCATCTTAGCTAGCCGAGCTACAGGCGTTACAGTACTTGATAAAAATATAAGAGTAGGTATGTATATTAAAGGAAGACAGAACGTATGTAGTTCATAAAGTCTTGTGACATATGGTGAGTCTCACGAACTAGATGCGTAAGTAGCAAAGACTGATGGTTATTCAATAGTTGTAAACTAGGGAAAAGCAGTACATATTGTTCTCCAACTGTCGCCTAGCGATGGAAAGCAAACATGTCCTAAATCCATCAACTTTTAGGTAGGCTTAAGCTAATTGCGATCGATAACACGAAATTGTCTTCGAAAGGTCATCCCTAAATTTTACGGTTGTGAGAAAGAAACATGGTTCGACACTTATTTCTATTGGAAAATATAACACCATTATAATATAATATTAGGACACATTTCACACACGTCTGGTAAACCCCATACTGAACCAATTCTAGTTCGTGTTATGGTAGCTAACACAACTGATATACTACATATACTATTTTATATAGATACATATTTAACACCCAGACCCAAAGCCTACAAATTTAGTTAAACACAAAGATGTTGGCCGGGCCAGGAATCGAACCCGGAACCTTCTGATTAGCAGACCGGCATGGTAACCTTTACGCCAACGAGGTCGTCGAGGTCCTTTACCTATCATTATGCCCGTCTTTGTAGCTTAACTTCATAATAAAAACTTTAGGGAAATGATCGTGAAGCAAATATGAAATATTTCTTCCAAAGAAAAATTTCATAGAGTTAGCCGTCAGTGATTTACCTCAGAAACAGCACCATCCCGCAAATCAACTGAATCAATCAAACCACAACATTGGCAAATAATTTCGCGGTCTACAGAAGAGAAATGCACCGGTACAAGACAGTTAGCAACGGCTCCTGAATACAAAATACCTGTGACAGTGCGTAAGGGCGTCATTACGTAGATAACAATAGGTTTACAACGTGATTACAATGCTTCCAAGCATGACTATCGGCAGCTATTCCCAGTGGCTCTACTATTCAAATTCAAAATGTCTCTACTATTCAAATTAACGCGTTTTATTCGAAAGCTTTGTGCAGGTAAGAAAGGACATATCAAAATTAACATTAAAATAATAATGTTATTTTTTGGCTAACCTGTGATCAGTGCACCAGTCATTGAACTGTGGACATTTGGCATCATTTAAAAGGGGTATAAAGCTGTACTCAAATAAAAATTTGATCATTCAAAATACCGAGCAGGATAAAAGTACAACGGCACTGTCGTTATCAAAGCATTCCTAAAATACAATAAGTTATGGGAAAGGTGGTGTGAAGTATTTATTGTTTCGATGATGACGATCGAAGCCATTAAAGTTGCCAATATAAACAAGGGTGTTCCCTATCTCAATCTAAAAAAATTAATGAGAGACCAATATTATAAAGAGGAAAAGTTTGATTTTATTATTTGTTTGTTTGACGCAAATAGGCTCCGAAACTACTGGACCGATTTCAAAAACTCTTTCTCCGTTGGGAAGTTACATTATCCCCGTGTAGCATAGGCTATATTTTGTTTCTCTTTGCAATTTAGATTATTTTATAGCCCGTGCGAAGCCGGGACGATCTGCTAGTGTGATATAAAATGGAAAGTACATAAGTAATTAATAATGATGTTAACGACCAGTTGTTATCTACAAAATGACATAGCGATAACCTCTTCTCAAAATAACCGATGAACGAGTAGGTGAATCCAAGTGGCAATGAAGTAATTCTGCGAAAGAGACCCTGACTTTAGAATATACGGCTTGAAATATTCATGACTAAAGACGGACTTACTCATTACCATTCTTACCATCATTCGGGTGATATTTTTTTATAATTGTAAAATGACACAAATATGGGCAGGGCATGTTGCGAGGTAGACCTATGGTAAGCGGGCCAAGCTAATTAACGGAATGGAAGCCTATGACAGGTATGATAACACAAAGGAGTAGTTCGACCATTAAAACCCTGGGTTGATGACAGTCGTAACATCACAGGCAAGACATAGATGAGAGCAGCGCAAAACCGGGACGGCTAGCGTACAATAAGAGAGGTCTATGCTCAGCAGTGGATGAAGACAGTGATGATGACAAGAATCAAGTAAGTGTTGCCATCAAGATACACAATGCAAATCTGTGTCATTCAGCTCAAAATAAGTAGAAAGTCAAACTAAAAGTGATATTTTATAATCTCATCTTTGTATGTAATCGTTCTCTAAAGACATTTAAATAATTGTGCAACAGTAAAAGAGAAAGTTACCTGCTTAGTTTAGTATTTAAGTATTGGTAATATGGCCTATTGTATGGATAGCTCGAAGGCCTACCGGGTTTACTGTGAGGAACGACTATCGAATCATAAACAGCTTGTCAAGAGTGGGCTACATTAATTCTCAAAATATGACGTGTTTGGTATATTTATAGTCAATTTTATTTATCAAAGATAAAGTAAAACTTGTGATAAGACTTCAAAAACTATCAAACATAAAACAAATAACAAGAATCCTTTGAAACATAGGCAAATGACGGAAACTATATATGTTGATGACGAAATCAGTGCAAATAAACATGCTTAAGAGGAAATTAATGGCACATGATCCATGTAGGTAGATGAATGTAAACTAAGTTTTGAGTAGGTACCAAGGAACCCCGACTATTATAAACTAGCTGACCCGGCAAACGTTGTTTTGCCTTAAAAATATATAGTAGAAGATTCTCAGACCTACTGAATACGCATATGAAATTTGGTAAAAATCGGTCAAGCCGTTTCGGAGGAGTTACGGTAACTAACATTGTGTCATGGAAATTTTATAATTCTTTATTGGACACATAAATAAAAAAGGCACAGTAAAAGACAATTAACTTAAAATTAGTGTACCACAATTGGCGGCCTTATCGCTTAAAGCGATCTCATCCAGGCAACCTTTGGATGGAAAGGAATTTATAAACGACTAAAGAAGGACGTAGTGTACAATAAAGAATAATAAAAAACATACATATAATATTAATAATCTTATCTTAATTTATATAAATCTCGTGTCACAATGTTTGTCCTAAATGGACTCGTAAACCACTTAACCGATTATAATAAAATTCGCACACCATGTGCAGTTCGATCCAACTTGAGAGATAGGATAGTATAAATCTCAAATTATAGTCGCAATTTTAATTTACTGCTAATTATTGTTTGTTATTATTTGACAGTCACAATTATCTGTTAACTCCAAATGATTCTAACTGATGTCGATACCTTTCGACTGGGTTGAGTAAGTAATCAATAGATGGCACTGCTATGGTAAATCTACGAACGTGTCATATAAGCTACACTATCTATTTTTCATACCCTTAAGTGAGGCAAAACCTAGTTTGCCGGGTCAGCTAGTATTATATATTAGACAACAGTTTAGCTCTGAGAAGAACTTTTGCGCGTATGTGTAGTTAAAAGAACAAAATAAAAAAAAAAACCCGAAAATTATTAGACTTTGCGCACGACCGCTGCGATGGGAGCCAACCTCGCGACTGAGCCGCGCTGGTACCTTACTCATAGATCTAAACACCCCTTCCCCGCACACGCCCTCTTCACAACGGGCCGTGCAGCAGAAATCGTAATATTTTAATTTCACCATAACTTCAAAACCAAACGTCCAATTTTAATCATTTAAAGACCAAATATTATCAACACAAACTGTTCTTATTGATGAAATAATTTATTTTGATAAGGATTAATAGTGTATTGCTTAAAATCGCTTCGTAAATAAGCCATTATTTCTCGTACAAAGTAAAGGATAAAAAATGGTTATTGTGGGTTATTCCTAAGAGATAAACATATACCATCACGGACTTTTTTGTAGACCTTTTTAAGTTGTACAATACTGTAGTAAATTGTTTTGATCTATCTTGTAGGATTCAGTCAGCGTTTGCAATGTAAGCGCAAAAAAGGGTTTTTTTTACGACCTCACATTAAAAACCTCAAAAATTGTAGCCTATGTGTTATTCTGATGTATAAGCTATAGCCTATGTGTTATTCTGATGTATAAGCTATATTGTGGTAAAGTTTCATTCAAATCCATTCAGTAGTTTTTACGTGAAAGAGTAACAAACATACATCCATACATCCATACATACAAACTTTCGCCTTTATAATATTAGTAGGATTATTTTATATATAAAATTTCCATGTCACAATGTTAGTTACCGTTCTCCTCCGAAACGGCTTGACCGATTTTTACCAAATTTTATATGCGTATTCAGTAGGTCTAACAATCGGCTATTATCTATTTTTCATACCGCTAAGTGATAAGGGTTGTTCACCCTTATTTTTTTTACTCATAGAATTAATTTATACGACAATACAAAGTATGCCGGGTCAGCTAGTTCACTTATAGAAATTAGTAGCTATGACACATAAATCAAAAGAGTCTTCATAATTGAGTAAAATACATCAAAGTTCTCTATTAGTCTACAAATTTCTATTAGACTATTAATTAATTAACTATTAATTTCTTCACAGTTACTGATTCTACAATCTACATTTTTATCCAATCAATACAACCACATCTGTGTTGATTATTAAATCCTGACAGTAAACAGAACCCAAAGATATATGTGACTTTATGACAAACTCGATGCGTAAGGGATGCGCTTACGCATCTCCAGCATCTGTTTTGAGTCCTGACTCACTGTGAAAGCATCATATTACTTGAAGGGGCATGGCTAAATCTGGATATTACTCAATTTCTCATTTGAACGCTAATTCCAGTATGTATCTCGAAACATAACGCGAGTGCTTGTTTTAATACAATATGTAGCATAAATAAATACTGTTCAATACACGTTCAGTATATATATATATTATATATTATATTAGTAATGTACAATTCAGTCCTGAGAAAATTAACATTATTGTATTCTGAGATATGAATTGCAATAGTTTTTTTATGAATCTGTTTCATATTTATAAAAAAATATTAAATAATTGAATAAATTTAAATAAATCATAATAATTAACGATTCTTCGACGGCATGACCGATAATCTCCATTACTTCATCAAATACTTTATTATGATAGTACGAGTACCTTTGCCCGTAGAAGTCAGTAAGCATAAGTTTAAAAAATTGGTTCTATATATCATTATTAATTTCTTGACAAACGCGTGTCACTATTATTTTCTTTTCGTATAACAATTCCAGGCTTTTCCCCATTTGCCATACTTGTGCGATGCCATATACCGATTCAATGAGAATTTATCAGAATCTTTAGCATAAAGTTATGGTGACAACAAAAAACGCGACCCAAATGCGCAGGAGTTGAAAGTTGTCTCGAGATCGCAGCCAAAAACGGCTCGACGCCAAACCAAACGAGTATCGAATCGAACCTGGTGTGGGGCGGGACAGAGGATCATACGAAACCGCAGAAACCGTTGTGTAATTTAAAACGACTTTAGGTACCTACCTTTGTAAAGGAATAATAAGATACAACAACGCGTAACTAAAACACAAAAAGTTATCAAAAACTTAATTTGCATGGAAAACACATACGAGTAGATAAGTGTTCTTTACTAACGCGCGAGTCTTTCACATTTGTTTTAAAAGGTTATTGTTATTTAAAACATGTGTAGATAAGATATATAATCGTAACATATAACATACGTGAGGCATCGCTTCAAATGATAGACTGTACAAATAAGTACTAAAACAGCCGCTATAGCATTTGTTTTTTGTTGTTTGCGAGGCGGGTGTGAAGAATCGGAAATATTAAAGCATGTGTGGGTGTCGGAACAGTTCTCCAGTCACCGGCAACTAGACAAGGTCGTCGACCATATGGCGTACCTGTAACTAGTCGCTATCTCGCAAAACTCAATCTGAAAATTACGCAATGTTCGTGCGTCTGTGCCGGTGATTACAATCTCTTAATCCCTCTATTTTTGTGACGACCTCTAGAACAAAATGCCAGAAAAGCTCATTACATTGGTTCCAATTCATTGTTCAGTTTCCTGCCACAAATTGATTTGTTCTTGAAAATCCAAATGATTTGCCTCGCTTACTTCCTAACAAATAGAGGCAAAAAACAGACCACATCAGACTACGGACTAGAGCCGGTTTAGGTCAACATTCCTTCCCGCAATGTTTGAACGTGTTGTTGCAAATTACCAACCAAATTCTTACAAAGAAGACCTTTGACGGAATTCTAAGTCTTAACACGCTATGAAAATGGTAGAGGGTTTGGTAGGTGTTACAATTAAGTAATTCAACCGAGTGACAAGCGATGACGTAAGGCTGCTGCTGACACAAGCGTCCTGTGTTCGAAAACGTTAAGTTCTTACCGAGGCAAGTAAACAACAAACGAGTTTGAGCGAGGACGTGGGCTCCGGCGGCGGTGAGATCATCGCCGCGAATAGAGCCGCCTGAGGTCGCAGCCTGCACCACTTTGTACGTCACGTATCTTTCTAATTGCCGTGCCGATTTTGTTTACAATGAGTGCTTTCCACGGCTCTCACGCGACGAGCCCATGAGAAATGCAAGCGCTTTGCAAAGAAAAACAAATCAGCTGAAGCTTTCTATACAAGGTCATATATGTAATCATACACCAATCGATTTCGTTTATTCTATCAATACGAATTGCAATAAACCAAAAAACCATTTATTATTTTCTGATTGGATGACCAAAATAACTGCCCACGAAAATATTACACCGCCAGAATTGGTTCGCAAAATAAATCGACATAACAGTCAAAACAACTTAGCAACAACTTGTAAATTCTAATATGATCGGCAATCGTGAACGAATGATACCTGTCAGCATAAAACATAAAAGATCTATGTAGTATATACACATACTGATATGCTGAAAGTAGGACGCTGTAAGGTCACATCTAAGATGGCTGTACGATTTTTCAATTGAGTCTTCCATGTGGGCGAATAACGCTTCATTGGACACTTAGCTCATTTACTCTCGTTAATACCATGTGATGCTATCACTCACGACAAGTGACCATAAAACTGCAATCAAATGTATGAAGAGATATAAAACATCAGATTTATAAATAAGATGATAAAGACGCTATCCAGCTTGACGTCATAGTCAAAATTTGATAACTTTTGCGCAAAATGCAAAACACGTCTGCAAAACCAGAATAATTTAAGAAAATAAGACAGTTAACATTCGTTTCAATTTCAATACGTGAAAGAATCTTATACATAATATATGTATTTGTATATCTACTCTGCCATAAACAAAATTAGTGCAAATCCTATGGATGTCACGTTAAGTTTGTATTCCAGAGAAGCTCCTATATGGAATTTGCATACAATAGCCGTGTATCATGTATTCCGACTCTGCATTAAAAAACTCTTGTTTGAATGTAAAAAGTTTCTTAAAGGCCATTGAGCTTAGAGCCAAAACTAAAAACGCTCACTCTACTGCTGAATATTTGCTTATTTATAATTTTACAAGTCATTATTCGCGATAGAGTTTTTGCGCTAACTTTTTAGGTTCTCCAAAATGGTATCGTATTCAAATATCCAAAGCGACTAAAACTTGTTCCAAACAAGTCTTGCCAAAACACCGTGCAATTATCTACGGCAAACCGCCTAAGGTCTCCTTGGGATGTTTTATGATTGTATAATTATGGTATCTGTCGGCTGTATATGGCTATCCTTCTTGTCGAAGTGCTGTGGGTCTAAACGTGTCATGCATGATGAGTGTATGCAGTCAATAAATAGATAGGCTCTCATAAGCAGGCGCCAAAGTCACGTGCGCGACATTGTTTCCCTATTTGTTCCAATTATTATTGTTACTTAGGCCTTAGAATAATTACAAACAAAATATGTTTCCCTATTTGTTCCAATTATTATTGTTACTTAGGCCTTAGAATAATTACAAAAAGTGATGTATCGTCAAACAAACAAGATTTCTAGACTTCTTGTTTATGTTATGATTCAACATCAGCATGACTGATTTTGAGAAAATTTCAGTTTGTCATGCAGCAGTCTGCACGCATTCCTTATATTTATTTTGGGCGTTGCGAAATAGGTTTTAACTCAGAATACAGAAAGTACTTAAGTAGAGCATTTGATCAAAGAAGCCTCGAGGTTTAGCTCCACAAGACTCTACAGACAAGGCTCTCCAGTTATCTTTATTATTGAATTTTACCATCAACATTGGACTTGAAACAGACTTAAAATAATTGTTTCTATCTTGGAAATGGTCTTATGGTTTGACCTTAATGTAGCAAAATCTGCTACCGTAACAAACTGGCAGTTTATTTTTTGTAACAAGAACAGCAATGAACTCAATGTAGATTAGCTTTAGGTACCTTGTAACAAGGCACAGCATTCATTTAGTTGATTGAGTATTTACGCATTAAATACTAGCGGTAAAGCTACGGAATTGTAGGTACTGCCGCTGGTTATTCACCAGATGTTTCTCAACGGAATAAAATAGCTGAAGCACAAAGCCCTTTCAGTGGTGGCTGTTGCAAGCATAACAAAACATCGGTCACGGTGCCAGCACGTGAGCACAGATAAGGTAGCAGTATGTATGTACGCACTAATGTCACAGTCGAGTAACCTGCGCCGGCGCAGCTCAAGTGAATCTCATGCTGACGCTTTCACGAATTTACGACGCAAATTTTATGAACGGAGATGTTTATCAGAATTTTAATCTCGTCGACACGCTATGAATGCAAGCCAAGCGTAAATTACAATGGCTCAATCGAAGCATCTTGATGACATTGACCGTGAGTGTACAAAAATACTTAAGAAGTATATCGTTAAGTACAATATCAATCATTTTCCAAGCTACAGCCAAGCCTCAATGCCGGAAATGCAATTTAACCTTAAGATTTGCATGCCAGTGATGGAGGAAATGACATCATCTCTGAGCTAAGAAAAACATTAAAAGCACTTAATGATTGACTCAGTGACTTTACAGAATCGTTATTAAGTGAGGAAGGTAGGTATAATAATTAACTTCATTTATAAAACGAAGGTCAAATTCAAATACCGAAACTATGGAAAACAAGACACTTTTGTTTATACTTTTGTAAAAATAAAGTTTAATAGAATATAATTATTGGACACGAACAAATATAAAATAACTAGTGATTTTATCATCTCATTTCTATTAATTTCGATCGGTTTCGATCATCGAGAAGCTAAATGTCAAAAATACTTAGGTATTGCCATGTCTTAGCTAATTCGAAGAAGAAATATTTATTCAATGAAACCTACAAGATAGAAAAGTTTAACACGGAAATTGATCGACCTATTTTCAGTAAAAGCTGTAGGCGATACATATAATTAAGTTGTCTCACCTACGTCTTTTATTAATGAAACTTGGGTAAGTAATCAATAACGGCTTTATGGTAACGTTCGAATTCATTTATTAATATTGTGTCTATAGCTAACATTTCACTGCTTCAAATACGTATTCTTATAAAATATCAAAAGGAACTTGAGTTTCCTTCGTAATCATGAATTATTAGTTTAAGATATGATATTTTTGTGTCTTATCATGATAAAGCGCAGCTTTAAAATTACTTGTATATCGGTTAAAAGATATTTGTTTTACGATATAGATCCATTTTAAAAATGTTTGATACTCATTGTGGTCGGGCCAATTAGTCTTGGTTTAAATCAGAGGCCCTACGGGCGGTTTGAAAACTCTCGACTCTTGAACTGCATTAAAAGACAATAACAATTACAAGAGCATTGCCGTATGTATAAATTCAAGATAAAGATATTGTCAGTTATACTATCAAAATGTCAACAGAGGTTAATGAGCTAATGACGTCTACGAATCGATTCTTTCTGTGCGCATCATGTCCGAATATAGATCCAGCTCATTCGTTGGCTGCAACGCTTGCAACGAGATTATTCAGCGGTCACTTGTAAACAAACAGGCTAATAAGGGCTATGACTGGGATATTATACTCGTCATTGTAAGCAGGTAGGTATAGTTGACTTATAAGCAAAGGTTAGCTGATATAAGGCCACGGCTAGCGATAATAAATCTAGCTATAGTCATAATAGGAGCTTCTGACAAATACAGTTTATGCCTACTGTATTAACTTAAAATTATTAAAGTTAAAAATTAAGATATGTACTTAACTAAGTATACATTTAGGTACTAGTCAGAAGGTATTGTAAAAAAATTTGCAAAGTGAGAAATGTTATTATAGTTAGTATCTATATATTTGTTTTGTGTTAAGAAACAACGCCCAAATTCGCCGAAATCTAAAATACCTACTTATCTTATCACCAAGTATTTCGGCGATAAGATTAAGAGTTTATTTTTTTATACTGAAATAAACACATAATATTTAAAGTAATCAATTATTACGATATCAATTGATAAATGACTGAAATATCACGCGTTTGATACAAACTCTACATAATTCTACATCTCATAGAATTATAAGGCATAATAATACGCTATGTACGTATTAGGCAAAAATAGGGAAACTAATCTGATAGAAAACTAATCTTAAGTCAAAACCTTAGAACGTAATTCAAATAAGTACCAAAACCTTCTTCCGAGTGACTTGAACGATCGTGTAAGATTTGTCCTAAAATGGTCTACCTCCTGTTGGAAACACGATAAAAAGGAGAAAACCTTTCAAACTATTTAGTGATACAAAATTATCTCTTTCAAGTACGCTCTAATAAACACACCGAAAGACCTTGCTTGTGCAATTTATCTGCGTTATCAATTTATCAACAAACACATGCGCTCTCTTTTCTTATAACTGTGACAATCCTTACAAGTAAGACTCTATAGATTCCAGACCAGGTTTCCGGAATACGAAAGAAATTCAACCGCTTTCTCGATATCAACAGAACTCGTTTCAATTTCTTCCTACTTTCTTATAAACTGTATTTCATGTTTGTCTCAATGTTTAGTAAGAACTTAGTGAGGGCCGTAGGTACGTTATGCTTATGAACTTTAAACATCACGTAATCAGCTTAAGCAGGGCTCAGTGGAGGAATTTTAATACTTCCGACTGCTGTGGTCACCCATTAGTAGAACTTTTTATTTTTGTACGGTCATATAAGAATTTATCTTTTGATCTATGAAATCGGATTTAAGATTATGATTAGAATCAGTTTAGTGTCATCACTTTCTGTCTGGTCATATTTGACGCTAACATTTTGACAGTTTTTTTTTGCAGGATATTACATTTCTCTGACTATTTGAGAGATACTCGAAAGATAATTCTGTAGAGAACCTGAATAAACTGATCATAAATTAGTCGAGTGGCGATGAGTATAATATTAATAAGTATCCATCTCTAGCTAAATGGATGATATACGAGTATGTACCTTTGTACATCATGTATTATAATTATTTTAGTCTACAAAAACCTTGCATATATAATAGATATAAGTGATTATTCTTAGTAATATAAGCAGATTTGTCTCTAGTTATACTACAAATAAATGCAGCATATATAGAATCAAAAGGACAGAGATTTATGTATGCCTAAACAGGTAACTGGTACTTTTACTACTTTGCATAAGATGGTGCCGGGTACAGTCAGACTCGACTACAATCGCGACGGATTAACTTGATTTATCACATCTAAAATTACCTTGAAAATATATATTTTCATGAATATTATTCTCATATGGCCCACGAAGAATTTAACAAAATCATGGAACAGCGAAATAAAATTACTGAAACCGCGACATTATTTGGTAATATTCGCAACAGTAATAAAATAACCATTAGACGTGATTTGGTCGCCGATAACTGTTGTGAGAATCGTAAGGTTAGAGTTATTATGAGAATGTGATTAGCATTCTAAAGCGGCCTTGAAGACTGCTTCATGATTTGATAACGCTATGTAATCAAACAAAGTCAGAATAACATTTAACAGACAGCAGGTACTATGTAGAAACTTTTTACATGCTCCTAATTTTGAAACAAAACTGCTGAATATGCACGCCATAGCGTGATGTGATACAGTAAAATAGCTGTAGATAAATCGCTTACTGAAAATTGAAAAAGATCGGTTGTCGTTACACTGCGACTAAATCAATATGAGTTTATTGACTTACTGACATAGAAAGAAAAAAAATACATTAATATTCATAAGAAGATGCCTGTAACAGAGGGAACAGTGGAGAATCAAATATTTAATAACATTTTAGCTACAGTCGCCTACTAGTTCACACATGGCTGTATATTACCAGTATTAGGTATCTATACTTATGAAGACAAATGAAAAACTGAGAGTTAAAAATCAACCTCTACACACAACAACAGTAGAAACTAAACATTCCTAGCAGAGAACGTGTTTAATCAGTTGTTAAAAATGTTAGCACCTGTCTTCAAAGATAAAGAGTACTTTATTGAACCGAATGTGGAAACCAATTTTAACATAATAGACGCGGAATTTAAAAACATGAATTTAAATACGTACACTTTTCAAATGTCTGGCTTCAAATACATTTATGCTAAGGATTATTTGTGTAATAATGTCCTAATCGCTTTAAACCTTGTACTTCAATTTAATAGACATTGTTTTAATAAGGCATAATTATAAGGATTGAAATTAATACTCAAACCTAATTATATATTAAATTAAGATGAGTAATAGAGATTCCCAATACAAAGCCCAGTCATAAATCGTTAATTTACCAGAAAAATACGTTTGCGGTGCTTAGATCGTTCATAATGCTTTTTGCGGTATAACTTTGACCTATTTGCCTGATGTTATCATGACGTTATTGTGAGTAGTCATTGTAATGGAAAAAAATTACATGTTCACTAGTAAATATTTTCGAGTGACAAAATTTTAATATCCTTGTGGTATATTATATATCGAGTTGCAATGTAATGTAATATGTAATGGCTTGGTGGTAGATATCTACTTTAACGTTCAATTAGTGGCAATCAACGTTAATTCCCCCTGATATAGAGACTGTGTCAATTGCCTTCGTGAAATTAGTTGAACGCATTCCACGAATTTCGAAATAGATAATTTGGCAAATAATACACATGTAGATACTTAAAGGAATTTAAGTATACATTGCAAAAGCGCGTTTAATTATAGTCAGTTCTTATATAAAACAATTGCAATATTTGTGCCAAAACGTTTAAAATTTCTGAGTTTGGTAGAGTTCACAGACTTCAATAAAACTAGTTCTCGCCAACAAATGGCTAAAGGCTAAAGATAGCCTATTCAAACTCAACAAAGAAGCATTAAGCCTTACACAGACTTACATTTAGAGCAACTGTAAAAGCTAATTACAGAATTCAAACATTTATTACCAAGAACAGCTCTATGCAACTCAGAAAGCACCCACGCAGATGTGGTAATCAATAAAAGGCTCATTCAAGAAAATCGAGTTGACTCACGCCATGTGTCCTTGCTTAATAAGGTAAAGACAATTTCTAGAAAATATATAAATAAATAAATGCAAATTATATTGACCATCTGCGAGTATGGAACAAGTATCTTAATTGGTCGATTGAATCAGTTGTTTCAAGAACAGTTAGTCATTCGTTAAGAGACAAATAAAAATACAACTTCTCTGTTACTCAGAAAGTGTTTATAAATTATATATAACTGCGAATAGACTATTTTTAGACATGAGAAATCAGTTCGGTACTCGTTTGGTGAATAGCAAGCATACTTTTGCATCGGATTTCATCCCTCATAAAAGCAAACAATAAGTATGTACCAACACTAGAAACAACGATTGGCATAAAAATAACGCGGTCCCATTTACTTTGTATTTTGTTCGATAGTTCACCTGTTTCTTTACACAGTATATTGTAAACACACATTCGATATGTAGGTACAGGAATGCTTACATCGAGTATTAGTCATTACGACCATGACATTGATGATCACAAGAGGCCATGAAAATCACATTCGTAGTGTTGAGTAGGCAACTTGCCAGAATTCAGTCATTCCAACAATGCTAAAATCTTTGGTAAAACAATGCTTAAATATTTAAAAGCTGCTTTGAAAATTCGTCTTTTTAATGAACCTATATGATAAGTTTGTATGCATATATGAAATGCTTCATGAAATGTCGACAAACAGGCTGGATTTCGCGTAGGCTGTTAGCCTTTACCCACCCACTGTGCCTATTGTAAAATGTAAATCTCGCTATTTGATCAAAATCAGGTTTCAACTAACTGACGTGCAAAAAAAAACTGTACGTGAACCGTTTTATCTAAGACCAACAAAATATCAGAACATTGGAAAAACTTGCACGAAGTTCGTTGAACTAACATTATCGCTTCATTCTTTGTTAAAACATCGTCGAGCTTTGAATTTCAACGTTCAAGTAACTAAAGAAACGCCATTCTATATTATAAAGGATATAAGTAGAGACAATTTTGAGCAGAATAAGGACTAGTTGTCGAGTCACGACAGAGACGGTTTTCGTTAGAATGTTAGAATGTATTACGTAAGCACCTCGTTTAGATGTCCGTCACTTAGCATTATCGTACATCGACGTTGACCAAAACCAAATGCTTCTAAAACACTTACTTTTAAATTAGGCATTAGAGCGACCAAACTGATAAGATACACAAATGAAGACCTTTTCAATAGAATTCTGAACAAAAAGTAATTAAAAAAAAACTAGTTTTTAAGTAAGTATGAATTGGTTTTTGTGTCTTTTTCAAAAAGTATTATTTTGAATATATTTTTAGACATACTTATCTCTTTATCATTGTGCAATCCGATGCCAGAACCAAGCAAAAATATTTTTACAATTGATATGGAATAATAAAACTATCAGTCGGTACCCACACCCTAGTGATTAGTATCTTTATGTCACACAAACAATGAGAAAAGGGTGTGTGTATTATGGTTTCATAATCAAAATTATTATACTGCACCTGCTCGATTGATTGTTGCTGATTACCTGCTCGTTTTGTGTATATTTCTTTGTGATTAAAAAAAAACATAACATATCCCTTCGCCCTTGCATTTTCCTTGCAAAATGATGTAAATCTTATTTAAATCCGTGATTCATTTATATGGAAGAATCGAGACTACTGTTGTATACATCGTCAATGTTGGCACATAACTCAGTTTGTACCCATCGCGTCATACGAAATAGGTACATAAACTTTTACACAATTAACTCGCATTCACCATTTAATAGTCACAATACAATTCATAGCGCATTACGAAACACAAAATTATTAGAAAAAAAAAATTACCTGCCGTAATAATTGTTTTAATTACGAGTATATCGTTATTTGCGGTGATATTAAACGCATTTAAAATGTAGTACTATTTACATTCATCAATTTGTAGCAGGTCACAATGAGCGACTGGTAGAGGCATATAAAAGAGCTCTATTAGACGACGGACGGTCAAACATGGTCACTAGGTGATTGCCAGCAAATTACACGAACGATCGATCCATACCTAACATGCTAATGCTTTGATTACAATGCACGAAACGATTGTTATTATCGTGTCAAAAGTCTTATTGATTACCATAGAAAGTAGTGTTTATATTTGAGTAAAAATTAAAGTAGTACTCACCCACAAGTGCACATTTCGCAGATGCATTGCTCTTTCGGCTCGGGTTTTTTAGGTCCCCCGTGCCGTGGCCTGGTTTCGTCGATGTACACGGTCTCTTCGATGGTGGTTCTGTCGTCGCGCACCGTTTTCCTATCATCGATGATGGTCTCGTCATAAACGGTGTTGACAACTTCTTCCCTTGTGGTGTCCGTGATCGCACGGTCTACCACATCGTACTCACGGATGACGTCTTCGGTCGTTTGGACATCGCGCTGTAAGATATTGACATTATTAAATCCGGAAATTTTCACATAATGATAAAAACTGTTTGATATTTGCACTTACCAGGTTTTTGAAGTCTACCGCGCTCTTGTCAACGAAAACGTCAGTCTTCACTTTGTCGTCTTCCTTCGCATCTTCATAAGTCGTTATTTTTCTGGTGATACCATTCTCGGTTATGTAGCGTGTCACCTCTACTTGGCTTCTATTCTTCTGTATCTCGAAAGCTTTTCTTGTAGTTTCGCCAGTGGTGGATGTCATAACTGTAGTTTCTTCAGTGTCAACCCCTTCGTAAAGGTCTTTTACATCTTCATTTATTTTGGTTCCAAATGTTACTTTTTCGATACGCTTG
Organism: Mellilla xanthometata; assembly: GCA_035578125.1. Taxonomy (NCBI): domain Eukaryota; kingdom Metazoa; phylum Arthropoda; class Insecta; order Lepidoptera; family Geometridae; genus Mellilla; species Mellilla xanthometata. Next base: position 9,007,577 of record JAPUBQ010000001.1, read on the forward strand.
AAAGGATATTTCTTCACTGTATCAATAATTTCCTTCAGAATACGGTCATCGATGTTTCTATTGATAACGATATTTTTGTTGCTTACTTTCACATCTTTTTTGTATTGAGAAGTTTCTATTATCTTACGAAGATCACTGATTGATGTAAAGTCTTTGATGTCTCTTGAAGATAATATAATATTTTCTTGAGTGTCTTGTCGTTTGAGATGATGCCTTGGTTGTTCAGGCTTGCCAAACGGTGACATTTCTTTTGGACGTTTTGGCCTATCATCGTCAGTCTCATAAACAAATTTTCCATTCCACGTTCCAGTGCTCCTCTCATAAGTAGTCAATGTATCTTTTGTTTGAGAATCCGTTTTTTCTTTAGTTAAGTTTTGCTTTTCAGTCGAAATAAATTCAGTAGTTTCTGTCGTGCTTTTTGTATCTTTAGTGTGTGATTGAGTATCAGTAGATGTTGAGTGATAAGATGTTGATGTAACATCCTTATCGGTCGTATCTTGGATTCGCTTGTTATGCACATCATCTGTTTCCGTGACGTGTTCTCGAATAGCCTTCTTCTTCGTGAAATCCCCCGTGTAAGTATTACTGGTAGAAGCAATTTTTTTGCCATCCTTGTACAAAACCGAACCTTCAGAGATCATAGTACCGCTTTTTGGTATTCCGTCTTTACCAGTATCATAATGAGATTCCTTGTCCAAAACATGACGTGAGTATTCATGTTGAGGCTTTATTCCAGTACCACTAATGTTGTGGCTCTTTTCATGTGTCGAATGTTCTTTGCTATCACCCCATTCTCGGTGAGAGCTATCTACTATTACTTCTTTGCCATCGACGACTTCAACCACATAAGATGATGTCGTAGCCTGTTGAGCACTGCTAGTATTACTCTTCATTATTTTTGTAGAATAGTTAACATTATCTAAATTCTTTACTTGTAAAATATCACCCACTTTTTTCAGTTCATTTTGAATAGTAGAGTCGTATCCGTAGAAGTTGGAAGAATCAGTTTGGTTAACGTTACGTCTCCGATCTTGAACAAGCTGCTTGTTGGTTGCAATATTTTCATACGAATCAGTATAGCTCACATTATTTCTTTGATCAGTAGTTTCTCGGCTAGTTGTAACATTGTCGATGTTACTTTTGTGACTCTTGTTGATATTTGTATTGTCAGAAATAAATTCTGTGGTCACCTGGTCATTTCCGGAAGTCAGCTGATCTTGGACGTATTGCATATGTTGTACGTTATCAGAAGAAGTTATTCTTGGATGTTTAGGATCATATCCTGAAGATATTTGATCTTGAATATATTTCTGATGCCGAGGATCATCTTTCTCGGTTATTGTGTTGGCATGTTTAGTAACTTGTTTTCCATCTTTTACTAACTTGGAGTCTTCTTTGAGTACCATACTGCTGGTTGGTTTCTGTCCATCTTTACCGGTGTCGTAGATTGACTGCATATCTCGGTTCTGAGTGCTGTGCACGGATTGTGGTTTAATGCCAGTTCCACTAATGCTGGCGTAAGCCTCCTTTGAGGAATGTTCTTGAGCATCTCCCCATTCTCGGTTTGAGCTGTCAATTATTCTTTCCTTTCCATCGACAATCTCGATCACGTATGACGAAGATGATGATTTTGTGATGTTACTGCTCTTAGATTCACTTGTTTGTGACGTGCTGGAAAACTCTTTTGTTCTTGGGTTTTTGTCCAGACTTCCTTCTCCGCCGTAAAAGTTTGATGTGTCTGATTTAACAGTCCGATTTCTCTGGGTGGGCTCTGGTGAGTTTTTATAAGATACATTCTCGCGCTGATTTAAATTTTTAGAATCTTTCACGTTACTCGAATACCCTGACTGAGTCTGAGAAACCAGATTTTGTCTTTCCGTTTGTAAGAAGTTATCTGAAGCGTTCGCTGTGTGCGAACGGGTAGTGTATGCGGAGCTGGAAGAGGCAGGAGCATAGCCGGTTGAATTATCGATGAAGCCCGTATTCAGGGTCTGATTCGGGGCAGAAGAGTCAGCAGTTCGGTCAAAAGATTGAGTATGGCTCGTGCCGGAATGCTGGACGGAAGTCGAAGAACTCTGGAATGTTTCGTTTTTCGAACTCTGCTGGTGTGAAGAAGACTCCTGAATGACAGAATTGGAGACAAACTCACCAGTGTTCGATTGAGCCATGTCGCTGACGTTGTGTTCGTGAGATCTTATTTGTGAAAGATCAGTCATCGACGGTGCCTCCGTGATGATGTAGTGCGGGTGGCTGTTGTAGTGCTCGGAGATGGTGGAGCCACTGACGGACGCGTGGTCGGTCACGTCAGTTATCATGAGCGGGTCATCCTCTTCCACCTTGACGTCGATGTAGCGGATCTTCTTACCGGAGGACACTTTCTGCACCGTGCTGCTGCTGCTGCTCTGCACGGAGGAGCTGGTGCTGCTCTTCTGAACACTGGTCGAAGCACTCGTCGAAGACACAGCGGAGGACTTCGACTGTTTAGTCTTTTTATTTTTTATAGTCATTTTGGTCCCACTTTACGTTTTTCTTTAACAAAATTAAATATAGGAGATTCTTAGTCTTAAATAATCACGATTAAAAATACTTAAATTAAATTTTATCACAATAATATAGTCAAACAATTTGCCATGTAACGAGTATATGTATTGTTCGCGAGAGTCGTTCGTGTCGAGTGTGCGGGGTGCGCGCGCGCGCCGGTCGCCACTGGCTCGCGGAGTCTGCGCGTTGCGCCGGCGCACCCCTCCTCCCGCGCCGCCGCCAGCGCTAAGCCCGCCCACTAACCTTCGAGACACGTAAGCGGTCACATCTCACCTCCGCCGCGATGGACTGCCACCAAAAATGGGTTAATCTTAACCTTATTCATTCGCCTAACATTTAGTCATCCACTAGAGCTCCAGTGACAATCGTTTCTGGAAGAGAGAAACGTGAATATATTGTACATTTCTAAACTTGACATGAAATGATGCCTTTATTACTATTAATCACAAATAGTACAGTTCTCTGTATTATTATAATTAAATAATTTTATGTATATTGAAAATTTGTATATTGAAAATTATTAACAAAGGCAAAGTAAATTAGAAACTAAAATATTACTATGCCTTTGTTAATAATTTTCAATATACATAACATTATTTAATTATAATAATATTCCAATAGACATAATATATTAGTACTTAAGTACCTACCGTAAGTGTTGCATAAATAAGATTAACAATTACTCCAGTTCACTTTGATAGCAATACCCACAGGTAATGTAACATACGCTACTTTAAGCATTGCCACCGAAACAAATAATTGATAACCTATTAATACAATGTTATAAGTGTGTCATAGAAAATATAAATTAATGCAAGTTTTTATCAGTTTTTACATACACTATGTATATAAAGTAATGTAACCTGCCCCCCAAGTCTGATATTTAAGCCACTAGCAACTGTCGCCACGGCTAATAATAATAATAGTCACTGCTATATCCACTGATATAGCAGTGACTATTATTATCTAATGCCACTGCATTAGATAAAACAATTACTAAGCTGAGCGCTGCGACTGTGGTCTAAAATCTTATTTATTCTGTCTTTCAGAATAACAGACTTACTGAGGCAATGCTACCCACATTATTATATCTTCCAGATATTAGTAACCTCTGCTTTATTTTTAACCGACTTCAAAAAGGAGGAGGTTATATATTCGACGTGTATGTATTTTTTTTTTTTTTTATGTATGTTCACCGATTTCTCAGCCATTTGTGGATCGATTCTCAAAATTCTTTTTTTAATTGAAAGAGTATGGTTCTGAATTGGTCCCATTGTCACCAAAACTGGTTCTGATGATGGACTCCTAGGGAAATCGAAGAAAAACCTAAAAAGTTAGGTTATTTTTACGCATGTAGAGAGATTCACGCTCGTTTGGCTGTACTGATATTCATGAAATTTGAGAAGAAAATAGGTAAGACTATGTGTTAACACACACGCTACTTTTTATCCCGAAAATAAATACTATTCCCGTGGGATGCACCAAATAACATATAAATCTTTTTAACTTCTTCACGCTCGAACGATTGTACTGACATTGATGAAATTTGGAATGAAGATAGGTTAGACTATGTGTTTACACATAGGCTACTTTTTATCCCGAAAATAATTATTGTTCCCGTGGGATGCACCAAATAACACATGACACACTGATTTCGCTAAAATTTGATATAGGGGGTAGACTAGACCTTGTATAACACGAAGGTTAATTTTTATCTTAAAAGTCATTGCTATTCCCGTGGGAAGCCCAAATAACTCGATAACCTATTTTACTTCTTCGCGCTCATACGGCAATACAGATTTCGCTCATAAAATCGGCAGCTTATAGTCTGGCTAACAAAAGTAATCTGACGCGAACATCGAGGTTTAGCAACGGCCCATGCGGCCAGTCTTTGGATGGGTGACCATGCACAAGACTTCCATAAAAAATGTGATATTTTCGTCTGGGCGTTACTGTGCTTCGAATAACACGTTAATTTGTTGGGCCTGGACCACTACTCTTAGTACAAGCAGGGGTCAAACTAAATCAGAGGCTTGAAAAACTCTCGGCGCCAGAGCTTGGCCACTTGGGTCATACTTAGTGGAAGAAGAAACTGTAAAATTTGATATATTAATAGACAAGACCCACGAACGGATAAGGAAAATATTTACGCGCTCGCTTCGCTAGGAGTTATCTCGCTTCGTTCGAATTTCCCCCAGGATGTTCTGGGCTTATGACACTCCAAATATTATATAATTTGTGCTGCTTTGGACTTCAAATGGTTCGAACAAGCTCGATTTGCTCCCAATTGGTTGCCTGCCTGGCACACGCTAAATTTTTTCATCGTGAAGTTTATTTGGGTCTCCATAGCTAAAACTTAAACAAAATATCATTACCAACCACTAAAAATGTAAAAATAAAATTGTTTTAAAAAACAAACAACCGACTTCAAAAACACAACTAAAAAGGGAAAAATAATTTTAAGCCTAAATCAAATCAAGAATATATAAAAAGAATAGGAGAGTTTATTTCATGTACTTATAAAAAACTATTTGCAATTTTTAGTAATCCTGTATTCTTGAAGTCGGTGCCATCTAATAAGAACAAATTAATGTGTGTTAAAAAAAACTATTTTCAATTGTCTTTCTTTGCTGGCACCGACTCCAAGAATACAGGATTAGTAAAAATTGCAAATAGTTTTTTATAAGTACATGAAATAAACTCTCCTATTCTTTTTATATATTCTTGATTTGATTTAGGCTTAAAATTATTTTTCCCTTTTTAGTTGTGTTTTTGAAGTCGGTTGTTTGTTTTTTAAAACAATTTTATTAAATGCATCAAACGCTCATCTCATGTCTGATTAGTGTCAATAAAATTGATGAGAGCACAGGTTTCTATTTCTCTCATTCGAAAAAAAACATATGACACTGGTTTGTCACAGTTTTCAATGAGATGCAAATGTGACTGCACCTCTTTGCTTAACTAGCTAAAGCCTTTATAAGTAAGTACTCAGGTGGCAAGGACTACGGTTAACTGTAAGTAGCACAGATGCAAGATTTGCATCTAATTTTGGCGTACTGTGCAACCTTTAGTGTACGCTGGTCCACCAATTCAAGACAATATATTCTTTAAAAAATAACGAAACGCCATGAAAAGATTCAAGATTCCAAGTCTTCATCGGCTTAGAAGAAAAATAAAATATACGAATTGAGCCCGCGCATTCATTCATAAACAATAACTCATCAAATACCGTATATAGAATAAGAGACTATTGCAGTTGGTGTTGATATTATTTTGTATCCTGAAAAGTAAAACCATTGGCACCAATTCGATAATACACTGCTCAAACCAATTCGATAATACACTGTTCTGAAATTGGCATATACATACATAGTTAAGTATTATCTCTGTTATATAACGTAGGCATGCATGGGTGCTGAGAAATATTTTTTCATAAACCCTCCACTCTTTTTAGGAGGGTGAAAGGTGTGGAAAGTTTGTGGGTTAGCCTAGTTTGGTTATGGGAAGCTGCCTGCACAAATTAGTGTCCCGATTAAACTGAGGGCTAAGTTGCAATCGCGCACATTAATCGCATTTAATCATTTTTGCCATTCCGTAGCCAAATATAGCTTATGAGCAAAGTTTCTAAATACCACAAAGCAGTCTGACGTGCCTTAACAACTGTTGTACTGAGAGAGACAGCTAGAACTTAAAGTTTAACGTGTTATCAAATTCACAGAAATTCCCAAACCCATATACCACTTCGGTCACTCATCCACGCATGATCGCATCAAACATTGCTTACTTCAATCACGTCAGATAGGCGTCACTAAGCTGAAGACTTACTCTACTCGAAACCAAGTTGCTTGTAAGGCGAGTATGGCTTGGTGGGGCAACCGTCTGCTTTTCAATCTGACGCACTCTAAATCGATCCCAGCTAACGATTTCTTTTGCAAGTTATAAGATCCCAATAAGACCACAGTATCCGAAGATGTTGGTCATCCGACAACCCGCACTTGGTCAGTGTGGTGGATTATGGCCTATATCTCTGTCCTCTATAGAAGGCCCTGAGTCCCAAGCAGAGGGAACGTATAGTGGACTGCTTATGCTTATGCTACTTGTCACCCACATTTCACTCCACAAAGGTTCTTCAAAAAGACCGATAGAAAACTTGCTTCGGTTTTCATTGAACTTGACCTACTTAATATGTTTTCCAGTGACACACAAGTAGTTGCGGCGCGACGAAAGCTCGACGGACACTGAAGCCTTCAGTGAAGCTTCCTTAATACTTGGTAAAAAACGTGGTGGTAATTTTTGGAATATTTGTTAGCGCAATCCAAACATAGAAAATAGTGAATGCTAAAAAGCTATAGGTAGATTTTAATTGTTTTCACACGCTTACTATTTTTATATTACATTAAAATATCCATTACGTAAATATCGTCGTAATAGGTAGGTCGTTAAAATTAATAAATAGGTCGTTCGTATAACACAATTAATTGCCAATTGGTTTCAATAAAAAACTTAGAGAATATACCATACTCCACATACCATAATCACCAAAAAGTGTTCTCGTGGCTTATTCAAATGAATAAGTAATCAATCAAAATATCAAAAGTCTATAACTGATGTGGGTGATCAGTAAAACCGTCCATAACAGCCATGTTACATCCACCAACTTACACAGTGACAGTGGGGTGATACTTCCTTTAAAAAAATTACTGTTGCCCCAGCATTGTGTCCATCGCGGCCCATTTAAAATTTACAATATTCACTCCACTTTAAGGATAAATCAAAAGTAATTATTACTGACCCACATTTCAGTGACTTATTTCGAATTATATATAGTATTTCTTCGAATAAGATCTTATTTATGAAGGTCAGACTATGTAGGTCAGGGAGTCATGTTTATTATTAAGTTGATAAAGGAGTGAGCTCAAGGAAGGTGAGGAATCATCCGTCTTTTTGTGTTATTAACATTAATAATTATTAAATTGTTCTATACATTAGACCCAAACATTTGAGCAGTATCATAGGAAAATGAAAAAGTCGGGAATGTTAGAATTATGATTTTTTATAGAGATGATAATTATCGTCTCGAAACCAAATTATCATCGCCTCTAAAATTGTAAGCCATGATCTATATCATCATTACCATACCTATTTTTGTGCTTTAGGCACCTTCCAGAGCCAAAGAAGCTTAGAAGACAGTCTTAAAAGCCTAACGAGTAATTATTAGTTTGATTTTTTTCTTTAGAGTCCCTTGCTATGCAGGAATACAATCATAGATAATCGAATGTTCAGTATGAGGAAACAATGTATTGATATGATTTGACGACGAAAATTCGAAAGTGGCATTGTACGTACTTACCAAAATCATGAAACATTTGACTTTGTTTCAGAATTTACGTCACCGCGCGTGGGTTCCGATAACGAAACATGAACGAAAGTAGGTTCATTGCAGCGTAGCTCGATATTTGCGATTCCATATTCCACCAAAAGCAATTCACGAAGTCGCGCCGACCAAATGCGAAGGCTTTTGCCGTGGGTGGCGCAAGGTTTGTGCTTGTCTGCCTATGTATGGAAGTGTAGGCGACCATTGATTCACTCGCCCACGGCCGATTGTCTGCTTGCAGCTCAGATACACACATTAATCAACCATTTTACACCGTTATGTATCATAACAATTAGTTTTTATAATGCCAAGAGGCAAGAGAGGCTTTTGATATATTGCCGGGATAACGGTTGGCTGTTAGTTTACTCTCAGTTTAACGAGCTTGTCCTATGAAGTGGTGATAAAAGGAAGCTAAAAGATTTCAAACACTATTTTTAACTTTAGTTCGGAAAATGCGAGTGTGGCTCCACCAGTAATTTCACGGATAAGTTAGTTCAATCCTTTAGCCTACATTGTCTTCCATTTATGTACTTGTATATTTTCCTGTTTTATGTCCAGATGAAGTGAATAATTTTTTAAAGGTCCTTTCAATTTGAAATAAATTTATATTAACATTATCTGCATTTTCCTCAATCTACTCGTAAGTACGAGTAGCTATAACTTATTTCTGGGTAAGTTCATAATCCTAATCTTTTATCTTCAAATGTACAAGTAAAATAAATACCTGTACCCTGTAAGTAACTTTACAATGAAATAAATTGTTGATTTAATAGTAAATAAATATTTTATTATTAGATAAAAGTCCAACTCTACAACAATGTACTAGAAGCTACCCATTGGCAGTGTTTTGAACACATTTATAAGTATTTTGATAAAAATCTTCTATTTTATACTTGTGTATTTATATTTTAGTGTTGTTTTTGGAACAATAGGATTAATTAAGTATTTCTTCTTCTTCTCCTTTACCATTTCCCACTAGGTGGGGTCGGCACAGCCTGTTTTTCTCTTCCACGCCACTCTATCAGCCGTCATCCCCACATTCACTCCCTTCTCATTCATACCCTCCTTCACACAATTCATCCACGTCTTCTTTGGTCTACCTCTACTTCCGCTACTTCTTACAATCATATCCATACTTCTCCTAGTCACATGCATCTCCTCTCTACGCATTACATGTCCGTACCACGCTAACCGTCCACTCTTCACTTTCTCTGAAACAGGCTTGATTGATTAATAAAGTACCTAGGTATTAAATAAAAGATCTTTACCAATGTACCTTTGTACTCTACCTTTTATATACGTAGAGTGGAACACAACAAGGCGTGGAAGAATATGTGAAAAGGATCAACTACATTTGGGACTACTATAGTCTGAGAATTAAATCTACATCTTGATAAAATCTTAAATAGTTTATCCTCTTATTTTAGTTCAATAGTTATATCTCGTCTCAATAAAGAAAACATTCCAAAATATTTATATCTTCTCGCTTGCATAATGCAATCTTCTTCTTCTTCGTAGGTATGAGCTAAGTGGCTGACCTCTCGTGTCCAGTGTTTTCAAGCCACCCAAAGGCCTCTGTCTTGGCTTATCGACTGCTTGTAATAAGACTATGAGATGGGACTTACAAATTAACGTGTCATCCACGGTAGCGTCCATGAAAATTCCACTTTTTTAATGATAGTCTTGTGAAAAAATCCACTTTTTTAATTATAGCATGGTCACCCATCCTAAGACTGTCTGCATCGACTGTATCGCGTCAGATCGCCTTAGTTTGTCGAGCTGCACCCGCTACATAAAGAAATAATTGCGAGCAAGATGAAAGCGACCTTTCAAATGTTTTCTTTATAAAATCGAGTTATACAGTAAAGCTGGAAATAGAGAGCCTTTGACGGCTTCAAATTTTTCGACAGCAGAACGTGGCTGCCAAGAATTTAAAGATTATTCCTCAAAGCGTGATAAACAACATTATGAATAGAATTCATGACCGTCTCCCGCTCATCAATGTCCTGAATCTTCCTTATTTTGACCGCGATCATGTGTGCGAAGTGGTCGTACTCGTCCCATTCGAGTTGCCTTTTGATCGACAGAGATTTCATTGAGACTAGAGCCTCATTGATGTGTTTCTTAGCTTCCGTGATGGAGTTGAAGACTTGTTTCTCAGGTTTCTTGAGGAAGATGGTCTGGATGCGACGGACGCGGGGCACGACCGCCTTCCTGTCCTTATCGCCGTCGTCTTCGGATGAGAATTCTTCTATATCGTAACCGAGGATTGTGTCGTCGGAGTCAGGGGTGTGCTAGAATGGAGTAAACATATATATTAGTACTAGCTGACCCGGCAAACGTTGTTTTGCCTCACTTAGGGGTATGAAAAATAGATAGTGTAGCTTATATGACACGTTCGAAGATTTACCATAGTAGCGACATCTATTGATTACTTATTCAACCCAGTCGAAAGGTATCGACATCTGTTAGAATCGTTTGGAGTTAACAGATAATTGTGACTGTCAAATAATAACAGACAATAATTAGCAATAAATTAAAATTGCGACTATAATTTGAGATTTAAACTATCCTATCTCTCAAGTTGGATCGAACTGCACATGGTGTGCGAATTTTATTATAATCGGTTAAGTGGTTTAGGAGTCCATTGAGGACAAACATTGTGACACGAGATTTATAAAATATACGAGTATATTAAGATAAGAATATATATATTGTCCCATATATATTATCCCCAGGATAGCTTACTAATCATATAGAAAGCAATTACTTGTACCTAACTAACTCCGTCTCATAGGGTTAATCTGGGTTAAAAAGTAGTCAAATATTAGGGTGGTAATCTGCTTTTATGGCAAGTTTCATCCAAATCGTTTGAAGGTGAGAGAGTAATAAAAAAGTAAGAACTGAAAGACAAATATGTTTTCGCTTTGTGCGTATGTGCTGTGATTGTAGAAAAAAGTCCGTAAATAAATAGGTACTTCTCAAACGTACACGACTAAATTAATTTCAAAGTACCCGGGCACAAATTCGCCTCCTGTAGATAAGCAGTCAATTTATAACTGCAATGTCCAGACTGTAAATCATAATTGTAGGTCCCGGCTTAATTAAAGCAGCTGTTAAGCCAAGTAAGAGGCTCGGGGATGCCCATCCCCCCAATTAATTTGTCTGGAGGTTAAGCCAGTGGACACAGTGGACTGTAGACACTCCCAATTGTAATAGCTACTGCTGCCAGTGGTAATAGATGAAACAATTAATGTGCTGGGCGACAATCTTATTTAAGTATTAATTATTATGTCTGTTTGTCAGTCAGAATATTTTATTCTGGCTAAATAATAGTGTTTCTTATAATCTAGTGGCTTAAACACTATTAGAATTTATATTTTAATAAATAAGATTGTAGACTACTGCCTACTGACTCATTATTTTATCTTATACTTCTAATAACAGTGCCTTCTACTATTGAGAGTGGCTACAGTCGCCAGTGGCCTAAACACTGACTTAGGTGACAGACCACTTAGCTTTAATGAAGAAGAAAAATAATTTTGGTTGATGTCTTTAGAGTGGAAGTGAGGTCGACCAAAGAAGACGTGGATGAATTGTGTGAAGGAGGATATGAATGAGAAGGGAGTGAATGTGGAGATGACGGCTGATAGAGTGGCGTGGAAGAGAAAAACAGGCTGTGCCGACCCCACCTAGTGGGAAATGGTAAAGAAGAAGAGGTCTTTACTCACAGGTCTTTCATCGTGTTTGCAGCAAGTCAGGGTATTAGCATGCTGGTTAGGATCCTCATTGGAAGGCCTCGTCAGCTGTATATAGGGATGTTTCTTGGTCAAGTGACGTATCAGGCTGTACGTAGACTTGTTAGTTACGGATAATATTTGGGGGCAGTACAAACACTGGACTTTCTTCTCGTGATTCATGTCAGTGAAGTGCAGCCAAACTTGGCTCTTCGCTCGTGAATGGGACATTTTGCGTCTATGTTTGTGGACGAGAATATTAGGAGAGTGATTTTTGAAACCTGAAAAAAAACCTTTTATAACTTTATGTAATACTTTAATTACTTTGGGATTTGAAAAAAATATATAGAATATAGGCATATAATATAGGCGTTTTGTGTATTTCCCACCAGCCTACTATTCTATCCGAGCTCTTTTTGAAGTATCGGAGCACGGTCTTGGATCGTTGTTCCAATGCATACCTGTTCCAATGTCATTGCATCAGATATTGTGATACTTCTATTGAAACAGGAAGCGTTCGAGTATAGTGTCGTATTTTGTTAAGTTTTTCTAGCACCATATGAAAAGTCTAGACAAACGATAAAAAAAACTTAGTCTATGTGTAGAACTGATAATGATGCTTATGTATGTATGGTGCCTATCTAAACTGTTTATCATAAAAAAATATAGTTAATACACTCTTTATCATAAAATGGAAAATACAAGTACCTACTTTGTTATAATTGGACCCTAATCTCAATGCAAATACCTAAGTTCATCTCGTGTCTAGATTCTAAGTGACCTAGTGACTAACTGATTGACTAGTGACTGACCTCTTGTACGTATCTTAGAAAGGTATCTAAAGCACGTGGATGGTGGAAGTGCACCGTCAGTTCAGCTCGGAGTTGGTGACACACTGCCGTGCGTGACTCCTGCTAAACCTGCGGCCTTGGGTGCTTGGCGCAGTGCGTCTCGTGATTCCGTGCCATCTGCCTTCCTGTGCATTCTATATGCTAACATAATATACAGATTGGCCGTAGAAAAATCTAATGTATGAGCCATCAAGTTGGGTGAAACAAAACATTTTTTGAAAAGCAATCAAATTTCGTCTCTGATAAATTCATTGACTATAAAATGTCTCAGAAAGTCGTATATCATGCACTCTTTTTTTTCAATAATCATTTATATTCGTATATTCAACATCTATTGAGCTGTGTGAAGAAATTTAAATATGCTGAGGTATTTTTTTTATTTGTTCAAAGGATTAAGATATTTTACACCTGCGTTCCCGATCTACGTTATTTTATAAACCCCTGCTGCGTTCCTATCCGTACAAGCCACGGAGAAGCGATTTATTATGTTGTAACGTGCAGGCGCACAGTGGCACACTTGCGAATACTCACTCACTATATGGCTCACCGCAACCGAATATACAAACTAGTGAATAACTTATCGCTACCTACTTATTAATTTTGTAAATAAATAGTCAAGTATCAATATTGGTTTGATATGTTGATTATGATCATGATCGAAACATCATCGTCATTCTTCTTCTTCCTCAACCTTTTCCCACTAGGTGGAGTCGGCACAGCAAGTTTTCCTCTTCCACAAGATTCTATCAGCTATCATATCCACATTCACTGCCTTTTCATCATTATCATCGCAATTTCAAAAATAAGATACTGTTCGTTTGGTCATCTAACAATAAGCAGCTAGCACCATCTAGGGACATTATTAAGAATCACAAGTACCTATACTTTTATAAGACGTAACATTTTAAGTAGTGCCATCTGTATGTGCCTGTTGGCACATAAGTTTATAGCGACAGTAAAAGGTACATTTTCCATACACGTTTTATCAAGAAGTGACAGATGGCGATACTAGTTTCAATTAAATACTGTCACAGCGTACTGCTTTTTCCGTATTTGTACGCATAATTTGATATGTAGTAATTTTATATCGCAGGAACGAAGAGAAGACGATCAACTTAATTATTGGAATGACAATAAAATTGCACTCATGATTAGCATTATTTCATTTTAAATTCAAGTTATTGTTTACCAACATTCCAAAGTTTTTAGACCACGACACAAAGTTATACAATTATTATTTAATTATAGGTTATAGGTAATAATAGGTTTCTATTCAATATTCCTTATCATTTGACCCTGATTATATTAAGAAAGGTTATAAGCCAGTGATACAGATGACAGACGACAACGCAGAATTGTTGCAGTTGTTATTATTATTCGTGGTTAATATAACTTGATTTTACGAGTTTCATGATTGAACTCTGGCAGCACTGTTAATGTCAGTCAAAACTCAAAGTCGATAAATGGCCGCGTGCGTCACGACTGCGCAATCGAAGACGGAAATAAAATAACAGCTGTTCTACAATATTCGTTCGGGCAACTCAGGCTAGCAAGCAGCAGCTGTACCACACGCAGCTTTCCTTGGATTGGCGATTGTTTGGAGTCGCCTCGCTGCGTTTCATTGTTGTAGAACTCGCCGTGTGGTCCGGGCTGTTCCTTTCCATTTTTCAACGTTTATTACTGTACGCGCGAAGCAGTATTGGCGTTCGAAGTGTGTGACCATTAGACGAACTGCCAACATTGGTGGCTATGTTTACCAAAAAACCTTCGTTGTTATTGTGATTCGTGTTGAAATGCCTCGTCAATACGTGGAGAGTTCCATAGTGTTGTGTCAATAGAATCTCATTTAGATAGTGGTATCTCAATAAAATTTAGTTGTTGACAATGTCTTGTACGGTGCCAAGTAGTTCCGCGCTGAGGGCCCTGGCCCTAGAATACAAGAGTTTGCAGGAGGAGCCAGTGGAAGGCTTCAGAGTCAAGTTATTGGGAGAGGACAATCTATTTGAATGGGAAGTGGCAATATTTGGACCCCCCGACACACTCTACCAGGGTGGATATTTTAAGGTAAACATAAAGAAATTACATTCTCTAATTATTCAAGTATCTACCTTCAATTTGATAATTATAAAATTAAATCATTTGTTACAAGTTATGCACTAGCCTGTTCTCTAATTCTTCTTAGCATAGACCTCACTTCATGTATCACAACTCACCTTATAAATTTGTTTATGAGGGAAGATTACATGATTTTACAGTTATCCAGTTAGAGCAGTTTTTGTCATATTTAGTTAGTATTCTTATGAAGTATGTAACTTAGTGTTCTGGCAACTTTCTTGAATTAATAAGTAATTAAGTTCTTTAGTTATAAGTAATTCTAGACTTGGCATGCTCTACTGTCAGCCAGTATTGTGTGTTGTAAATTATTTGTATAATAATATATATCAGGGTTATCTGTGAAACTTACATTATGATAATAATAAAACCTAATAGGTACTTATTTTGATATCATAAGTTTATAAAAAACAATATTCCGGGGTCTTCAAAAGTAGAATAAGTAAATAGGTATTTTCTAGATATACATGCCACATCGTAGACTCCAGCTTAAAGTAATTTTCTTTTGCAATGTTATTTAGAAATGCATTGTTCACAACTTATCATTAGGAAAATGAAATGAATCATTATCTTTATTCTGACGCAATCTGATTATTTATCCATTGTCATTCATACAAATTGTGTAAATACTCATTTAAATATTCTTTGTGTTTATTGTGACCTGAGTTGAGAGCATAGAAAGTATTAGAAGAACAAATTTTGTTGTTCTCATACCAATATAAATCATTATAAAGGAGAAGAAAATTTCTTCTACATTCTTCTTCCTTGCCTTATTCCAATTGTTGGGGTTAGCAAATTTTGCTCTTCCACTCTCGTCTATCGGCCGTCGTCTCTACACTCACTCCTTTCTCTCTCATATCCTCATTCACACACTCCATCAAAGTCTTCTTTTGTCAGCCTCTTGCTCTTTTTCTTTGCAATACCATTTCCATACATCTGCTAGTAACAATACAATAATCATTAGGTAATACAGGCTGCCTATTAATACCTAAGTAAAGCCGGGACAGACGGCTAGTTAAAAATATATTACTATAGGTAATGTTGTAATATATAACTATTGTGGTGGCATGTTTCCTTAATTAACAGGACCAAATATGTAGTATGAGTATGTCCTGCTATGTCTAATTGGGAGCATGTTTGGAGAAAATATCTAAATTACCATGTACTGTGATCTACACTAAACTCTTTAATTATAAAACAAATATTAGATTTGCTATACAGTACTATCAAGAGATCAGGAAGTTGGGCAAGGCCATATCAATGTTATTTGATCACAATACAGCAAAATTCCAATCCTTTTGCACTGATAGAGTTACAAATGTCCATTAAACCATTAAAATAAAGAGTGGAAGGTTAGTGTGGTATGGACATGGGATGCGTAGAGAGCAACTGAGGCGGGCTTGCAGTGTGGTTTGGGAGGCACTGCAGCCGAAGGTGTGGGGCCGCGGCAGGAGAGAAGTGACGGTATTACGGTGTGCCACTCTTCCTACCTGTCGCGGCCTCGACGGGGTCGCCACCGTTGATGGCGGACGCGGTGGGGCCGCAGGGAGAAGGGAGTGGTAACCAGCAACTACCACTTTCCCTATTCTCTGCGGCCGTAGTGGCAGGTGACGGGGCCACAGACCTGACCCGTTATGGGGAACCTGGGACGTCGGACCGGGGTTGTCCGGCGTCCATTGCACTCACGGTCCCCGAGGTATTTGCGGTGCACCACGTGCACTGCAAGGGGAGTCATCCCCTGAGGAGGAGTCTCGCAGACTAGCCGAGGTGGGCGGGGTGGTGGGTTAACGCGAGGAGCGGAACCTCACTCCGCCCTTTCCGGAGAGGAGGCCATCGTGAGGTTTTAGTCGGTAGTGATGCCCTTCTGGCAACGAACCCGACACCTCCCCGGGTGTGGTGGGCATGCGTAAATGCATTTCCTCACGTAAAAAAAAAAGAGGTGTATGGAAATGGTAGTGCAAGGAAGAAGAGCAAGAGGCCGCCCGAAAAAGACATGGATGGAGTGTGTGAAAGAGAAAGGATTGAGTGTGGAGATGACGTCTGATAGAGGAGAGTGGAAGAAGATTTGCTGTGCCGACCCCACCTAAGTGGGATAAGGTAAAGAAAAAGAAGAAGACTAATGACCTTTAAACAACACCAACTTTAGTTTGTAGTGATAGGTTTCATTTGTATGGGCAAACCGAGGAAGTACCGTGTCTATTCAAGTTATTTTAACACCAAGCAAAGAGTTCTAGTTTAAAAGACGTTGTTACCTGTGTGATATATACATATGAATTTACAGGGTAATGAGATTAAAAGCCTAATAGTATCTAAGGGTGACCAGTTTTGTGATGGGTGAACGGTTTGGTGATAGACCTAGAATTAATTATCCATGGTTTGGGTTACTGCAATTGGAATAGGATATTGTGATGCTCACCATTAGGCAAGTGACTGGCTGGTAGTAATTGTGTTGTTTGTGGGTAGCTGTTTCTATTTTTGTTGATGTAAAATTAAGGCCGGTCCGCACAAATATTTTTGGGCATTGACTTGAACCGTTGCTGACAATGGTCAAGAGAAGTGGCAAAAACCTTTGCCACTTCTCTCTCATTTAATTTAAAATACTATCTTCACTTAATTATTATAGATAGTTCTGTGGACGGTTAATGTCACTCACCCAAATTCACAAAACCTTTTTTTAGTTTAATAGTTCAGATTCTGTGTACTGTATACATATAAATAAGTTGAAATGTATGTAGTTATGTTTGTTCCGATGATATCTTTGCGTGATTAAATGCGCCACATCCACTTCTCGTTGATCAATTGCGTTAAAATTTTATTGAAATTATATAAATTAGTAACGATTTCACTATGCACGAAACCTGAATGAACACGCACAGCATCCGAAGGTTTACAACATCTTAAGACAACGGTTATTGTTTCTGTGCAAGTGCGACGCATAATATTTCCGCAGGAGGGAAAGAGATGGGTTATAACAGAGCAATGGTCAAAATTATCTTTGCTTAGCGACGGACCACGGACTGGACTTAAAAACAAAAGTTGTTTTTATTGATGTCCTAAAGCCACCTTTGGAAATGTGTGAATTAGTTACTTAATAAGTATTTATCTAACCTCGATTTTCCTGTTTCAGGCACATATGAAGTTCCCTCCAGACTACCCATATTCGCCACCGTCAGTTAGGTTTTTAACAAAAGTATGGCATCCAAATGTATATGAGGTAAGTGACAATATATAATATGCAGCATGTTTTACTCTTTTAACGTATGTATTATTTTCAAGACACTCGTCGAATCATCTTCTTCTTTGTTCTTAGTATTATAGAATTATTATTGATTTCTTATTCTTAGACTGTACACTCCAATGAGGCGCTGACGCCGTTAAGGCGAAGATCAGGGCAAAATCTTTCATTATTATTTTTTTTCGTTATAAATCATTAACGATAAATAATATCGAAAATATAGCTTAAAGACCGTCTAAAGAACAACTCTAAAAATATTAATACTTATTTTGGTACATTGTGCTGATGATTAAACTATGATGGGACTCTTTGCCGGATTCCCTCTGAACTATATTTCACTGTTTTCAAGGCGAGAGTGAATCGGTTTCTTTTAGGCAACTGCGCTCCATCATAGTCCGCAACATCACTTAACATCAAGTGAGTTGCGATCAAGCCAAGCTTGCCATCATGGCGTGTGAGATGACTTGCATACTCACTGATGTTGTACCTACCTTTATTTCTGAGATGTAAAGTTAAAATTGGCGAAACACAGCGCTGTTTCTAATTATATAATCTGTGTTTCTGTTCCCTACGCTAGATGCTTTACCTGCGACAGGTAAAAAGGTTTGCAGCACATTTAAAATCGTTTTGTGTATTCGTCAAGAATACTGATACGTTTCCGGATGACAAAAATCAGTTTAAAATCAGTGACAATGGCTTCTATAGACTCGGAATACAGGAAAAACAGACAATGCCGATTGTTAGTACTTACAGGCTTTATTTACTGAACCGTTTCTTGGCAACATCGAGCCTATTACTTACATTGCTAGAATGGCTAGCTTCTACTACGTTTATTGTCTATTATAACAACTGAAGCAAAAACGACAGCGTGTCATAAGTTTGACGTGTCTATGTGTGTGTGTAACAGCTGTCTGTGGTATTGTAGCTCCCGAACAGATGAACCGATTATGATAAAATTTTATTTTTGATGAAAATCTGTAGAAAATGGCAAATGATGCGCAACATATTTTAACCAACTATCTCAAAATAGATATCAAATGATTATTATAGACTTGATTAGTACAATACATGTTACATACACTATCATACATTACATATCCAAAAATTACCAACATACAGACTCAGTTTCTATATTTGTGTCGATTATTTATTTTAAACTTGTCACTTTGCGGCGATTTGAAACCTATCTTGGAAGAATCTAAAGCTGCTTTAGCAGTTACTTGCCTACCGTTATGGTAGTTAAGTAGTATAGCATAGTTGGGACATTCTCGAATTTTCGAAGACTTAACCCCGGTTTGTAGAAGTCAGTGTCAGTGTCGTGATTTGACCCACTTAGCTATTTCCTTTCTTCGGAAACTAGGTTTATTTATGACCTTCTTTGTCAATTCAGTTTTATTATTTTTTCTGGTTCCGATGAAAAAGATTATTTCTACAGTCGTAGTTGAAAATCTTTTTCTACCCGCAATAGAAAGGATATATATGCGTAAGTATATGCGTTTTGCTGTGAAATAATGTTTGTGATTTTGTTTATGCAAATCAGTGTTGCCCATCTTCAAACTAGTAGTCCGATTTAGATGCGGTTTTCAAAGATGAGTTTGGATTGATTGTTACATGTGCGTGTAAGTTAGATGTAACGATGACAACGCGCAATGGGGCGCTGGAGTCAACATTAAAAGTTTTTTAAATTTAAATAATATTTAATACGCGTAGCGCGTTTTTAACATTTTTAATTTAGTACTTGTTTACCGATGATTTTGAAAGAAAAAGAATTGTAGATATTATTTCACAAAACTTGAAAATAAAAACGAAGCAGTCCCGTTATTCAACCGACTCCCATTTTCAAGGCTTGATTTAAATACATCATGTCTGTTCTTTAAAATGTCAAAGATATTGCATTATTCAATAGAACCGCCTGTATTCGACTGGGCAAAATATCACCGGTCACTGTCTCAAATGTCCATGTGCCCAGTTGATAATCTGTCTAATGTTACGGATCCGCGTAGCCGTCTTGTCTTAAAGTATTTCTTTTCGTTTTTTTTTAGCTTAGCTTTAATTTTAAACTGCCCAAGTTCCTCTGACACGTCTTAAATGCTGTATCAGTCAGTTAAAACCTTTAAATATATTTATATAAAATATATTATGGTCTATAGATTTTTAGTAAACTGAGTTCAGTAATGCCAGACTGACAATAGTTTCTATGTGGATCCAAATGGAATCGCCATTTTATACATATACTAGCTGACCCGGCGAACGTTGTTTTGCCTTAAAAAAATAGATAGTAGCCGATTCTCAGACCTACTGAATACGCATATAAAATTTGGTAAAAAACAGTCAAACCGTTTCGGAGGAGTACGGTAACTAACATTGTGACATGGAAATTTTATATATAAGATAAAAAAAATATTCAAACGTTTCTGCGCCAACATCTAATCACCATTAAAACATCTGAAGCTCCCTTGTAGTATAAACATTTTGCTCAGTTGATGTACGCTCGTTGGAGCACACTTCCCCAAAGTTTGACAATATTGCCGAAACCAACAACCGTTTTGTGGCGTTGCCATGAGTCCCACAGTTCCGTTATGTTTTAGAAAAGCTGGCAGTGAGTCGGCAATGCGAATTATGTACGGTAAAGTCTGCAGCGGGGTCATCAGACCTACTAAGTGTCTGATTCACAGAATGACGGGCGCGTTCAAACGGCCCGTCGCCGGTTCCGAACTTCCTGGAAGCTTTTGCATATTATATTAAGGTTTAATAAAAATATAGGTGTAACACACTATTTTAAAATCAATCATTCTTTTAAACTTATAGGACAAAGTGTTGAAATGAAGTTTAATTAAACCAAAAAGTAACATATTCTACTAATACAATGTATCATATATCCATTCTGGTAAAAAAAAAATGACTAAGGACATGATAATTGTAGAAGCGTAAATTGATAATATTCCTTGATATAAATCTCCAGGAGCGATAAAAGCTATCTTTAATGAGTAAGCTGTTAACTGCATCAATACTGACTAGCGACATAAAACAGGATGTACTACGTAGTTGAACGACCTGTATAGCTATGGAGCAATGGCAACCGACAACACATATTTAAACGCATTATGATTCATTTTGCAGAGCCACAATCGTACAGGTGTAAGGTAGTCGTAATAAACGGCCACAAGAACAATGCAAATTTACGCGCAATTGATACGCATTTGTATTTTGAACGTCCCAATTTATTTATTGTTCGAACTGTCAATTAGACGCAACTATTGTGGTACAAATCATGTGTAGTCAGCTAAAACATTTTTATTGGAGATTCTGATTTCTCCAAACCCTTGGCGCATTGTCAACCTGCGCGTATTTTGACTTCCTTAAATTAATTAAAACGTAGTTTTCCTCGGGGGTTGCACTTGTGTTGGCACTCCCCGGCCTTGGGGGTAATTAACCTTATTCACGGAGCTTCGGCCGCTTTGAACTTGTGCTACATTCGCACGCAATCGTCTTTAAATAACGCCCCAGAGACGCGATCTCATCTCCACGGTCGGTGCCGGTGCCAACATTTCAATCTGACGCTTTGTCCAATAGCGCACGTGGTTCTCCCTGAAGACGTACAAAAATTAGTTTAAAAACTTATTATCTTTTGATTCTCTGACTTCCTACTTATGTTCTTTCGCGATTCCTTCAGTCGCATATTGAATGCTATACAAATGTTGTGCTTAATGATCGTAATTGACCGCTCTGATAGCAAAATGTTTATCTTGGTTTGTCATTGCTTCGGTACAGAAATGGACGGTTGAATTTGTTTTGTAGATAGTCAGATTGTTTAGTTCGCCAGTCTTCTTTAGATTTTTTTTAAACTTTAGGTTCGATTATGTATCATCTGTTAGTAGATTTACACCACGGATTTTCTCGTTCCGCATTTTGTTGCTATCGGCGTGCGTCACAGGCTTTCGACCCACCTCCGTAGTCTCGCCAAGGCCTCGCTCAGTTCGACTTGCTTAATCTCTGTAATGATTTCTGTACAACAATATTCCGCACGATATTTACAAATACCTAGATAACAAGTGAGCACACGATACTTAGCTGCGCATATTTGACGTCACCCTGTTGTCATATAACAATCACAATCAATTGCTTCTGAATAAAGAAGAGCAGCTATTCAAATAATCTATTGCTACTAAACATTTCTAGAAAATGTTACGTTTCTGTCATTATTTGACGACCAAAACTGAACAGGGCAAATCCGTATGTCTTGTAAAAATAATTTTAATGATAAATTTAACAGTTATGATTTTCTTTCCCTGAATATGCTTAGTGGTATAGCATTTTCTAGTGCTCGCCTGGCTTGCCACCACACACAAGTAGAAAAGTCTGTCGTCTACCACCCAATGGTGTGTTCCGGCTGCCTTCTTGAAAGCCAGTTATTCCAAACAAGGGCGGGTTACGCCTCTTGTTTAAATGCCTATCTAATACTAAAATGACACAAACATAGACTCCGTACGAATGCAAACAGAATGGTTCAAAGAAATCACCATCCGCTCAAATCCGAATGTCGCTACCTTCGCTAACGGTGGTTCGCAGGTGTCATTCATTCCTCTCAACCATCAAGAGCAACATCGTTCCGCTCGAGCGATTGTTCGTGACCGTGCACCTTGACACCCATAGTCCGAGCATCATAGTAGTTTCTAGATCGCATTGTAAATAAACGTTATTCCCGTTCTCTCGAGCGTTTCCCGATTTAGAGGTCAGAGTCAGACGCGCACGAGTTTTCTTTGTGAGGAATCTCTCGATGAACCGGTGGAATATTTTTAGCTGGGGGCGACGCTCCGCGTAGTCGGATGAGGCGAACGCTTCTTTTGCGCTATCACCGTGACATGAACACGCTAAACACACAAATTTTATTTATATATTCACAATATTGGGATGTTCGACGATCAGATTCCGTTATGGCGATTCAAATGCGCGATTTTTCGAGTAGATTGAACACGCTTTTTCTTTTCTTTTCGTTAAGTACTGAACCAAAAGTTGTCCATTCAGTGTGCTGGTCTGGTCTGCTATATAAAGTCTTCTATGTGAGTTATTTCAGGGTCAGACTGTGCCCTTCATAGTTCACCGGCCCTGCTTGGATCGATATCATGCTTTGCTCAAACGAAACGTATGTGTTAAAATTTTCTTTGAAGTTTTATATTTCTTATAATACCTATCTCAGAGCAACATGTAGGTACATGTCGTTTTGGGATTGTTTACAACCAGCGTCCAATTTGGCAGAGTTCATCGACACATGCCAAATATGTAAGTATGTATGTCCCCCCCACATGTCCAACGTAAAGAGACGCAGGTGCAAAAAGAAAAGCTGCAATTTAGAATTTTTAAAAGATCTAAATCGTAATCCTTGCTACTATTGTAAAAACTTCGAACTTAAACTTGTAGTAAATCGACCACGTCTGTCTACTTGTTATATAATAACGCATTCAGAACTAATAGATTTGATGAGGCGCAGTGTTATCCGTTTTGATTTTTCAATCTACTTTCTTTACCAACAGCAGCATCAGTATTTTAATGGTCTAAGACTAAATACAGTTCGCAACTAATAATGATTTAAATTGTAAAACAGTTGACATCCTCAATGCTGTGCCAATACATACTGGTTCCAAGAACGAACCGTTAGACCGACCACTTTCACTGCGTCTTTGGTGTTTGCTTACATTGTGTCATAGTGGTTCGTTTTCTCAAAATACTTGCGATAACCTGAAATATGTTCAATTCCTCAATAATAGTTAATTAATAATAGTTATTAATAATTAATCAATAATGCAAAGACAATCTCATGATACACTATGCAAAAAAGTAAACGCAAAAATGTATGTTTGAGAGACGTTAGCAGTAAATCATATGTTCAGGAATAATTTACTTAAATAGTGTCTCATAAGTCCAAGTATGAACATTTACATAAAGGATTAGCACAGTAATTGCATTGGGAGTGGGTTAGGGATATCCTCGGTTCCTCAACTTCAATTCTATAAAATCCGGTATTAGATAGATAGATAAACTATTTATTGGGCAAATTAAAGGTACAAGTCACAATAAAAAGTATGCCACAAACGGCGGCCTTATCGCTAACAGCGATCTCTTCCAGGCAACCTTTGGATGGAAAGGAGTTGAAAAGGACGAGAAAAAGAGGATATTACTAATCCGTTGTCTTTTCTTCCCTTAGTGATATCGCCAGTTGTCCATTCACATGCATCTAACTATACGTGTTTACCTACGCTTAGGTATAGTGCAGCGTTGTAGCCTCCGATCTAGGTCATTTGGAAACCGGAGTAGGCCAGCGACTAGTTCGACTTACAAAATATTTCAATTGTTCTTTAAAACGCCTATGCTACGGATAACCTTCACTTTATTTTTACGTATAATGTTTATACGAAGAGCGTCTACGGCAAATTGTTTAATTGTTATTTTTTTAATCTTTTTAAATAATATTTTGAAGTCAGGTTGTGCTAGGAAGACAAGACGAATATTGTTTTCTTATATAAAACATTATATTCGTGCACCTTTTGAAGTTTAAGTTAAATCTAGATAGAATGATGACTGGTCCAAGACCTTCCGTAGAAGGACCTGGACAACCATCACGATGTAACCTACATGATCGAATGAACTCCCCTAATGATTAAACTCTGCCGGGGAGTCACGACCCTCAGTAACGTAGAATACGACTGAGGAAGACGACTAACTTAAATGCAACGTGTTGTATTTTTCAGGAAGAGAATCAATTTAGACAAGGTTTTCCTAACTTTGAATATTTTGACATGTATAATTTTGATTATATTTATGGCTAATAAAATATGACGTTTTGTACCTACATGGAATAAATAAAGTGAACTGAAGTGTCCTAACAATATACAAATACAAAATGTATTTATTGGACACAGTGATTGGCACAAATATTTATATAAAGAAATCCAAAAGCTTCCAAACTAGTTCATAACTGTATGACGAAAGCCGATATCTTCTTCCAAAACTCAAATGCAACGTGTTAAACATCGTTGTCTTTTTCAGGAAGAGAATTAATTTAGACAATACTTATAGCATCCCTTTTATTACATTGCTCGGTCCGTGTGCCAACCGAGCAAACATGCTTTATTACGGGCTATATACAGAATACGCCAAGGCTGGTTGCATTGCGGAAGTCCGACCACTCGCTCGTTCCGACTTCGCACTTCCGCTATCTCCTTTGAGAGACTGCTATTCTGACTTTGATTTATGGCTTAATCTAGGATATCTAGATGCTTATTTGGATTTGAGAATTAAATGTAATTTTGCATTAATTATGTTTTAAGTTTTGCAACTGGTGTGTTATTTTTTTTTATCAATCCCTGTCTTACTAGACAAAGGTATCTTATTCCGTAAACGTTCTGTATTCTATTGAAACGTTTACACACACTGCATTCTTTTAGATTGCCCGCTTCTTCTCACCATTTGTGTCATGTGTGAAACCTTTTGTAACACGATCGTAATATCAGAGTTTCTTGGGTGAATTCAAAGTAAAATACATGCATCTAGTTAATCAGTAAAGATAAACTTACTTTTATTTTCTACCAAAAAAGAACAAAAATGACAATGACGTACACATTAAAAGCTAATAATTGACAATTAAACCAATATCGATGTAAGTACATAGGTATTTCTTAGCGCTGGTGCACTGCAATCTTCAATTAAGCGCTTGTCATTAAATCCAGTTAATATTCAGTGCAAGTGCTACCGCCTTGAAGTAATCTGTCAGATTATCGTGCTATTCTAATATATACTCTTTGCAAAAACTCCTCGCACGCATTGTTTAACTTCCTCGTTAGTGTTTTCCGTATCATTTCCTATAACGTTGTATATTCAATATGCCTAATACTAGTCTACCAAAATCGGTAAATTTATGAGAAACATCATCATTGAAGGCATCACAGGTGAGCGTTATGGTATGATATTGGAAGATCCATTTTATACCCTTCTAGGCGCTTAAACTACGGGTGATATAAGTTTGACTTGTCTGTTTTTTGTTTGAAAGGTGCGTTCGACGGGTTCTTAGCTATGTTTGATACAAATCGGTCGAAGATGGCCGCTGTCACAAAATAACAGATTACATATTTTTTCACAAGTTTCTTAATGGGTTTTATCATGTGAAAGGGCTTGAGTCTACTTGTAGAATACATAGATTAAAAAAACAATTAATTAAAAAAACAAGTTTGTCGCTGCCAAAAATGTTACCAAGGGTTTTCTAAATTTTTAATTTAAACTGGTCGACGAATAACGTCTTCATATGAAACTAAGCCGCCATACACGTGTTATCCAATTTCCTCGAAGCGTTACGAACAGGCGTTGTTATGAACCCTGTTCGTAAGCCGCTGTCGGGAAGGTACGAGTACAAACAATAGA
This sequence comes from Mellilla xanthometata, assembly GCA_035578125.1. Taxonomy (NCBI): domain Eukaryota; kingdom Metazoa; phylum Arthropoda; class Insecta; order Lepidoptera; family Geometridae; genus Mellilla; species Mellilla xanthometata. The sequence goes on from JAPUBQ010000001.1 coordinate 9,033,839, forward strand.
ATTTATGTAACTTTTGTGTTACGAACGAAAACGAAATCTGGCTACACAACCAGTCAGGCAAACGAGGGTTTAATAACGCCGACCTTCGATGCTCGTTGCGCAAGGCACCCAGCCATTCTTGTGGGAGTATCGGTTATCCTACGAACATGCAGTACTTCTGTACAATCTTCTTCTTCTTATTTGACCTTTTCCCAGTACTTGCGGTTGGCAGTTGCAATGAGATCGATATAATATTTTAATTAAGAAAACATCGATTGACCAATGACCCCGTTATTTCGATTACGGAAAAAGAAAAACAAGTTCGCATATAAATAAAACAAGTAAGTACGCATATTTTTAAGTAACTTTTTTGACTTTTTTTTTAAAGAAGTATTGCTCTGTAAATTATATTTTGTCCCTTGTCCATTTGCCGAAGAAATTGAATTAGAAACTGACTTAACGTAACTTCGAAATAATTGGGTGTTTCAATAACGTAAAACAAAAGACAAAGAAGCCCATTAAAGTAGCCACAAAACTCTGCCCATTATTTTCTTTATAAAACGGAAACTTTTATGATGTCGTCGCGTTTAACTTGAAAACTGCAGAACTTTCAGTAGAAGAAAGCTTTTGTTATTGAAAAGATTTTAATGTTTGGTTTCAGCACAAAATAATAACACCACATAATGTATGTATGTATTAGAGAAAGTGAAGCGATGCCAGCTTAGTCTAACGTGCGAGTGCCTTACGTCCCGCAGGTCGTGGATTGGATTCCTGCTAATTAGACAAAGCTTTTTGTGAAGGAAAACATCGTGTGGCATCAGACCATAGCTTGTTGTTTGATAATTTTCTAGTGCCCGCCTGGCTAGCTACCACCCTGAAGCTGAAAAATCTGTCACCATGTACCTAACCGGTGTTTTCCTGTAGCTTCCTTGAAAACTAATCCGTCGTTAGCCGTCGCTTTAAAATATTACTTTCCCTTGTTATACAATCTACTATTTAGCGATTGAACATTTGCTTCGACCTCAGTTTGTCTGACCTTACGCAAAAAGTTAGCCAACTTCCCTGTGACTTTATATTTCCTGTAGCTTCCTTGAAAACTACATAGATATTTTAGACCATCCATCCATGGACCCATCTCCATTTTAGGTCAGAGTGGCTTTAAAACTTTTGGTTACCTTAACCTGTAGCAATCCTGGTCAAAATACTATGTAAAAAAGTGGTCTCACTTTTAAAAAATTGCATAGTTAAGTAACTTGCTTTGGCCTGCTTTAGATTAATTAACGTTTTCTTTAATTTTTCGGTAGAAGACGTTAAATAAGATCGTTCGCAACATTCAGTTGAATTGTAATTGGACTGCCCTAGTAACCTAGTCTAAATTTGAAAGCGTTTACGATTGAAGTAAACTGCAATCGAAAGGAGTTTCTAAATAACATTTCATGTATAATACTATAGTTAAAACGTTTATTTGTATTTTTTTATAAATATTGTCGCCAAAAACCAAATATCTGCAGCCCGCTATTTCACTTTTGATTTCAAGCAGTCTAGAGAGCGCCATATTGATTTTAACCCTTATTACGTAGTCAGGTTTGACTCAAATCGTAATGACAAAGTACATACAAATGGTCCCTTGTAGGATTACAGAACCCTAAAACGTTAAGTAAATTCAGTGTGTCTGTTTGTTTGTATGTTTCAGAATCACTCCTAAATAGTACAAAGGAAAGAAAGGCTGCTTACAATACTAGTTTGTACTTGGTACATTTAAGTTACTCGGTCTATGGTACTACATATTATTTTCATTCAATCTACATATTCGAAAATGATCATTTAGTCGCTCATAAGCGGGACCAGAATGATACCTTCATTTTGTCCTAGAGCAAAAAATATTTTGAATATGGAACACAGATGTGCAATTTTTCCACATAAGTTTTTTTTCCTTGTCTAAGGAGATCGAATCTTCCATTGTTAAAAAAAGGTACATCCATCCACCGGGAGGTGGCACACCACACCACGAACTTTTTTCTATTTAATTAGAGGATTGTACGATGCCAAAGTTAGAGAGCGTAAAAAAGGTGCGGGAACACATCCGTGATTGGCGCTTTTCTTAGCTCAGGCGTGTTTTTAAATACATACCGTTACATTTAATTTCATGTGTAACGGTTCTAGTACAATAAATAAAATGGTTATCAGAAGTGCAAGAGATGAATATATTATACTAACATCTGAATATATAAGGAAAGACGAAAATGTTTTTCCGCATAAAGTGGAATGAAAAGCAGTCTATGATAACTTGGGTGCTAAAAGTATTTTTGCCCCGCGGGTTGCGTTAAATCCGAATTACGGGTCCCTATCTTAGAATCCCTCGCTATGCTCGACATTCCACTAGAATCCTTCTCTGAATTCAAAAGAGCGCCGTCGCTTTAAAATATTACTTTGCTCCCTTGTTATACAATCTACTATTTAGCGATTAAACATTTGCTTCGACCTCAGTTTGTCTGACCTTACGCAAAAAGTTAGCCAACTTCCCTTTGACTTTATACAAGGCAATAAACTCCAATGTGCCGTTTGTCATTGCAAAAGTTAGTATATTTTTTATGTCTCGTACATGTAGTTTTTTAATGGCAAATAAAAAAGACTTTCAAAAATAAACTATATTTTTGCGAGGCGATTATAGCGTAAGAAAAATTAATTAAAATATTTATCCAATCTTTTTGCTTAACCCACTTGTATTCTGTTATACCTCTTCATTATTGTTTAATAGACACTTAATACAAAAAAATATTTCGTTCACATACAGATAGAGAACTGAGAAAAGTATTTCATCGCGTACATCGTGTTCTATTTGACGAATAATTAATGAAATTGTTATGAGATCTTAACAGTTATTAGATTATTCACTGCCACGACGCGACGCCCGCTTCAATTATTCACAAGTGGCATATTCAAACACCGTACATTCTATGTACAAGGGTCACCTTTAGTTAGATTTTCACTTTAATAACTGTCTAACCGTTGCTTTTAGATTTAACACCTAAAATGCATAATTATAGACAACCTTTGTCATCAACTGTTTTGTCGTCTACCTACAATGTGTAATCTAACTACTTTTTTTACTTATATTCTACATACTAGCTGTGCATCGCGGTGTTACCCGCGTTAATCCATTACAAAAGAAGTTAATCCGGGATAAAAAGTAGCCTACGTGTTAATCCAAGATCTAACCTATCTTCATAGTAAATCTCATTAAAATCGGTTCAGCTGTTTGAGCGTCAAGAAGTATCAAACATACACACACAATCAACTTTCGCGTTTATTATATTAGTAAGATTGCAAGTAGTTGAAAAATTAAAAAGAAAATGAAAAATGATTTTTATTGTACAGGAAATTTAGGTTTACAGCTACTTGTACAATGGTATAAGACTTATATGGTTTGCTTACAAATACAAATATTTTTTATTTACTATAAGGTTGTGTACGTACAATAATAATTTTATGATAAAGAGTGGGATAAGTAAGTAAATTTTGTGGTACGTTCTTGGGACGCTGTGCCCCGCGCTAAGTATCTTGCGATCCTGTGCTTAATGCATGTAAAGTAGCCAATAGCGCCAATAATATAGCCAATAGTTAAAAAAACAAAACAGTAACGGCAGTTGTCTGGTGTGTTCCAGAACGGTGACCTGTGCATATCGATCCTGCACCCGCCGGTGGACGACCCGCAGTCGGGCGAGCTGCCGTGCGAGCGCTGGAACCCGACGCAGTCGGTGCGCACCGTGCTGCTGTCCGTCATCTCCCTGCTCAACGAGCCCAACACCTTCAGCCCGGCCAATGTCGACGCCAGCGTCATGTACCGCCGCTGGCGCGACTCCAAGGGCAAGGATAAGGAGTACGAGAATATCATCAGGTAATTTACTGCCTCGATCTAGCTTCATACGCTTCTTTGTTTTGGGGTTGGCGCAAATAAGTTTTCTCTTCCACTCTTCTACACTTAATACAAGTTATAAATAAATAAATAAAAACTTACTATTTTCTCTCTGTCATCTTTTACACTATCCAACCTTGTCTTCTTCGGTCGATTGTCCTTTACCTTTACCTTGGCACTACCCTGCCCTTTGATGAGCTCATTGGCGTAATGGTTACCATGCCGGACTGCCAATCAGAAGGTTACGGGTTCGATTCCCGGCACGGCCAACATCTTTGTGCTGAACTAAATTTGTTGGCTGTAGGTCTGGGTGTTTAATATTTATCTATATAAAATATGTATATACGAGGGTGAATCAAAAAATTCTTGGAATCAATATTAAAAAATGCGAAGATTTAAATAATAATATTTTATTATTCTACATAATCTCCCTCCAATGCAATGCATTTAGAATAACGCGTTTCTAACTTCCTTATTCCTTGTGAAAAAAAAATATTTTCTTGACTCTCGAAAAAGTCCTCTACGGCAGCTATAACCGCGTCATTATCGTGAAATTTTGTTCCACGAATTTCCTCTTTTAATTTTGGAAATAAGTGAAAATCACTTGGGGCTAAGTCCGGAGAATATGGTGGGTGGTCAAGGAGATTGAAGCCAGCACAGCGGATTGCGTTGAGCGCAACTTCCGATCGATGAGCAGGAGCGTTATCTTGAAGGAACAACACGCCCAACGACAGTTTTCCACGACGTTTTTCTTTAATCGCTTCACGCACTTTCGGAATTAAATTTGCATAATAGGGTCCAGTAATCGTCTGGCCTTTTGGCATGTAATCAATAAAAAGGATTCCTTCACTATCCCAGAACACAGAGGCCATAACTTTGCCAGCGGTAGGAGCAACTCGAAATTTCTTAATGGATGGAGAGGATGGTTGTTTCCAAGACATGATTTGTCTTTTAGTTTCAGGATCAAAATGGTGGACCCACGTTTCATCCATGGTGACAAGACGACGGCTAAAATTATCCGAATCACGCTGGAACATTTCGAGATTACGCTTGGAAATTTCCAAATGTCGCTTTTTGTTTTCGTCGGTTAACAGTCGTGGCACCCATCTTGCAGACACTTTTTTGAACCCCAGTGAATCAATTAAAATGGATTGAACGCTACCAAAAGATATTTTTAGGATCTCAGCTATATGTTTTATAGTCATTCTTCTGTCTTCCAAAACCAGATTCTCAACCTTTTTGACATTTTCTTCTGTAACGGAGGTTGAAGGCCGCCCAGAACGCGGGTCATCTTTACAGCTTGATCTACCTCTTTTAAATTCAGCCACCCAGTACGCAACCGTAGAATAGGGTACAGCATCACCCCCTAATGTCTGCTGAATGTCGAAAAAAAATTCCTTCGTAGACATTTTTTTCAAACTGAGATATTTTATCACCGCACGTAACTCACTTTTATCCATAATTTTAACTTTTTAGCAACTCGTTGCACAAAAAAAATTATTACATGCGAACGAACTGACAAAAACAAGTGACAGTCTGCATAAATATAGTGTGATAGACACTCTTTAATTTGAATATCGAACTTGATCCAAAAAGGTTTCATATATATGCACTTCTAAGAACTTTTTGATTCACCCTCGTATGTATATGTAGGATATCAGTTGTGTTAGCAACTATAATACGAACCAGAAATGGTTTAGTATGGGGTTAACCAGCCTTGTGTGAAATGTGTCCTAATATTTATTTACTAACATTTCGTTACATACTATTTTACTGGTACTACGTGGTTTAATAATAATCTTGCCGATAAGAGATCCGAGCGGCACGCAAGGGATAATCTGCACTGCTTGCTTCCGGCCTTGCCGAACTCAGGTAGTAGAAGAGGTGTTTTTTCACACACAATATTGCGTAAATCATCTGAAATAGATGTATAAGTCAATCATGATGATACATAAAGTATGTGTTTGCTTGTTCTTACTGAAATAGCTGAACTGATCTTAAATAATACTCGTATTTGGATGTTACTTCTACTTTTTATTTAATCTATGGAGTATGACTTAAAATCTCACAGCCATTGTTGCGTTAGATAAGATACTAACTATAACATACTACGTACACATTTTTCGGCTTATAACCTAAGTCTGACGCCAAAACACTGAATCCGGTCGGCCTTAAAACAAAACCAGTCGAATCCATCGCCTGATCTTAATAATAAGAAAGGCGAAGTTGTCAAGTTATTATAAATACAGGAGAAAGTGGTCTTAGTTAGAGCGATGAAAGTGATGCCAGTGTTTTAGCTGTAGGTAGGTAGATTGTGGAAGCAGTGGAGTGAAGCTGAGCGGATCGTAAACGAGTAAACAAGGCATATTTCATCTTCCTTTTCGCTTTGTCGTAGTACAAGCGCGATGGGTTGCCGCTAGAGATGCGCGACTGCGAATAATCTGACCAGTCGAATTATATACAACTACTAATATACACGTTCGACTTGAATATTAGTAATATACTAATGTTAATAATCGAATGATGACTACTAATTAGTTACTAATGGTGTTTAGACTCGATTGTTAGCGAATCTTGTCAATGTCACTTGTTAGTTTCAAATGAATGAAATATGAATGAATCGTTCGCCGGACTCCCGCGCCGCTCCCTAGCGTCACCGCCAGTCGAATTACGTCATTCAAAGTTGTTAGTTACTAATTTTCGGAGATCATTTGAATGAGTCGAATGATTTGTAAAGTCGAATAATTCGACTGGAATCATTCACAGTCGCGCATCGCTAGTTGCCGCTAGATGCGACGTGTGGGCAGATAGCGGTAATATTGCTCACGCAAATGTGTTTCTCGTCCAACCGACATACATATTTATATAGAACTAGCAGATCGTCTCGGCTTCGCACGGGCTGTAAAATAATCTAAGTTGCAAAGTGAAACAAAATATAGCCCTGTTTTGTTACTCAGGCATAAGTTGCTTCCCAACGGGGAAATAATTTTTCAAATTTCGGAGCCTGTTCGCGTCAAACAAACAAACAAAGAAAAAATCAAACTTTTCCTCTTTACAATATCGGTATAGATATAGATAGAAATGGAACCGCTGCCCCGCAGCACACGATCGAAATATATGTACTTAAGCGGGGTACAGTCTCTATATCGTAACACAATCTGTAAAAACTCACTCCTTACAACTATCATAGTACGTACACATTTTAAAAAAGAAAATAATAAAATATTTTGTACAGATAAACATCCTAAAGAAACTACTGAAACCACCAGAAAATCTTATTACGACGATATCTTAGCACTAAGTATTTAAATAACGTTTACTTATCACACATATTACAAAGTGTAATTGTAGCAAGTTGATCTTGTTGCTAAAAATAGATTTCTTGTCTGTTCGTTACATTACTTTGACTGTAAGAAATTCTTGGAAACCCTCATAGCACTTTCTAGAAAAATACTTGAGAAACAGAAACTCAAACTAGTAACAAATACCGAACATAATGTAAGAATTCCTAACGTAAAAATGTAAAACGTTTGCAATTTTAAGGCAAAATGTTGAATTCAAATTTTTTTTTCGTTATAAATCGTAAACAGTAAAAATATCGAAAAACATGCTAAAAGACCGAAAGAACATTTCTAATGTACCAATTCAGACTTAACTGGTAAAATAAATATAAAATTAAGTTTTTTAAAGTAGTTTTTCTTTTCATACTCATATAGTGTGATTGATACCAAAATAAGTATAAATATTCTTATTTATAGAGAGAGTGGTTCTTTAAGCAATTTTTTTATCGTTCTTATAGTGAAAAAAACTGTAAATTCAAGATTTTCCCCTTGCCTTCTTCACCTTAAAGCCAATGTGGGGCTCTTTAATAATAATCAAAGTCGTGAAAAAAGCCCGTCGTTTTATCAGTTAAGAAAAGAATTTGAATTTGTCTAATATGTACATTTTATATCGTATAATTTCAGAAAACAAGCGCAAGTGGCGCGCATGGAGGCTGAGAAGGAGGGTATTGTGGTGCCGCTCACTTTAGAAGACTATTGCATCAAAACGCAAGTCAAATCTACGACGCAAGAGCCACAGGTACAAAGACAATGTATAAATATACTTGCTGACAAAAAAGTATATATCTATTAATTAAACATACGAAACAAAACACGTTTATTGTATGGGGACCCCCATTAATATTTTTTTATTTTTAGTATTTGTCGTTATAGTGGCACGGGAAATACATATCTTGTGTGGACTGTTAAATAATCAATGTTGACCGATAGCATATGCCTATATTCTTTGTTGTCTAAAGGATATTTTCTAAGAGACATTATGGAAACTGGTCTAGGTGAAAATTCTGCCACATTTGAAACTATTCGATGCAAACAAACAAATAATCAAATCTCTCCTCTTTATAATAATTGGTATCGATCTATTGATAGATTGAAGAAAATAATGTACCTATCTATAGATGGTAGAAGGTGTCTGAAGATTCTAACAGAGAAACGTATTTCCATTTAACAAGTTATATGTAAGGTACTTGATATATATGATATAACCTAAGCATGAATTAACATATGCAAATGTTGTGTCGAACTTATTGTGTTGTCATGGAGTTTTATTAGTTGTTTGTTATCAGGCGTGCGACCTCAGGGCTAGTTATTATCATTCAGTTTTATAATTTTGGTATATATACAATTATACATTTATTAAATTATGTGGTAAATTCGAGATAAGAAATAATAATTATACGAATACCTAAATACTTCTCGAGCATTGTTAAGTTTAATGCTGTGGACATGCCAGGCTTTTTACTTCAGATTTTTGTTTTATAAATACATTCTGTTGTAAACATAATTAATATGTTATTAGCATAATCAGCCCACGTATACGTTCCCACAGCTGGGGCTCGGGGCCTTCTCTCACGAAGAGAGAGATATAGGTTATAATCCACCACGCTGGCCTAGTGCGGGTTGGCGGATGACACACGTCTTCGGATATTATGGTCTTCAAACATGCCGGTTTCCTCACGATGTTTTCCTTCGCCGTAAAGCGAGTGCAAATCCGCAAATAACTTGAAAAACAAATCATTGTTGTAGGGCCGGGATCGGGGCCGTCTGATTGAAAAGCAGATGTTATTACCACCGTGCCACACTCGCTTTTTTATATGTTATAGCTATAATGTAAAGCTCAGAGTCCGAATGCTAAAATGTTATGTCTGGCCTATAGTATTGTACGGTAGTGAAGCCTGGACTCTGAAGGCCAATACTCAGAATTTTCTTAAAGCCTTTGAGATGTGCTACCGTAGAATGCTACACAGAAAGGTTCCAATGTGCGAGTAGTTCAACGCGTCGGCATGAACCGCGAATTGATGCAGACTGTCAAGGGGAGAAAAGTTGCTTACCTAGGTCATGTCTTGCGACATGAAAGATATGAGCTTCTCCAACTCATAATGATGGACAAAATCGCAGGGAAAAGCGTGTTGGACGTAGAAAGAAGTTAGAAAGAATAAAACGAAGTTCAGTAGGCTGACGGCCAACCTCCAGTAGTGGAGAGGCACTTGAAGAAGAAGCTATAATGTAAATAATCGTAATGAAATCTTCTCCTTTTCAGTTGGACATGACAGATTTCTACGACGACGACTATGACGATCTCGACACCGAGTCTGACGAAGACATCGAAGGCGGCGAGGGAGATGCAGACGACAGCGGCAACGGCGAGTCCTGAGGCACAGCTCTCGTTAGCCACTCACCTTACCTTCATACAATACCTATAAGCTAGTTTGTTTCAAATTAAACGTCGAAACAAAAACATTATCTCGTGCATTTGCCACAGTGATTACGTAGTGCTAGTTTCTAACTTTAAAAACCTCAGAACGTAAACTTTAGTGTGATGCCAATTAGAGAACAACATAACGTTTTGCTTAAGCGATTTTGCCCGAGTGACGTGGTTTCTTGAACGTGGTTTTCGAGGGACGATATATAGACTGGAAAAAATAATAACTAAACAAATTGAAAGTCGAAACTTAAACTTTAGCGTAACACCAATTAGAAAGATAGTTCTATTAATTAATGATTGATTTAGCGATTTTGCCAGTGTTTGATCGTGTTTATAAATGTTGTCAAAATATTGTATTGTAAGTGAGAATAGTGTTTACTGCCAATTTGTTTAGCTAAAACAGGCGGATTAGATCCATTGTAAAAAAATATAAATATTGTACCATTATATGTGTATACATAATACTCTTCACATCTCCCCTTGACTCTTTCTTTTTGATTGATTTAAAAAGCTGTAATTGTAAGAAATAATTAAATTCTTGTAAAAACAAAATGACTGAGTTAGTAACTAAAAGTGTTCCGACAGTCTCTTTGTGAGCCCTTATGTTCAGTCAAATAGCTATAAAGTGTATAATTCTTCCCAATTCTAGATGGCCATATTTTTTCATATGTGCTAAATGGGCAGAACTCATGTCAAGAACTACAAACCATGTCAAAAATATGTCAAAATGTGTTTGCATGGTGGTACAGTATGTCTAGTGCTCGCTTGGCTAGCAACCACTCTCGAGTTGAGAAATCTATTCCACAAGCATAGAGAAGTGTGTTCTGGCAGCACCTTGAGAGCCAGATATTCCAGACTAGGTATGCTCCACCTTAGGTCGCTGACTCGTGTGGTTACGCGCCTTTCTGGCCAATGCCTGACTTGAATCTATAATATAAAAATAAGTCGGGTTTTCCTTCCTGACGCTATAACTCCAGAACGCACGAACCGATTTACACGGTTTTGCATTCGTTGCAAAGATCTCGGGTCCCGTGAGGTTTGTAGCAAACAAAATTTAGGGAAAAATTCAACAGAAAAGGAGGAAAATATCTGGTGCCGAAACGGAGTTCGCCGGGTAGGCTAGTGTGTGAAAAATGTAATTGTATTGCTATTATACACTAGCGATCTGCCCCGGTTTCGCACGGGTATATTTTAGATCGTAAGCTCGTAATGCGGCTTAACTTTTCTGGCACTAACTATTCGGTAAAAACTGCACGAAAATTCGTTCAGTAATTTTGGAGAGTATCGCGAACAGACAGACAGACACGGCGAAGGACTTTGTTTAATAATACATATTATTCTATATTGTCTGTATCAACTTGCCTCAACTTAATAAATAGGTTATTACATAATAATTATGGTGTAATAATGCAGTGAATTAGTCATGCTTCGTTTTAACGCCTATTAATAACAAACTTGTTCTCACTAAATAAGTATGATATATAAAATTCGCGTTAGTAAAGTAAAACAATTAAAAGTTCACACCCTCTCGATTGCATATATCTATTATCATTTTGTGCGAACAAGAGAAAAATAGCTTACAAATATTTTCTTTATTGTCTCACATTATACATACGTCGACTTCGAAATACGTTTTGCCTATATTATAATAAAAATAATATGTACGTTTTAAGAAGACTTCTGTGATTATAATACAAAACATTGTCGTCTAATTCACGTTTGAAGTTTATTTTATATGCAGAGTAAACTTTATATAACGACACTGAAGGGACGGTGCATTTTATGGCGTTATAGAGAGTGCGTTATATGGAGAGAATATATCATTGTATGGAATACAAGCTATACCAACTAAAGCCAATTGATTTCTACGCTTTAGAGAGTTTGTCGTTGAATCGAGTGACGTTACATGGAGTTTACACTGTATTATTATTTTTTAATTTTAATTTTTTAGAATTTTCTCATTAACTTTATCATTGTACCTGCAATAATTTGAGTGTGCATGATTGTATCTCAACCTTATTAGGTACTTTGTAAAAATATATCATTAAATTAATTCTTATAAAATGTAAAAAATAGTGATTTAACTTATAACGTATTGTCAGTCAACTCTAAAGTTATGATTCAAAATTTAAATGTACAGAGATTATATTAAATTAGAATATTATGCTCAAATCGTATTATTGATAAAAATACTATGTAACTCTACTAACATCGATTATCCATATTTCACCGCCATTTCGCGCCTGTAGCTCGGCTAGCTAAGGTGATCTGACACGATCATCGAAGCTAAGCAACAGTCGATGCGGGCGGGTTTGGATGGGTGACCATGCATAAGACTGTCGGTTTTAAAGTGGCACGGTAATTGTACAGTCCTAGTACAAGCAGTTGTTTAGCCAAGTAAGAGGCCTGCGGGCGGCTTGAAAACTCAACACCAGAGCTTGGCCACTTAACTCATATGAAGAAGACGACCGCCATTTCTTAATGTATCGCGCTGAGTTTGTTTATTAAAGTCACAAATGGCGTTAAAAATGTTTTTATCGATACCTACCGCAGTTACCATAATATACATATAGGCTTATAATATTCAGTATTTCAATCTACTTAAAAAGTAAAATACAGAAATTCTAAATTTAGATTCTCATGGCAACACAGTAAGTAAATAGCACTTAAAGCTTGTGGTTGCATAGGTTGATGTTAGTAGATGCATAATATATTCATAAGCTACAAGATATAATTATATAGATATACGCGCCTATTACTAGTGGTTCAAGAAAGAAGTTATGGTAGCAGTTTAATGCTACGTACAAACGTGAATCATTTTGGTTAGAGTGCACTAAGTTTAAGTTAATGATAACCTATTATGTAAGTATAGAATACGATTTTAGCTTATATTTTATCTTGAAATTACGATAGTAATGATTGGTTTGGAATATGCAAATACTTATTGAGCTGCGGCCCGAGTCTTAAAGAAAGCCATTCGCAATTTATGCCATTGACAATAAGAATGACTTCCATTCTTAATCTCAACTCATTCAAAAATTATCATTCTCAATGGTGGTCAGAGGTCTGACTTCTTAAATTATTCTGTAACCATGAATAATAGAACAGTTGACCGATCTTGAGAACAAATATGAAGTTTTAAAAAGTATTTAATTGATAAATTGTTTGGCTCTGAGGAACTGTTTAGTTTTCATAGTAACAGGATAAGTCATATGTAAGTTTTCAGACCTTTGACTCGCTATTGAAATTATATTTCTGTTTCAGCTAAAACTAAGAATGGAGGGTCATTCTTATTGTCAGTGGCATCGATTGCGAATTACTTTTTTTCAGACTTTGGCTGCTGTTTTATGTAAGCAATAGGCACTTATGGGGTGTATCTTGTCCACTATACATTTTTCTCTGCGCTTAATAGTTTCATTTCAGCTTAATAGCGGAGTAGAGTATATGACTTATTAGGTACAGCTGACATTTGATGAGCTCTCATATTATTTGTGCTAAATTCATTCGTTGTAGTTGCGCATTTCCTTTGTCCAGTCATATGACGGCGTATGTTCTCGATCCAGCTAAAATCGTCCAAAACTATAATGTTAGTTAGATTAAGTTACTTACGTGGTTTGGAAGTCGATCTAGATTTTTTGCGACGATGTTAATTACCTTAATGATAGTACCTATTTAATGATAATAAAATATGTGTTTGAACGAGACTTCTGTTTTATTTTTGTATGTTCTCTAGTACTTTTGCTATTATCTAGCTTCGTAACTTTAACTAGTTATGTTTATCTTCCACAATTTTGCTGAATTTCAATGTCATTAACATTTTCCCGTGCTAGGGTCTGTATTGGATATAGTCTCATCTTATGGCCAGGCAGATCTAGCTTTATATCTTTGGGCTAGGCAAGCTACAGCGCCCTCTATCAGTAGTTGCTCAAAATAATCTCAGAATAGTAGTTTGGTTACTACAACAATAATCGACTACATTCTAGTTATGACAAGCATCATCACTATTTGTAATAAAGTGTCTATGGTTTGGCCAAATATCATGACACATGAGTTGTCATGTGTCAATGCCTCAAATGACAATCAGTGCCATTTGTGCAAATCTTGTTTTGGAAAGTAAACACGACTAATGTTTTGTACGATTTTTATCCAATATAACATAATATATTGATTTATTTCTTTTTGTTCCAAAAAATGAGTTGTGTTAGTGATTTAGCTCAGTCTAATGAGTATCTCAGCTTTAGAAGCAGTATACCGCTAAGGAAAATAGTAGTGGATTCTGATGGCTCCAAGGTAAACATACAAAATTGTTTTCCAATTTTTATTTCCTTACCTACAAGTTGAAAATCGTTTGTGAACTTTTTAGAAATCGTGTATGTCGTTGGAGAATTTTCCATAACACATAATTTTAGGCCTTAAACTTATCATTAATATAATATTTAATTTACTGTAATTAGATACTCACACATCGACTTGTAAATGTCGTGATTGTTACTCAGGCTTGGCGAATATTTGACTCTGGGCCTAAATCCGTGAGCTGCCCGTTAGTATGCCTACCACCTGTATCTGGGACAGCTGATGTGTTTTTCAACCAAGTGATGGGACTTGCATCGCGTGGAGTGAGGGTCATAGCTGCGGAGCCCCCGCCTTATTGGAACATGAAGGAATGGTGCGATGGCTTCAAGAGACTCATAGACTACTTGGAACTAGATAAAGTTCACATTTTTGGCGCATCTTTGGGTAACTTATGTCACCTATTTTCTGTTTCTTTGTTTTTTGCGTTATAATCTTTGATAGCATTAGATTAGATTCCTTTTCATTTTGTAAGCAGATACTATTATTTTGTATTATAAACTTATATCTATTTAACTGATATAAATGAAAATTACAATTATGAATTTAAAAACTGCTGTGATATCTATCCACTTAGGAGTAAATAATTATAAATTATATTTTTTTATTTATATAGTTGAGCAAATAGTAGTGATAGTTAACTTGAATAACAAATAGGAATATTTAATTTGGACACTCTACATTTATTCTCAAAGCAATTGAATACAGTAATCCAGACAACTCCTTGCATTGTCTTAGCAGTTCTAAATTAGGTTGCTGCAAAAGTTGAAATACATTCATAAAAAATCTTGTATTTCAGGTGGATTCATAGCTCAGAAGTTCACTGAAGTGACATTGAACTGTCCTCGTGTGGCATCTCTGGTTCTCTGCAACACTTTCACAGACACTTCTGTGTTTGAGTACCATGACTCGTCAGCTTTATTTTGGCTTTTACCATCTCTTGTCTTGAAGAGAATGTTGATGGGAAACTTTACTACAGACAAGGCAGATCGGAGAATGGCAGAGGCTATCGATTTTATGGTCGAGAGGGTATGTATTTTGTATCCTACTGAGTATCTATTTAATAATATGAACTGATATATAAATATCAGCCAGTAACATGAATCGCCAGTGTATTTTACTCATATGTCATACAAAAACTGCATGTCAATCATGCTTGATGCGTAGTTTATAACTGTCTTTTTTATTTCGAGCTATGGTAATTTTTTGCTGACCTAAGGCATTGGAAGAATATGGAAAAAAACATAATTCAAATGTTCAATGCCTTCATTTCAAATGTTAGTTTTGTACATTAAGTTAAATAACTGAACTATGAACATATTTGAATATGGTTTATATCTGTGTGATTATTCTTAAATAATACTTAAAGTTTTTATTTTTGATTTAATTTTAAATCATAGTTTTCATTAGCGTATGCTACTCCAAGCAACAACTATAGTAATCTCATTAAAATTAATTATAGATATGACTTATCATATTGTTTACGTTACATGATATCAATATTATTCACATTATACATACATATATTATATAACCAGAATGTCAATACAGTGTTATCTTTACAAGAAAAAGAATGATTTAGACTCTCAATAAATTAGGATGATCTGGTAAGCCCTATGCATAATGCATATGCATCTTAAAAATCCAGATTTATGACTGAGGAACATATTTTTTCTCAGATAAGAAATCTGATTTTAAATTAGATACTAAAATAGATCTTTTATTGCTTTACTAAGTGAAAATACTAGTAAATATATGAGTTACCTTGATTCAGCATAAATTACTGGAAATGCCAGGCGCTATCTACAATCATCATCTGATCAAATAATATTATTAATGTAATATAATATTGCTCTTCAGCTCAGAATTATCTAGGAAATATTTTTTCTTATACCTGTTTTTTACTAATATGGTAGATGAAATAGTAGGTATTTCTGATAAATTCTGTTACTGATTTGGTTGATTAATTTTAAATAAAATTTATTGGTGATTGGATATTATGATTTTACTTTGACATTGCAAGGAGTGATTTTGTCTTGGAAACACGGCAATTATATTCTCCAAAAAAATTACATACAGTCGAATATATAACCTCCTCCTTTTTTGAAGTCGGTTAAATATAGAGACACTCGAACACTACATATGTACTTGTAATATGTAGTAGTAGATGTAGATGCATTCAAACTCGACATAGATGTTTTTAATTCACCATTCAAAAATCTGCCTCGCAAATCTAAGATGACCCTTGGACCTCGGAATTTAGATCAGAAACCATTTGTCCAATGATTTGGCCAATAATATGCGAGTACGTACAAATTATCCAATACATACATTTGATTATTTTGCAGTTGGAATCCCTAACCCAATCCGAGCTGGCCTCCCGGTTGACCCTCAACTGCAGCCCGTGCTACGTCCAACCGCAGCTCCTCAGCGACCTTCCCATCACAGTGATGGATGTGTGGGACGAGAGTGCGCTGAGCTCGCGAGTGCGAGAGGATCTTTACAAATCTTACCCGCACGCGAAGCTGGCGCATTTGAAGAGCGGAGGGAACTTCCCTTACTTGAGCCGGAGTGATGAAGTTAACTTGCATTTATTGGTGAGTATCTTGGTTGCTTTTTTTGTTGATGAGGGGGAAATCTTCAGCAAGATGACTATGATGGGGAACAGCCAAGTTGTGTGGGATTCGTACCCACTAAAACCCCCCGGTGACCTGCTTCTTTGTTCTACGGAGGACTCTGGGTTCTTCCGGGAAACGCCCTGGAGTAATGAGACCTGCACTGACATTCCCGTAAGGTCGTATTGTGTATTCCCCCCTTACCAGATTTTATATGTTCTTTTTCTAGGATGGGGACGGTCAGACTTGCCCTGTAACAACCCGCTAAAGGTGTTGTGTGCATTTCCTCCTACCAGCCTACCCAGGCCAACCAAGTTCCTTGAAATAACGTAACATGACCCAGGGTCGCTGGCATACCTGTTCCACCCCTGCGTGCCACTGAGTTCCACTCCAGATGTTCAGATGGTCTGTTCTTAGGATTAACAATGTAGTTCCACTTGCATAGTATCTTGTTTTTTTTGTTTAAAACTTTTGAGAGCCACAATTACGTGACCAATGTGACCGGCACTTGCGGGTTTTGTGGCTATAACGATGTCTATATAAACGATAAAAAACCTGACCCACAAATATAATTATGATAAAAATATTGTATAACATAGCTTATTAATCTGTTTCTAAATACCAGTAGTCGCCATTACTCAAACATATAATATGCATATTATATTTAAATTAAGATTAAGTTGATTTTAAAATTGTGTTTTTTCACATGTTTTTAACCGACTTTATAATACAACAGTTTTTGTAGCTAGACAAATAATTTCCATTTTTTTTTCATTTATCATTTTTTTAGATTCATCATAAATTATACGAACTGCTTACTTCTTGATAGCTAGTTGGTATTATCTTTAAATATCTGCGGTATATTCAGGTTGAATTGACTCGATTTAACTTATATTAATTGCTGTATCACACTAATATTATAAGTTTGTTACTCCTTTCCACTTAAACGGCTAAACTGATCTGGATATGGAGGTTCCTAGATTAAATGCTGAAATTAAAGGATGAAAGTCACCTTTTAATCCTGGTTTAACGCGTGTAAAACTCACAAGGCACGAAGCAGGTAATTTACACAGCTACATAATATTATGTAGTCTCCAAACGAGTTCTATAAAATTCTCCTTAAAACGAGACATGCCTAACATTTGCAAACTAAAAAAAGAATCATAACACAGTTTGCATGTTAATTCGATAATATTAATAATAAATACATAATATTTCTTTTTTTATTGTCAGACAACTTGAAAAGTTAATATCGTTCTATTTTGTAGTAGTTCCAGTTAAAAAATTGAGTCACATTTTGTTTTTTGGCTGAGAGTGTATAGTGGTTGGTTGGCATGGTTTTCGCGCGTATTTTGTACCTATGCAAATGTTTTTTTTATTATTAGCTCACTAACTGCGCCTAGTGGCGATACTCGCATCCATTCGGGATATTAGGTGAGTTTTTCTTCGCGTGAGCTAAGAGGCTTAGCTCTAATGTCGAGAGTTTTGAAGCCGCCCGAAGGCCTCTGACTTGGCTTAACGACTGCTTGTGCTAAGACTCACAGCCCGGACCTACAATTTAACGTGTCATCCGACCAACGGTAACACCCAGATGAAAATGCCACTTGAAAAACGACAGTATTGTGCATGGTCGCCCATCCAAGTTCTAAATGTATTTATTCTTCTGATTTATTCTGAGAAGTGAAGATATCTTACAAAACATTTCATTATTGGGTTTTCACTTAAGAAAGAAGTGTATTAAAATAGTAAGACGTTATCAAAATATAATACACTAGCTGACCCGGCAAACGTTGTTTTGCCTTAAAAATATATAGTAGAAGATTCTCAGACCTACTGAATACGCATATGAAATTTGGTAAAAATCGGTCAAGCCGTTTTGGAACAGTACGGTAACTAACATTGTGTCATGGAAATTTTATAATTCTTTATTGGACACATAAATAAAAAAGGCACAGTAAAAGACAATTAACTTAAAATTAGTGTACCACAATTGCCGGCCTTATCGCTTAAAGCGATCTCTTCCAGGCAACCTTTGGATGGAAAGGAATTTATAAACGACTAAAGAAGGACGTAGTGTACAATAAAGAATAATAAAAAACATACATATAATATTAAATATCTTATCTTAATTTATATAATCTCGTGTCACAATGTTTGTCCTCAATGGACTCCTAAACCACTTAACCGATTATAATAAAATTCGCACACCATGTGCAGTTCGATCCAACTTGAGAGATAGGATAGTTTAAATCTCAAATTATAGTCGCAATTTTAATTTATTGCTAATATAATTTGTTATAATTAACTGTAAGTAACCTATCTATATAGTAATTGAATTATCAATGAAGTAATTTGTAAAAATGAAGTATCTTTTTGAACGTGTTACTCCTAACCAAAAAGAAACCTGGCAATAACTAACCTTAGGCCTATATTACTTAAAGTAGGCGACCATACGTTTTTATCAAATCGCTAGTGCCTTGATAATTCGCAAAACGGACACAACCGTCAACGACGTCTGCCCTCACCCGTCTGCCCGCGTTCGGGTCGCGCACTCAGCTATTAGCCGCTTCTTCCCCACCCCACGCCCCGTTCGCCTGGCGCCGCTGCATTTTAAATCTGTGATATCTTCGAAAATATTTATTTAATTTACATGCTGCAAAAAGCCATATTGATCTTTATTAAATGCACAATGTATTTAAGATACTTAATTGGATAAGGATTTATACTGTATTGCTTAAAATCGCTTCGTAAATAAGCCATTATTTCTCGTACAAAGTAAAGGATAAAAAATGGTTATTGTGGGTTATTCCTAAGAGATAAACATATACCATCACGGACTTTTTTGTAGACCTTTTTAAGTTGTACAATACTGTAGTAAATTGTTTTGATCTATCTTGTAGGATTCAGTCAGCGTTTGCAATGTAAGCGCAAAAAATGTGTTTTTTTTACGACCTCACATTAAAAACCTCAAAAATTGTAGCCTATGTGTTATTCTGATGTATAAGCTATAGCCTATGTGTTATTCTGATGTATAAGCTATATTGTGGTAAAGTTTCATTCAAATCCATTCAGTAGTTTTTACGTGAAAGAGTAACAAACATACATCCATACATCCATACATCCACACATCCATACATACAAACTTTCGCCTTTATAATATTAGTAGGATTAGTAGGATTAACCAAACACAAAAACGAGGTCGAGGTATTCAAATGAAAGAAATGAAAAGGGAATTACAAAAATAAATATTACTTACGTGTTTAATAAAAGTAAATTGTATAGTTAATCTAATCTATACTATAAGACTCTTTGCCCTGACTCATTCATTCATTCATTCATCTATAGACAACGCAGAGCCCAAACGGCTGGTCCTAGGGTTGTGAAATTTGGAGGGTGTATTTTTTTTGCGTACTAAGAGCGGATTTTTGGAAATTCCACCCCTAAGGGGGTGAAAGGGGGTAAAACAGTTTGTATGAAACTTCTTTGTTTGTGAACTTACAGCAATGAAATTTGGAGTATGTATAGTTTATGTAAAATTTAAAATAATGGTATCAAGTTTTTTTGCCAGGGGTGAACTAAGGGTTTGTAATGGGGTGAAAGTTTGTATGGAAAATTCTTTATTTATCAAGTTAAAGTTTTGAAAGTTGTTATGGTAGTAGATTATTAAATGGTTAAATTAAAAAAAATTATAAAATGTTTTACCAGGGGTGCATTAAGGCCCCCCCGTGGGGCCCCGCATTGTCGAGGCGGGGGGGCTCAGTAACCGTGGCCTGGTCACCCACGGTGAAGCGAAGAGGGTCCCTGAGGCGGGCCGCTCCCTAGACTTGTCCTCCCCCATGCAAGTTCTAGATGGAGGGAGTGGCACCAGTAGGTTGCGGGACCTCGCTCCGGGGGGGTTTCGCAACTGAGGAGGGCTGCGGTGTGGTTTTGGAGACACCCACCGCAGCCGAAGGTGTGGGGCCGCGGCAGGAGAGAAGTGTCGGTATTACGATGCGCCGCTCTTCCTACCTGCCGCGGCCTCGACGGGGTCGCCACCGTTGATGGCGGACGCGGTGGGGCCTTAGGGAGAAGGGAGTGGTACCACAAAATACCACTTACCCTATTCTCTGCGGCCGTAGTGGCAGGTGACGGGGCCACAGACCTGACCCGTCACGGAGGACCTGGGACGTCGGACCGGGGTTGTCCGGCGTCCATTGCACTTATGGTCCCCGAGGTGGTTGCGGTGCACCATGTGCACTGCAAGGGGACTCATCCCCAGAGAAGGAGCCTCGCAGGCTAGCCGAGGTGGGCGGGGTGGTGGGTTAATGCGAGAAGCGGAACCTCATCCCGCCCTTTCCGGTGAGGAGGTCATCGTGAGGTTTTAGTCGGTAGGGATGTCCTTTTGACATCGAGCCCGACATACCCCACCCACCTCCCCGGGTGTGGTGGGGATGCGTAAATGCATTTCCTCACGTAAAAAAAAAAAAAAAAAAGGGGTGCATTAAGGGCGATGCCATTGGGGTTGAAAGTTAAATATGAAAGTTTTGTGTTTTTGAACTTAGGGGTGTAAAATTTGGAGTGTGTATATATTTTAGAACTTAAACGTGTACTAAGAATAGATTTTTGGAAATTCTACCCCTAAGGGGGTTTAAGGGGGTAAACAGTTTATATGAAACTTCTTTGTTATTGAACTTCTAGCAATGAAATTTGGAATATGTATAGTTTATGTAAAATTAAAAATAATAGTATCAAGTTTTTTTGCCCAGCGTGAACTCCTTAGTTCACGCTGGGCTGGCTTTGTTGGGGGACGGGGCAGGGGGCAATGTAATGTTTATATAAAATTGGCACGGGAATAGGATACGCGAGAAGCGACCTACACGCGGGCGGAGCCGCGGGCAACCTCTAGTATTATATAAGACGAGACCAGGTCTTAGATGGAGATCGATCGATCGATATGTGGTCGATTTTCTTAGAAATCTCGAAAGTTATAGCAGTTAGAAAATATGTTGCGGATGTTGATAAAAAGTGATTTAAACGCTGACATTTTCTAGATTTGGACCACTAATGGACATTTCTTGATAAAACAATAATTTTAAATATTCTGACATTGTCAGACACATTTTTAGTCATCAATCTAAATAGTTATCGTTATCTGCATCTGCATTTAAATTCCAATGTAAATAAGATACATGAAAACTTAATTTAGATAATAGTCTTGTTTTAGCTGCATGTTACCTGTTTTATCAACGCACATTTACATAAAAAATCAAAGGATGAAAAATATATAACTAAAATAAGAATTACTCTTGCAAAGTGTTTAAAAACTTGCAGTTTTAAAGATAATACGAGTATGAAAAAACGACGCAATAAATAACAAACACAAGCTAAAAAATAAGAATTACTCTTGCAAAGTGTTTAAAAACTTGCATACAACTTGCAAAAAACGCTTAACGAAATACAAGGTCTCATGTAATTATGTCATTTAAAAACATACTTAGGTACTTATCCATACAAGGTTAGTTATGACTAACGCAAAAAAATACTAAAACTTAATAAAGGCTTTTTTTTCCTTATTATGTAGAAGAGATTTTGTCGCAGCGTTATAAAATATGATGATATAAATCAATTATTTCCGTTGGTATCTATTTCTTTGTTCAAGTAAACCTTTTTTGTTATTGATGAATAGCCTTACGTTTGACCGCAGCTAGCCTGATGTTAAGCTTAACTGTGGTCTAAGATGTAACACGCTTGCCTAGAAGGAACCTATTTACTCTAGATTTGAAGACCTCCAAATTTTTTAAACTTTTTTAAACATACTTATTGTACCATCGTAATTTTTTGTAACCAGTCAATTTTATTCCCAGATTCACCTAAGACAGTTCGAAGGCACGGAGCTGTCCCCCTCTTACCTGAGTCTTCACAGAATGCCTGCTCCTTCCCACTCCAACCCTGAGGAAGGTACCGTCAGTTACTTCAATCAGAAAGAGAATTATGTCAAGATTACGTAATTATTATGATACTTTTAAGTTTGTTATAAAAGCTAGATGTACAGGGTTACAGTTGATCAGTTGGTGGTAACGTTTAAAAGATGATCAATTCATTGTTTTTCAAGTACCAATCTACCAAAATTTAGACCGAGTTACGTTATGGTATTTCTGATCATAAGAAGTGTAATCCGCTAACCTGCACTAGATCTGCGTGAAGGATCAGGACTATTTTGTCAAAAAAGACCCCAAAGGACCTAAAAAAAAATTCTACTAGTGGGGACGAAATATGTGCTGTTTGTGCTACAGACTTATGTTAGATATCTTTTTTGCCTCGTTTTCACATTCCTTACTGAAAAATAGAATCCTTTTGTAAGGAACAGCCGATTTTTGTCATAATGTACCTACTGAAACGGCTTCTATGCAGGCAACTGATTCCAGTAAACCATATGTACCTATAAGTATAGATAGATAGAGTTCAATGACCTAGGGGATGTTGTTTGTAGGGCAGTTTATCTGTGATGCCGATGCGGGCTTTTTGAACGCCTCACTAATATTATTATTAATAATATTCCATAAAACAATCGTCAGGCAACCTCTAGGCTCAGCCACTCTGCGTATATACGAATTTATTGATAAATAGGACGTGTTTGTTTTATCCTACGTCTTAACTATGTAAAAAGTATGTGGTATAATCTTTTTTTCTTATATACTATGATGGGTTTGCGCTTGATCAAAATTCACCTGATGGTAATTGATATTATGATCTAAGGTGGAACGCGCTTACCCAGAAGAAACCGGTTCACTCGTGCCTTGAAAAACGCAAGATTATAGTTTTCGGGGAACAGGGCATTTGGCAAGGAGTCATCATGAGTTTTATATTAAAAAACATTAAAATACCGATATCGCTATTATGTTGCTAGAAAGCAACATAATAGCATTAACGATGTTACATTGTAACTTTTACAAAATAAAGTAGTGCTTAAGTTTAACTACATATGTATAGATATCTAGTTACAACATAGCAATGCCAGTTCATTGGTTACAAGTAGTGGAAGTAACCAGTTCACGACAGTTGTGAAATGTTCAAGTCAACAACCTCGACTATTTTTGAAACTTTAGCTGTGTAATTTGAAACGAAGTTTAAAGGACGTACTAAGGAGTCGTTATAAGGGGCCAATCTCTATTAACCTCTACTGGTTTTGTGAAGTTTAGGGGATGTTTTACTTATCTATCTTCTTCTAATGGGGCCAGTATTGAGAAATTAACGATGTATTACTCAGCTGCTACCTACATTTTAAGCAATTTCTTATACCATAAAGATAGTTTCATCATAGGAATTTTCTTTATGTTTAGTTAAGAATATGACGATAAATATCCGTTTGGGTCCTGTCATATAATTTAACAAAGTGCCAATAAAAATAGGTGACAAATGCTGTAGTAATAAAAATCCTACTTAATACTTTAAAAAGTATGTATGTCTGAATATATAATGTAAAAGCATAGTATAAATGTAATTAAAACGGTTTGGTTCGAATTATCGAATTCTAAACTCCGATCCTGAATACGCTCCGCTTTGACCAACTTGATACTTGAAAACTACATTGTATGTATCATTTTTCATAGTTTTTTTTGGTCTATATATTTTTGTATGATTTTGCTTGCGGCCAATAGTACCTAAGGCTATAAACATAAATAAAATAAATAGATGAAGGGTTAATTTTAAGTTACTATTGTTGGTTGTTAATAAGTAAATATTGAATATGTGCTAAAATAAAAAACAAGGGTGTGATTTAGTGAATTTTTATAGATTTAGTTACTATACCTGGGAGGTATGGGCTGTAGTTTTGTTATCAAAAATTAGTTTTATTTTTAATAAATATTTCGGTGATGCAATGTTATTAAAATATCATATTGTATGAATTTAGCATAATTTATTTCTCATTGTTTAGAGATTTATTTCCTTGATAATCATTTGTACTTTTATGACAAGGAATTGGAAACCGGCAAATAGACATATTAAGGGGGGGGGGGGGGGTTACAAATAGTTAATATGTTTTTTTTTTACATTGTAAATAAAACAGTTTTATCCTAAGAATAGATGTTTTGATGAACAGAAAAGTTAACAGAAGCCATTTAGAGCTTTTATAGCGCTAGTCTGAATTGTTATTAATAAAATACTGAACAATATAATTTTTTTAAATATTTATTGATTCTCATGCCTTATCATAAATATAATGAGAACTTTAAAACTATATTCATGGCAATAATGTCCTGAGACTGTTAAATCATTCCATGAAGTTATGTAACTATTGTTTCCAAGGATTATTTTTATTAGGAGTTTGTATAAAAATAAATGCTATTATTATAACACTTGTATTATTTAATGTTTTAATTTTTATTTCAGCGTGAAAAGGAATATCCTATCTAATATAAATTTTAATTACATGGATTTTGAAACAGTTTCTCCAACTTAATGAACTAATAACATATTTGTACTTTTCCATTGTACATCTAATTTTATTAACAAATATATAAGAATTTGGATAGGAGATAAGTTTAAAACCAATTTGTATACTAACATTAAGTATTACTATATTTACTGTCAGTTGCATGGGTTTGAGCAAAACAGTCTATGACATGAGGCTAACAGCTTTACAGAATCACTAATTTACATAGTTTGCAGCCTATTTTTCACAAGAAATTATAACAAGACAATAACCCCAACCAAGCCCTGATAGAGATAGCAATTTTTTTATTATTTGCCAAAGAAAATTCTAGTAAAGATACACAGTGTAAACTCTATATAACGACACTGAAGGGACTGTGCATTTTATGGCGTTATAGAGAGTGGTCGTTAAATGTAGAGAATGTATCATTGTATGGAATACAAGCTAAACCAACTAAAGCCAATTGATTTCAACGCTTTAGAGAGTTTGTCGTTAAATCAAGTCTAGTCGATCGACGTTACGTGGAGTTTACACTGTATTTCAAAAAAAAACCATGCTATGTCATTGATTTGTCCCGGTTTTGGCCGGGTTCGGTCCCGACCTTTAGTAAGTATAACCATTGCAACTAACTTTATTACATTGGTTTTCATTGATTAACCGAAATAGTAACATAAATTTCGTTTGTGCTTATTTCTATGCGCTATATTATAGTTTTAGATGTCTTCATTTTATAGTTTATATTAATGTTCTCATTAATTCAAATGTTTTTTCTAAAACGATTCAATTAATGCATAAAAAGAAATAAAAACTATAATAATAGTAGCACAAACATACAAAGTTCACCTTCAGTTCTATACATCTAGTTTTTCCCTAAGCCTCAGAACTCAAACAACCCAAAATCAACAAGCACATTAAATTCTTAAATACATTTATTTAACAAACACTACGAAACATCTATGTATCTCTTTCTAACTTATTCATTTGCTCCTTCTTCTCCTTTTGGGCTTGGAGTGCTTTCTCTCTTTCTTCATCGTCTGAGAAGTATTCGGCTAAGCTGTCTGTTTCCGGTACAGGCTGGCCGGCCATTGTTGTGCCCTTTTCTGTGAGTGCATTGAGTTTGACTAGAGGTTCGTCGTAAGGGAGCTCGGAGGTTTCCGGCTGGGCTTGTGCCGCTTGGATGTTGTGCGCTGTCACCGTGGAGTAAATGGACATGGCCTGTGGAATGAAGAATGTAATGGTTGACATATTTTGAAGAAAAAAGGCTAAAATGTAGCAGTTTGTAAGTTCCAGGAACAAGGTCTAGGTCTAACTGAGTTTTTTTTTCAGGAACTGAGCTTGAGTTGTTTTGCAAAAACCTTTTTTTAGTTGTTTTGTCTGTGGTTCAGAATGTGCTGTCTCTTTCTGGCCACCTAAGATGAAAAGAGACGGGGCTTCTTTAAATTTAGTTTAGTCGTGGGTGCCGTTGAATCGCCACCACTACCGACTAAAACCTCACGGTGTCCCATCTCACGACGGGGGCAGGGATGCAGGACCGCTCCGCGCATGGCCGCTGCTCTCCCCGCCTGATGTTATTACCTGTGCAACGAGATTGGAGACGTCCCCCGCGTTGGCGGGCAGGATGAGCGTGTTGTTGGTGCGGGCGAGCTTGTTGAACGCCGACACGTACTGCTCGGCCAGAGTCAGCGAGGCTGCGTGCTTGTTGTCCTGCGACACAAGTGTCAGTTTAACATTTTGGTTGCAGCTTCTTTTTAGGCTTTCGTATTACCTAGAAGGTAAAACATAAGTCTCCGCTGTCTGTCCCCAGACTGAATCGAAACAGTCATAGTGAAAATTTCATCATTCTAGATGATGACATTTTCGCAAGTTATGTATTTTCCCCTGTATCACTTGCTCTTGGACTGTGCCTTAAACGCAAACTTTAGAGAAAGACCTTAGCTAGAGGTGGGATATTGTAACAGTGTTCTGGCGGAACCCAACTCGTATTTTGCCAGAACACTGTATAGTTTAATAGATAGAATTTTGTTATAATAGACAATTTTTTTTTGTTATAAATATTTATATTTTAAATAAATTAATTAGATTGTATTTTGGTTTAGTTTTATATGTATTTTTAAGATAGCGGTAACCGTACGTAACCCTACATGCGCAAGCTGATTCGCACTTGACCAATTATGTTAAATAGGCTCATACTAACGTTTGACCGCAGCTTGCCTGATGTTAAGCTTTACAGTGGTCTAAGATGTAACACGCTTGCCTAGAAGGAACCTATTTACTCCATATTTGACTTTCCAAATTATGCTTCTTGGGAAAAAGAGAATGAAGGACGAGAGTTCCAAAGCTTCGCAGTTCTCCCAATGAAGGTCGAAGCAAATCACTTTGAGCCAATCCTCGGAACTTCGAAGCTGAAGTCTGATGTCTTTGGATGGGTAATACACAAGACTGTTATTTAAAAAGTAGCATTTTCATCTGTGCGCTACTGTGGGTTAGTACAATTTAAATCGTAGGTCCCGGTTACTCTTAGTGCAAGCAGTTGTTAAGCCAAGTGAGAGGCCCTTTAGGCGGCTTAAAAAACCCTCGAACTAGAGCTTAGGTTGGCTGGTAGAGACAAATACGCCTCCTGCGGGTTATCAGTGCAGGTCTGACCGCCCCCATCAAATAATAAGAATTCTATACGCAGGTGTTTTTAAGAACTTACAACATGTGAGAGTGCGCTGCCGACGAGCCTCAGCCCCTTGGCACGGGCCTCGGCTACCGCGAGCATCGCGTTGGCTTCTCCCGACGCTTTATTTATCTGCTCTTGTTTCTCGGCCTCTGCAATGTTACAAGTTGTTCTTTGATATTAAGGAAATGATGATAGATACAGTAGTGTACATAGTACAGCTAGGCAATTGACCAGAAAAGCGCGTAAGCACATGAGTCAACGACACTCTGGCCTAAGGTAGAACCTAGTCTGGAATAACTGGCTGTCGACACACCGTTGCGTGCTTGGTGACAGATTTTTTAGCTTGAGTGTGATTGCTAGTTAAACAAGCACTAGAAAATGCTCTATAACCATGCCAATTACCTACTTATTCTCGCATTTAAAACATAGAATTTATGGTACAGGTACATGTTTGTTTTGTTGATGATATAATTTTTTTCAGACTTTTCATACTAAGACGCATATTTCATAGCATAGGTTGAAAGTCTTTGTTCTTACCTGATGCAAGTATCCTCGCCTGCCGCTTGCCCTCAGCCACATTGATATCAGCAGCCCGAACTCCCTCAGATTCCAAGATGGCCGCGCGTTTCTTTCTCTCGGCTTCCACTTGCATCTGCATGGCTTCATGCACTCGAGAGGGTAGTTTTATGTCACCTGGAAACATTAGGGATGACATGTATATTTATTTTAATATTATTTATATTTACAGTGTCTAATATGATGTTAATGTAATGTTTATATTTTTTATTAATATAATAGTATTGTTTTAATTTAAAGGCTACGACAAAAAATATTATTAATGAGTACTCTACCAATAAAAACCTAGATCTTAAGTCACACTTTGATTTACCTTAGAGAATATGGCTAAGTTTAATATTATATGTACATTGTATACAGTTAAGTATAAACTGAGAAAACAAACAGTTAAATAACCTTAGCATACCATAGAGGCCATAGACAAAGATAGAATAGAATAGAACCTTAACAATAACTACCAGAATATCAATTAATTTCATCAAAAATTTCACTATTTTCGATTTATTGGGTTCTTATCAAAAGGACATTTAAGCAGAACGCCCTATTAGCAGATCGTCCTAAAAGCAAAACGACATATTAGCATAACATCCTACTAGCAACATGACTTAGTAGCAAAACGGCCTAATATCAAAATGACACCTAAGCTGAATGGCCTAGTAAAATTCAATTCATCAAATGACCGGCATACAGGCGTTGGAAACCAGATGGAAGTAATGCATAGAATGCTTAAGTGGAGATTATGAGGAAAATAAATAATTAATAATTGCTTATATTTTATATTGTTTTCTTGCTGAAGCCACGAACTTTCCAATTTACCCTCGTAATTTTTAAATAAATTATTTTTATTTTACGTGATTGATATTTGATAGACTCTCTATACATTCCAGAACATTGAATTATGTATTAAATTAAAAAATAAATTGTAAAATATTAAATTGTTTAAGGGGGTTCCCATGCAACAATGGTACGGAACCCTTCATGCGCGAGTCTAACTCGCACTTGGTCAATTATTTAGATTAAGTATGCTTTAATTTAATTTATTTTAGATTCGATTTTATATTATAATTTGAAATATATGTACTGAAGTTCATATGTCATTAGCATGAACTGTATATTAATTATATCAGAGGTTTAATATGTAGGTATAACATTTAAACATCTAAATTATTTTTTTGGCCCTACAGTTTTATTAAAATCTTCCTTTTTTTGTGTTCATGACTGTCCATGTCATTTTGATATTAGGCCGTTTTGCTACTAGGTCGTTATGCTAATATGTCGTTTTGCTTTTAGGACGATCTGCTAATAGGGTGTTCTGCTTAAATGTCCTTTCGATACGAACCCGATTTATTTTCCTTTTGTTTATAATCTCTGATTATAATATAGTAATTATAAGTAATTACAAAGAAATTTGCAAATATTTTGTACTTACGGATTTCATAACGCAGACAAGTAATGCCCCATGCCTCACTAGCTTTGTTGATAGCTTCCACTATAGAGATGTTTAAAGACTCCCTTTCTCTAAACACTTTGTCTAGAGATATCTGACCGAGCTCTGATCTCATGGTGGTCTGTGCTAGCTGTGTTATGGCAAACTCTGGGTCCTCTACTCCATAAGAAGCTGGAATTTTATGGAAAAAAGCAAAGTGTTGGTCATATATCTATTATTCTATATTTTATGCTTAGCTTAATAGTAGTCTATATACAAAAGTTAAAATTAGGACACATTTCACACACTGCTGGTTAACCCCATACTGAACCATTTCTAGTTTGTATTATGGTTGCTAACACAACTGATATACTACATATACATATTTTAATTTTTTATATAAATATATATGACTAAGTATTATTCATCTTTTAACTAATTAAAGTTTTGATAAAGTATTTGTACATGGTTATTATTGTACTAATACATATTCCATTACCAATAATAAAGACTCTTCTTCTTCTTTATCTTTCTTGTTACCATTATTTGGGGTTAGATATCCAAATTTTTTTGTGCCAAGACAGGTGGGTTTTGCTGGTCTCTACACTAATTTGGGCTTTCTCAAGGTCTGTATTTTCTACCACTAGGTTAGTGGCAGGTGAGTGGGTTAGGTACTTACCAAGTATGATAAAGATTATATTCGGTAAATTTTATAACCACAGTACTTAAAATGTCTTTCTTTCTTACCTAAATAAGGATCAATAATTCTGAGATACAAGACTCCATCAATGCTCAGTGTAACATTGTCTGATGTGATAGCACTTTGCTTTGGCACATCTATGGCTATTTCTTTCAGACTCTGGACATATTTTATTTTGTCAACAATAGGCCAGAGAAGGTTCAGACCGGGCTCTAATATCCTGTGGAACTTGCCCATGCGTTCTACAACCCATGCCTGAAATGAAAAATACTTATTTACTACCTTATTACTAGATTAAATATTCTCTTGTGACTACTTAACTAGGCAAGGCCTGAATCTAAGTAGTCCAATTCAACCTGTTTGCAATTTAAAATAAACTTAACCTCTAACAAGACAGTATAACAAATAAAACAATGAATACGATAACGTGACAAACTAAGACTTAAATAATAAAAATGTTTTGTTACACCATTCATTTATATTATCATTTATTTTGTAAAATACACAGGTGAAAAATAATAAAAATAACTGTACAAAGAAGATAGTATTTGTTGCTATTGGGATGTTTTGATATCATTTAATTTAAACGTAAAAGAGCTACAACAGCTAAAACTAGCTCATAAAAGAAGATCTACTTGACAGAAACTAACCTCTTGCTGCGGCACAAACATGACGATTGTGTTTAGGGGGGTCGTCGAACGACTTCGAGCTGCTGTGATGTTGAATAAAACACGAGCATTGTTTTGATAATCAGGCAAGAAAATATTCTGAAAAAAGTCAATCATAAACGTTATGTTAGGTTAAGGCCAAATATCGTAAACAAATAATGATACACACTTTTAACGGTATCGCTCTCGTGAGGAAATGTCTAGAGCGGGTAAACATGTTGAATATATCGCAAGAACTCCTTAAAACGTTATATCCATTACATACAAAATACTAAATAGATTAATTCGAATTTGCAGATACGAGATATCAGACACGGCTCTTATGACATTGACAATATTGACATTATTTTTGTTGTACCTTATCTTTCGTCTATTGATTTTTTATTAATTCCAATATTTCACATTTTTAGTCGATTTTCTTGAAATAATCGACTAATGTTTTGCGTTGGCATTCAAGAGCCGCGAGTTTTTGGATTGTTTGATCAATAATATTAAACAGTTGTATGAATGTATTTTATTTAATTAGAGGAAAAGTGAAATTTAATTGATTATTATGATTAAGAAGCAACATAAAATAAGTGAAACTAAAGCGAATAATGTTTCATCAAAATTACGAAGGTTAAAAATTGAAGAGAATATTCTTGTAAAAGCTATAAAAAAACTTGATCATCAAAATAACTATGAAATGTCGGATCAAGACTTAACTTGTAAAATGGAGCTAAAAAATCTAGCGAAAAATTGTATGGATTCATATAATAAAATCAAGACATTATTTGACGATATAAAAATAATAACAAATTCACAAGAACTACTGGCTGATATTGGTTTGTACTTTAGTACTCCAATCTATTATTACACATTTATCGTACTTTTATTATTAGTATACTCGTATACCAAAATATTAAATATGCCAATTATGAATAGATACAATTAAACGCACTAATATAATAAATGCGAAAGTTTTTGTGTCTTTTGTGCAATGATGTTAATATATAGCTCAATGCTTTTGTGTGTGTGTGTGTATGTGTGTGTGTGTGTGTGTGTGCGTGTTTGTTACTTCTTCAGGCTGAACCGATTTAGTTGAAATTTGGTGTGAAGATAGGTTAGACCTTGGATCAATCATGCATGTATAGGATTGAAAAAAGGAAAACAATTTGTGTTTCCCACGGGAAACACAAATTACTTTAAAATCTATATTACTCCTTTACGCTCCAACGGCTAGACTGATTCTGATGAAGTTTTCTATGAAAATAGTTTAGAGCTTGGATTAACACATAGGCTACTTTTTATCCCGGATTAACGTGCGTAACACCAGGGGACGCTGCTAGTTAAATAATAAATTCAATAAAAAAATAATGACTCAATACACCTTTTTAGAAAGTTAAAATATTTAACACATGTGTATAAGTAATGTAATGTACGCATTCCGATTTGTACCTAACGTAACTAGTGACGTCACGATTTTAAATCGGATTTGTATCTAACGTAACTAGTGACGTCACGATTTTGAATCGGATTTGTACCTAACGTAACTAGTGACGTCACGATTTTGAATCGGATTTGTACCTATCGTAACGAGTGACGTCACGATTTTGAATCAGATTTGTACCTAACGTAACTAGTGACGTCACGATTTTGAATCGGATTTGATGTTGAATGTAAAGCATATTTTAATTTTACAGAGATTGACGAAATTAAGAAGAAAGTCTTGGAACTGGAAACCATAATGCACTCATTCAAATTACAGCTTCAAAGTGATCTAAGTTCTTTGAAAACTGCTGAAACAGTTTTAGTCAAAGAAGTGAGTAGATTAATTATTATCAAAAAACTTTAATTGCTATGTTTTCTAAATCACCCATATGTTATTGAGACCAAAAATATGCTTGTATCAAATATTTTACTTCTGTTTTCCTTAGCTTGAAGAAATTCATTTAGCAAGTACGATAACTAAGAAATATCCAAAAACTTCTTCAGCAAGTCTCAAGCAAGCAGTTCCTAGTCCGGTTCGGCTTATGATGACCTCCCCGTTAAAGTGTCCGGTAAGATTAATAATAATATTAATTTTAAGTAACCCTACGGATGAATACATATAGGCTTCCTACTGAGACCGCAAGTATGACACCATACGCACCTTGACACCTTAAGATCTTCGTACTACATGCGTAGATAACACATGATACGTGTCAACAGCAATATCCATCATAAGCAGATCGTCCCGGCTTTGCACGGGCTATAAAAAAAATTTTATTTGCAAAGAGAAACAAAACATAGTCTATTTTACTCAGAGATAATGTAGCTTCCGAAGGGTGAAAGAATTTCTCAAATCGGTCCAGTAGTTTGGGAGCCTATTTGCGTCAAACAAACAAAAAATTGAACTTTTTCTCTTCATAATAGGTATTGGTAAGTAAGTGATACTTACTTACGAGCTGTGATGGTAGCTAAGGTAGCTACCATCACAGCTCGTCTTGGCATTTGACTGATTGTCTCATTACGTTTTAGGAGAAATATCCCGACATCTACAAATCTAAATCTATAAATCGGGAATATATTATATTCATACTATTATAGATATTTAAGTCATGTTATGACTTCACTTCCACAATTCACTGCCCACAACCAATCAGAACACTTGTTTGAAAATCACGCAATTGAAATTGCTACGCGCTTAAGACCAGATTCATTTGCGATTCATGACGGTTAGATGCCGTTTCCGATCATCTGTCCTCAGGCAATTTATTTTAATTAAGTAGCCTAGTAGACTGCGGCGTCACTGTATAAATAAATAAGATACAATATAGCACAGGTGAGGAATAAGTCGCGTGCTAAACGGTTTGCCTCCACCTTCATTGTGCTTACCGCCATGATGTGGAATACTCAAATTCCCTGTTCCCCGATAACTATAATCTAGCGGTTTTCAAGGCAGAGTGAACCGGTTTCTTCTGAGCAAGCGCGCTCCACCTTAGATCGCAATTTCGCTTACCATCAGGTGAATTGCGATCAAGCGCAAGCCCATTATGAGTAAAAACAAAAGCAAAACTTAACATTAACTAAATCTCAAATGAAACAATATTTTGTTGTTGTAGGAAGTCCAAGAATTCCAAGATTTCATGAAGAACAGCCCTAATCGTTATGGAGGGTGGAATGAATATCACCATAACATATTCGCTTCATTATGGAAAAAGTATGAAAATATTATATATAAAAGTATTTTGGAAATTCACTACAAACTAACTGTGTGGAATCTGATTTAGCTTCGGATTTGGCTTTCGATAATTTTAAAGACGAGTGCTTGTTGAAACTGCATGGTAGGTAAAACTTTTTTACTGATTAAAACCTTAACTTTTTTATGATTACTAACAAAATTGTGTTAGTAATCATAAAAAAGTTAAAATGCAAGGTAGGTAAAACTTTTTTACTGATTAAAACCTTAACTTTTTTATGATTACTAAAAAAATTGTGTTAGTAATCATAAAAAAGTTATCGTATGTAATAGACCGTTCGAGCGAAACGAGCGTATTGTTTCTGCATCATGCATGTATAGGCTTAACTTGGGTTACAGGTTAAGTTTTATTACGTACAAAATATTTATTATTACGCCAAATTCTGAATAACACTGAAACATTTTTTTCAAGGTCATCTACTGCACTCCTTAAAGGAATACATGACTATATATGCACCTAGTGGAATCTTTATTTAAGTTGACTGAATAGATTATAATTAGTTACATTTAATTTAATTTTAATATAAGTAATAGTGTAGTGTTCTATTTTATATCTAATGTAAATCTGAATGTAATGAATGACTTGCCAAATGCGACGAGATGTTGTAAGGCCTTTATCTTTATTTTTTGTCATCAGTGAATCTTTACGCTAGTACTACTACCACCTTAATCCACATCCACATGTGACTACGAGCCAAGAAATTTTGCCAGTTCATGTAGAGCCGCTTTCCTTGCTTGGCAAATGTTATTATCTTCTAATATATGAAATTTCCATGTCCCAATGCTAGTTACCGTACTCCTCCGAAACGGCTTGACTGATTTTTACCAAATTTTATATACGTATTCAGTAGGTCTGAGAATCGGCTATCTGTTTTTCATACCCCTAAGTGATAAGGGTTGATCGCCCTTAATTTTTTTTTGTATTTTTTTTATAATGTCGCATTAAATACATACAACCCTAATTTTTTACTTTTTTATCACCAACCCTTATTTTCATATGGCCATTTTAGTAATTTAATAATTTTTCATCCCGTTCGATAACTGATCAATTGCCGACCCGGCAAAACAACGTTTGCCGGGTCAGCTAGTTTATTAATAAAAATAATATTTTTTCAGGAATAGATAACAACAAATTATTATCGCACATAGATTGGTATAAAAAGTATCTTATTCTTAAATCAAAGCAACAGGATGCTCTTGATAAATGGAAATCGAATAGGCTGTCGATGAAGAAAGTTCCAGAAAATCAGACTCACAATTCTGCACGGAGTGAGCTACAAGCTGAAGCTGGTACAGTTCGAAAGAAATTGTGTGAAATCACAAAAAGTAAACTTGAAGACGTAAAAACTACACCAAAATATATTAGCAGTGATGATATTGAGCGACTTATGAAACCTACAAAACAATGGCTGAACAGATGCTACGAAGATGGGCAAAATATTGAACAGTTCTACGATATCGAAAATTTAGAAAAACTGTATGTACCTGCTTTGATCATAATTAAATTAGTGATAGCAGCATAGCATAATACAAATACAACACAAAATACAAAATTATTTAGGTATTTCCAATAAAAATTTGGTTACAGAAAAGATATTAACAAAAACAAAGACTTATAGAAATGGTAATAATAATAAGCAGCCCACTATACGTTCCCACTGCTGGGACTCAGCGTTCTCTCACGAGGAGAGAGATAAAGGCCATAATCCACCAAGCTGACCAAGTTCGGGTTGGCGAATGACACACGTCTTCGGATATTTTCGTCCTCAAACATGCCGGTTTCCTTCATCGTAAAGCGAGTGCATAATCCACATATAGCTTGAAAATCAAGTCATTAGGTTGGGCCGGGATCGAACCAGGGCCCGTTTGATTGAAAAGCAGACGTTATCACCACCGAGCCACACTCGCTTTTTTTAGTGATAGCAGTAGTAGTGATAAATAATTCCAAATCGCTATATTTTTACACGAAATTGAAAACTAGCACATAGTTAAATTTTCTATATCCTTATGGCGACTAGTCGTAAGTAATTCGTTGGATGCCTTTTAGTTTAATTTGTTTTTATTTATTTGCAGAGGGGTACCAAATTGGAGACAACATATTTCTTGAACTCATGTTCAATCAGCCACTCATGTCAGATCATGAGAGGAATAAGAAGGAACAGGAAAAATCATATACCAAAATATTAATCATGAATTTGCGGAATAATGCGGAATGCATATACCAAATATTAAATAACTATAATAAATTTACTTAATTACTAAGTTTTTTTGCTATCTTTATTATTTTAAGTACATAAACACAAATAATTTAAAGTACATTAGATTTTATCTAGTAAATACATATCTGTAAGTAAATATTTTATTATGCGTAGCATTATTATTACCATTTGTATCAATATAAATCGATCATCGACGAACTAAATTAATTTGATTAGACGCTAGGGCCATGTACCTCTAATGCATATTATATACCTAGTTAAAATACATGTGATGCAGATTTTATATACTAGCATCTATCAAGTACATTTTTGATCAATGTTTATAGGCGCGACTCAAATCAGCAATCGCATCCCTAAAATTAATATTTTAGGCATGCGATTGTCCGATAATATTTTTAATCGATGTAAAGCATTTAAAAGTGACACCACGTTTTCACCATCGACTTTTTGTTTGTAAATGTCAGTTGTTAATGACGTGTACTTTTGATTGACGGACACGTCAATTTTATGATTGCCAGTACTAGTTTATTATTACTACCTTAGCAATTTTCAGTTTTCATAGTTTTTAGACCCAGACGCAAAAATAACACGACGGGGAGTTATAAGTTTGACGTATCTGTGTGTGTATATTTCAGTATTTTTCATATCCAAAATGGCCGCCACAAACGACACCTGTCATATATTTATGACATGGGTTTATACAATAAAAGTTAGATTATGTTTCATATACGATTTACTTATATTGTCCAGTTATGCCAATTTGGGTAATAGCCAATTATCCTTCTTTCTTATCTTTATGATAACCAAATACACTTGTATAACACGAGAACGAAAGGCTACATTACAACCAACAATTATGTGAGGTGCGTTTTAGCTTTGCGCAGGCTATTTAAAACATTATTAGATCATAATTATTATGTTACACGTAGCATAAGGTTTTAGTTTATTTTATGACAATGTGTATAATATTGGCTATTCTACTTTTTTAACACTGGCATCACACTCAAATTGGCCACTTTACTTTCAACTTGTGTAGTTTCCTTTTGCTAATATTGCTTTGCCAGGGAGATTCGCCGGCCGATAGACGTGCGATTTAGCTTATATTTTTTTTTTACCTACAACTGTATTATTTTAAATATTACCTACATTTTTAAACTTCGTAAAAATACTTAGAAGAAGAACCAAACTTGTTATCATCATGGGTGCGTTAACCACGGCTCTTGGTCTGCTGCTCCTCACTTTTGCCACGGCTCATTCAGAGGAATCGCCTAAAGGGCCTAAAGTTACTCATACGGTAAGAAAAACTTGAAGTTTTAATGTTCGTAGCTAAATAGTAATTAAATAACGGTTATTTTTGTTATTTGTCCTTACCCGACCCACGATCGGTCGCTGACCTTTCATCGAAGCTCTTTAGTTATGATGACGCTTCAACTTCTTTTGTTCATATAACCTTTTTATTGAATTAACAAATATTACCTATTTAGTTAAGTTATGATATTGAAATTGTCACATCAGGTTGTTGAAATTCATGATAACCAGTAGAAAATGTTGTAAGCTTTTAGCTTTTTGGTTACAATATTTAACAATCATTCCAATGTAATAAAAGTTGTTTAAAAAAAAACAGATTATATTCTTAAGACCTAATAGAACACATTATTATATTCTAGAGCTATAACTATTAACATTATTGTTTAGAATACAAAGGACAATACAAGTTAAATATTATTATATGGAAAATTATATCACTATGTATTTCTAGAGTGAATAGTAAAATGAGTAGGTAAATTTTTGATCTTTCCAAAAAATATTTAGCAATGTTTGTAATGACCCTCAGAAGTGGGTAGACTACAAATATGACTTTACTTTGGCAAGGCCTGGAGTGTAATAGTTATTAAAAGATTATCAATTACAAAATTATTAGGAAGCATTTTTTTTTTGAAAGGCCTTTAATAGACCTTTACCATTGAGGGAGAATGAAAAAACAATAAATCATAAACTTCACTATTACAAACTTCTTGTACAATACCTTCCAACTTATACATTTAAAAATAGAACATGGAATTCATTTGCCAAAAAAATCTAACAGTGCCTAACTGTTAACTTGCTTCCTATTCAATGACATTACGGGGTCAGTGACCTATTGATGTGGCTATTGAGCTTTTATAGTGGGCACTTACTATTATTCTTCTTTTAGTAACTGGTTTTATTTGTTACCATGCTACCAGCCTGCTAGTAGGTATAATACAAACAATAGTATGTTACTGACATTTATTAAATAGTTTTTGTTAAATTTATAAAATAATAGGTACTGTTTTATATAAGTTACTAGCTGAACAGGCAAACGTTGTTTAAAAATTTTAGGGAGAACAACCCTTATCACTTAGGGTTATAATAAATAGATAGTAGCCGATTCTCAGTCCTACTGAATATGCATATAAAATTTGGTAAAAATTGGTCAAGCCATTTCAGAGGAGTATGGTAACTAACATTGTGACATGGAAATTTTATATATACTATAAGATAACAATTTTAAACAACAATGGCCCCTAGATTTATTGACTTGGTCAGAATTATAAATGAGTTGAATTTTTATGGAACAATAACTAGCCTTCAATGAGTTCTCTTAATTGCATGTTGTAAAGGCAATGCCTTTTCTTATCGCTGTTCGACAAATTGATTTACAATGCTTGTGACTTGCATCTAAATTAAAAATATGTATTAGTTACAACTTACCTAAAGTTTAGCAAGTACTTAATGAAATACGTTGGCTACCATTAGATCTAATATCTTTTCTAGTAGCATCTAGTAATCTTTATTCAGGACTTAAAATTAAACTACTTAAATTGTGTATTGCAATAGAAGAAGAGAAGAGATTTAAATTGAGACATTCGTTAAAAATATATTGTGCATTCCTCCATACCAACTTTCCTCACTCCTTAAACTAATGGAGTACAGCCAAATGGCATATACATATCTATTTTATCTACTGAACATGTTATCTAAACTGGTAACTTCCAGTAAAACTAAACCTACCGAATGACCCTACTAAATCTCCATATGCAGAGTATGTTACAAATAATAATTTGACTAACAGCACCAATCAT
Organism: Mellilla xanthometata; assembly: GCA_035578125.1. Classification (NCBI taxonomy): domain Eukaryota; kingdom Metazoa; phylum Arthropoda; class Insecta; order Lepidoptera; family Geometridae; genus Mellilla; species Mellilla xanthometata. The sequence goes on from JAPUBQ010000001.1 coordinate 9,073,453, forward strand.
TCAATAAAACCTATTCAAAGGAAGATCTAGTCTGAGAGCATTGTAGCTCTATTTACTCAAATCGTTGACCTTAGTAAATAAGGACCCTGTAAGGTTATATATATGTATAATGTATGTATCTGAAAGCAATCCTTTAGATATACATTTTATCAGTTAGTTTATCACTAACTGTGCCCTGTGGTGTTATCTGCATTAATCAGGGATAAAAGTAGCCTATTAGTTAAGTTAATCCATGTCCACATAAAATTTCATTGTAATCAGTTCAGCTGTTTGAGTGTGAAGAAATCACAAACATACACACACACACACACTTATAAACAAATTTTCGCATTTATATTATTAGTATTATAGATGTTTTTAGTGACATCTTTTTAGTGTCGGCTAAGTTGAATAAGAATAGTTCTTCAATGTAAATTAATAGCAATAGTTTTTCTAAAGAAGTTTTCAATGTATATTACATTAATTTTGGCATGAGTTGAAGAAGATATAGAAGAAGTAAATATTATCAAAAATTTCATATCTGTGAATTGGAAGTGCCTTTAGTTCTTATGTAATACGGTTCAATACTTAGTTTCTGTAAATACATGTTTACAGTTATTTGTGTCACTGATAAGATAATATACATGCAATATACCTACATTTAAGCCTTTTCATAACAAATGTAATTATTTTAAAAGAAAAGTTAATAAATAAAGTTGACATGTTGCTATGCTCTTAAAAATATTTTTGCAGACCATTTTTAGACAGATACTAGCTGACCCGGAAAACATTGATTGCCTCACTTAGGAGTATGAAAAATAGAATAGAGTAGCCAATTCTCAGACCTACTGAATATGCATATAAAGATTGGTTTAAAATTGGTCAAGTCGTTTCGGAGGAGTACTGTAACTAACATTGTGACATGGAAATTTTATATATACGATTATGTATTTAAATCTGTTTGTTCACCCCATATCTTTTTATACATTATCATTAAATGATGGTGACCACTTAGTATTCAGCAGAATGAAGATATCTTTATGGAGAACCCGTTTTAGCACCAGTTTGTGTAAGGACAATACCAGTTAACCTTGCAACATCTCCCACATTTTATTATTTTGTTACTTGTATTAAGTATTTTGACTGCTGCATTCTGTAATTTTTGAACAGAAAGTCTTCATGGAAAATAAACTAATGGACTTATTTTATTTTTATAGGAACTAAATGCAACTGAGATTGAACAGTTAAACTATAAAAAGTGACTATATAATGTGTGTGTAACTATATAACCTGATCTGGTGATGTTCTGTCGAAAAAACTAATGCAAAGCCACTACTAGAAAAGTCTAGTAGTGGCTATTTAGACTTTCGCTGTTAATAGTAATAAGTATTAGTAACTATAAACTTTCTGAAAGTCTGTCTGTCTTAGTGTGATCATATTGTTCCTATAGAAGTAGCGGAAGTAGAGGTAGACCAAAAAATACGTGGATGAATTGTGTGAAGAAGGATATGAATGAGAAGGGAGTGAATGTGGAGATGACGGCTGATAGAGTGGTGTGGAAGCGAAAAACAGGTTGTGCCGACCCCACCTAGTGGGAAATGGTAAAGGAGAAGAAGTAGGATTAACTTAATGAATAACTTATCTATTTAAGTTATTTACACCAAAATCATAAACCATTTCTCTTCCACAGGTGACATTCAAGATTTCAATCGGAAATAACTATGCTGGTGATGTAAAGATTGGCCTCTTCGGCAAGACCGTTCCGAAGACTGTCAGGAACTTTTACGAGCTGGCTCAGAAGCCCGAAGGCGAGGGTTACAAGGGTAGCAAGTTCCACAGGGTCATTGATAACTTCATGATCCAGGGCGGAGACTTCACTAAGGGTGATGGTACTGGTGGTAAGTACTTTGACACTGCCTTATATAATCGAATAGAAAATATTGTCGCGAAGCTCCCAGAATAGTTATAAAAGAATGTTCTAGAAAACACGTGAACACCGGACTCGCTCTCTCACATTTGTTGCTCACACAGTAACGGAAAGTTGCGAAGTAACACCTGAATCAATGGGTTACCAAATAAATTCCAGGTCGCAGCATCTACGGTGACCGTTTCGAAGACGAGAACTTCAAGCTGCGCCACTACGGCCCCGGCTGGCTGTCGATGGCTAACGCTGGCAAGGACACCAACGGCTCCCAGTTCTTCATCACCACTGTGAAGACTGCCTGGCTTGACAACAGGCACGTTGTCTTCGGAAAGGTCTTGGAAGGCATGGTTAGTATTATTTTGTAAGTTTTTATTTCTTTAAAGATACTAGACAGACATACATAAGTTTTCCGCGTATTTTGGAAGCGATGACTGCTCGCTCAGTCAGGCGTGTGGTATCCTTACTTCCGTAGAGCGTGGGTTCGAACCCTACGAATATGGTTTAGCATTCGGTAAAGGAAAATAATCGTGAGGAAACCATAGTATGGTAATAGAGAATTTTCTGCTGCACCCCTGGCAATCACAATAAGTTTTAAAATCAGTCGCCAATACACCCTAACAGAGAGCCAATAGTTCCAGTCGAGGTAAATTTCGCCTTAAGCCATTGTCACTAAGACGTGTGATTATGCAGCCAGCTGGACAAATGCCTGGCAAAATGTGTGAAAAAAAATCTTTAGTTACTGAATTTAGACAGTAGGCAACTGCCAACTCTGATGAATTCAGAAAAGATGCTATATATAAAAAGCACTAATTAAAATTAAAATTATTTAAATGATTCCTAGTCTCAAACATGTTATTATTTAATTTATGTCAAAATGTTGATTTTAATCAATAATTGATATAACAGTATATAAAATAATATACTGATATATTCATACAAACTGAGAAATTAACAAATAGTGTCCTTGTTTTACTATGCACAGGATATTTTCCAATCATTACTACTTCCTATCAAATTATTATCATGGTTAGTGGACGTAATTTGCACTTAAAAAATGAAATAGAAAATGAAGTAGAATTTCATATATCGGGGTTTACATTAAAATCTACAGACAATTTTCCCACTGCCAAGCAAAGGTCTTTAAATCTGTAACCAATAGGTATAAATCCTATAAAATACTGATAGTGCAGTGAACTTAAACATCCTGTATGGACCACAGCATGATAGAATTTTATTTGTAAAATGAAAATGTTTATGACAAACATAAACTTTGTTTACAGGATATTGTGCACAAGATTGAGAAATCGCCCACAGGTGCCAACGACCGGCCCGTCAAGGATGTTGTCATTACTGACTGCATTGTTGAAGAGCTCGCCGAGCCTTTCAGTGTAGCAAAGGAATAAGGCTGACTACATGTCACATAGATAGCCAATAAGAATAAGTCTCAAATTTGTTTCTTTCATTTTCCCAGTGCATTTAATATTTTTTTTAATTGAAGCAAACTAGCCAATGTTACTGGAGATTATACAACTTATTTTTACTGAAATAAAAAACATTTCTTTAACTCAATTGTTTTATTTCTTTCAAACACTGTGTAGCTTCGTTTTTCACTTCCTCGTTTTTGTTCATGATGCCAAGTTTCAATCCGTAGCCACAGTTTCGCCTCGCTTCATCTATAAGTGTTTTCTTCAAGAAAGCTCTACCCAAGTTCACATACATTGTTCCTAAATCTTCCAACTTCACAGCTTTTCCTAGCTTTATTGCTTCTTGAAAATAAGAGATACTTTCATCAGCTTTATCCATTCTATCATACACTGTACCAATATCATTTAACTGTTGGACCAAATGCTCAGGCTCAACGCTTGGGACTTCCTTCATCTGGGACAATGCGGTGATCATCAGTTTGACAGCTTGCTCAAGCTGATTGTTATCTAGGAACAATCTGCCATACCAGTCATTTGTCAATGCCAAGAGTTTTATGTTGTCTTCACTACGGTCACTGGAGATGAGCTTCTTTAACTTTTGTAGGCAAAATTCGAAACCAATTTGTGCAGTGTTGTACTCTTTCTGCAAATGGCTAATCCTGGCCAGTTTACAGCTGATGTGCACAACCCGAGGATCATCTTCAGTAGCACCATTAGACATAATCCTTTGAGTAAGATTTATGAAGAGAGATTTAGCTTTATCTAGCTGTTCACGCTCGAGAGCCAGGTTTGCCATAATATCGTAGATGTATGTGATACCAAGATCATGTCTGATCTGTTGTGCTTGCCTCAATGCTACATGAAGAAGTTGTTCTGCTTTCTCATATTCTGTGCGTTGGATGAAGAGGATACAGTGTTTTATTGTATGTATAAGGTCGTCTTCAGCAGTCATTTTCTTGTCAAATCCTAGCCAAGTGAAGAGAGAGAAACCCAACATGTATGGTACTGCATTACTCCTCGCTCCTTCAGGGGTTTGGTATAAAGTTCTCGCCGGTACGTGTAAATATTTTAGGCCAATAGCCATGCGCGATAACCTCTTGAATAAAGAAGAAGACATTTGGTAAGCGTACCGACATTTGGTAGACATTATTTTTTATGGTTAAATATGGCTTTCGGAACCTTACGTAACATAAAAATTAGATATTTCTCAGGGCTCGCTTATTTCTATTACTACAGTAGAAATAACCGACTTAAGTATTGAAACATAACTCCTAATTGGTCAGTAATAAAAAAGGAGCTTATTATATATCTATTTTCTTTGAGCTCAACTTCGAAATTTTGATAACCTCAAAAACATACAAAAATACACAGAAATCTATCAAATATCAGCTGACTAGAAAACTGTCAGCATTTTTTAGTATGTCAAAAGGTGTGAAGGTAGAAAAATATATCCGTGCTTTTTGGGGTTCCGTACCTAAAAGGTAAGAACGGGACCCTATTACTAGGCCTCCTCCTCCTCCTCCGCCTCCTCCTCTAGAAAACTGACACTTTCACCAGATATTTATTTCCCGTGCCGCTATAATAACAAATATTAAAAATAAAAAATTAAAATTATAGGGGGGGTGTATATGTAAAATAAACGTATTTTTTTGCTTAATATCAATAACGGTAGCTGTTAGACACTTAACATTTTCAAAAAATATATAAATGTATATTTGTTACCAAATTAAATTATAAAATTTATATAAAAAAAATATTTGAGGGGCTCCCATACAACAAACGTCATTTTTATTTAGTTTTTTACTCAATCTTTATAACGATATTTGATAGACCCTCTATACATTCACAGAATATTTAGTTATGTAATTGTAATAAATTAAAAAAAACATATTATAGAATAAATAAAAAAATACGGAAGCTCCGATACAACAATTTTACGGAACCCTTCATGCGCGCGGCCGACTTTCACTTGTAAACTTTATGTAAAGGAGTCGATTATATAATAAAATCGACTATTTACTTTTCATGTACGATCAGGGAATCTCTATGGTCATGTCAAATGTTTCAAGTTGTCAACGTCAGTCACGAAAAACGAAGGCAGTCGATACGAAAATGGAAAGAAAAATTGCAGAAAATTCATGTTGCGTTTTTGTGTCGTCACTGTAAATTAAATTAGAAAGCGCGATTATCTGGTTTAGTAGCGGACTGTGTATGTTTATAATGATTTGGCTCAGTTGACGTAACGCAATAGTCTAATAACTCAATTAAATGTGAGCAAAGCGTCGCTCTAAGCAGTTAGGCTGTCGCAATTAAAAATAAATTAAATGGCAAAACAGTAGCTCTACGAAAAATGAACGATACGACAACCACAGACTTGCCTCCAGTAAAGGAGGACACTTTTTGTAAATACGTTTTGTATTACGAAATAAATAATTCAAGGTTTGTAAATGGCATACTTGTTCATCCTTGTTGTTTTTTGTTATTGCCCTTCTAATTTGTGATGTTTTTGTTATGTTTGCAGGGTCCGTATCTGGGATTTAATAATATTGATTCCGAATGCGCTGTTTGTGCTATTCCTAGTTGTAAGATTTAATAAGGCTCAATTGAAATTGCGTGCTACAAGTAGTCCAATATTCCTGACATTCTATACTCTGGTTTGGGGGAATGTGATCGTGAGTGTGGTGCGATGTGTGGTGTCCATGACAGTGAACGCAGCAGTGCCTGTTGGGGGACTGGTGGATAAAGTGCTATGGGTGGTGGTGCGCTTCTTTTTGCTTGCCACAGAAATGAGTGTTGTCATCTTTGGCCTGGCTTTTGGTGAGTTGACCTCACTTATTATATCTTATTGCCTTGAGACAGTATAGATTCAGTAAGAAAATTAATTTGAAGTTGCCTGTACATGTTAGGATAAAAATTTTAGTATAATAACAGTGATATAACTTTTGGTAAATCACACTGCTATGTAGAAGAAAAAATTGTAAATTATAAGACTAATAATATTATAAGACTGATATTATATAAAGACTAATATTATATATGTTATTTTAAAACTGGTCTAGAAATCAGATCAAAACTTTATTATAGCTATCTCCATGTAAGACTAGTAAAAAATGTATTTATTTGATTTATAGGCAAGCAGCATTATACTGATGACCCTATATCATACTGAGTTGAAATAAAGAAACTATAAGTATAAATATCTCTTCCAGGTCACCTAGACAGTCGGAGCAGCATCAGATATGTCCTCCTGGCAACATCTCTTATATCCCTCGCTTTCACCGTCACCCAAGGCACACTGGAGATTGTAATGCCAGATGACACATTCCATATTGACACAAGAGACTACAATCTTTTTGGTCACGGAGGAATGTTGTTTTGGTTCACATCTTCAGTGGTATTTGCATTGATATACTTCCTCATACTCCTGTTGCCTTGGATACCGTTAAGGGAATATTTGGCTTTACCATGTAAGTACACTTTTCATTATATATTATGTTATTTAAGCTACTAAATCTCAACATTGTTTTCATGTTTAAAAGTATTTTACAAATAGTGTAAAAATGTATATAACTCAATCTGGCCCAAAAGTCAAGTTATTTCACTTGTCATAAGAATAGCAGTGTGGTGTTAGCTACTTAACTCAAGATAAAAAAGTCCTTTGTAATCAAGGGTCTCATTGCCTTATTTGAATTGGTTCAGCCATTAGAGCAAGATAGAGACATATAGCCATCAGTTCATCTTAACAAACTAGTGGGTAAGATTAGTGTAATTGAATGCTAATATTCTGATTGATCTTATAAAGTAATTCCTTGTTAATTACATCAGGGATGCATATTATTGTTGTTGTTGAGCTTACTCTCCTGGTTTAATAGTTTTAAAATGTAACTCTCCTATCACTCTTCTAAAAATATCTGTAATAGTCTAGTTTTTGAAGTAGGTCAATGATTTAATTTCTTATGCCAAAAATAAATTAAAATGACAATGAAAGTGCATATTATTGTGCTAAAAGAGTATGAAGAGCTAAATTAATGATAAACATTACTTAAAGTCTCATACTGCTAATTGGTCATTGTAAATAGCACAATAATGGTGCTATTTTAGTAATTAACCAGTGTTGTTTAGATTAACAAGTACCTATTGTATTGCTGTTACTCTGCCAAGCTACTGTTACTCCTAATTAATTACGATTCTCATTAATAATAATAACTTTATTATCTAACTTGAGTATTTAAAGTATATTAATAACTTTTCTCTAAATGATATGAATATTAAAATAAAAGTCATGTAATTGGTCAGTATCTGGCATAAAGTTATTATGAACAGTATTAATTAGTGAGTTTGAATGGAATATAATTTCCTCATTATTGCTGTAGGGAATTAATCAATTGTTAATTCACAATGCAAAGTGAGTAAAGATAAGTTATTTATGGATTGATAAGAACTTTGATGACTTTTTGCATTGATTTTGAACTCTCGTAATAAAAGTTCAAGGTTTTAAATATATGTGTTTTAAATTTGGAGACTACAATTTCTAACCTTTAATATTATTAAATTTATAGTAGTTATAATATTTATCGTAAAAAATATGGGAAATTCTATAAATACATTATAATAGAGAGTATACAAAAAAATATAGGAGCTGAAATCAAAAGTTTTCTAAATAATCTTTGCTTCAATAGTCAACAAAATATGTAGTGCGTAATTGGATTGGTTGAGAACTGTATATCAAAATGTATCTTATTATGCTCTGGTTATAGTATTTGTTACTAAACTAACTGAGGCCAAGGTCTTACAGATTATAACTAACTAGCAGTTTTCTTAACAGTAGACCTTGGGAACTCGTTTTTAGTGACTTTGTTGGTTCAATTCTCAAACTAAACAACCAATTATATTAGATTGATTGGCCTGCTTATGCAGATATTTTGCTTGCTCGTTCATCGAGCTGCCAAACCGATGTAAATTAATAACCAACTAGATTTATTCATCATTTACAAAGATATTACAACATAACATCAGTCGTATTTTTAACCTAAACTAAGTTCCTAAGCAGTTTCCATTATGAGAGGCTTATGCCCAGCAGTAGACTTAATCCGGCTCTAGACACAGATTTAAAAGGTAGACACGCTGTAACATTTAACTCTTACTTAAAAGTTAATAACTAAGTAAGAATTTCTAAAGAGTTTCGAAAAGTCATCTAGAACGTAATGTCCAAGGCACAAAAAGTGTAAGCAAAAAAATATTCCCATTGTGACAGTTTGAAATCACCTACTTTGCTCGCTGTTATAATTTACAGTCTCTTAGTCATCATTGGACTAGAGTAGCTATTGTGGCTTTGTATGACTCACAACACTTAAATAGTGGACGGTAAACTCTCTTCTTAACTTTAATACATATTTTGTAAAGTATTTTTTTTTATCCTAGTCAGCGTTAAGAGCATAGAAGCGAGTTTACTCGCATTATGAATAGCGTTGCTCTGCGACGATATCCGCGTGACGAAACGAGATTAAAACTGGATACCATTTGGACGTATCTTTTTTCTTAGTCCCTCTAAAATTAGGAAGGGAAAGATAATTTATTTGCGAAATGAGAGTTCAATTTACGAGTAACTATGTAAAAACCGGTTCACTCTTGCATTGAATATCGCCAGATTGTACCTATTAAATTTCTATTATTGTACCTATTATACCTATTATTGTACCTAAAGGGGCCATGTAGCACTGCTATACAGGCCAATCACTTTGGTCTAGTGCAGGGCACAGCTCTACCTAACTTAACTTTAACTGTTATACATATATATATAAATAGCTACATTTATTTATAAATTATGTTAGGATTAAGTGTGTACATTGTTTTTGAATAAAGAAAGATTTATTATTATTATGTTGTCAGCCAAGCTGTCGTTCTACTTGTACGTGCTCCTGCTGGCCCTGCTGGACGCGACGCAGGCGGTGGGCGCAGCGCTGGTGGCGTGGGGCTCCATGCAGTCGGGGCTGTGCGTGGTGGACGCCACCACGTGGCTCTACTTCTCGCTGTACACGCCGCTAGTGTATCACACCTTCCTCAGCGAGTTCTTTAGGTGAGCCGCCCTTCCGGTGAGGAGGCCATCGTGAGGTTTGAGTCGGTAGTGATGTCCTTTTGGCATCGAGCCCGACATACCATACCCACCTGACGACCTCGTTGGCGTAACCATGCCGGACCGCCAATCATAAGGTTCCGGGTTCGATTCCCGGCACGGCCAACATCTTTTGTGCTGACCTAAATTTGTTGGCTGTCAGTCTAAATTATCTATAAAAATATGTATGTATGTATATGTAGTATATCAGTTGTGTTAGCAACCATAATACGAACTATGTATAATGGTTCAGTATGGGGTTAACCAGTTTTGTGTAAAATGTGTCCTAATATTTATTATATTATTTACCTCCCCGGGTGTGGTGGGCATGCGTAATTGCATTTCCTCACGTGAGCCGCTCGATTTCATACATCAGTTGTTTCTGACTGCTATAAGTATATACATATGGATAATAAGTATACTAAAGAAGTCGGAGCGTCCGCGGCGCTCAGCTATACTTACTGTGAAACAAGGTGAATCTCAGTTAGTAGCTGTAGCTGGGCTAACTAAGGTGATCTGACGCGATCGTCGAGGTTAAGCAATGGTTGATGCGGAAAGCCTTTGGATATGGATTTGACTATGCACGAGACTACCTTTTAGAAAGTGGCATTAAAATCTGGCCAGATGACACAAGCAGACGATAAGCCAAGTAAGAGACCTTCAGGCAGCTTGAAAACGATCGACACCAGAGCTTCGACACTTGCTCATATGAAGATGAGTAAGTACCTTGTGTAAACTAGTAAGTACGGTTCATGAGATTCAGCCTGGTAACATATGGACAGAGAAGTCTTAATAATAGGTTCCGTTGGTAATATTTTGGTATGGAAACCTTAGAAATCCTTATGTTGACTCAATGTTGATAGTAGGCTAATACAATGTTGACAGTAAACAAATACAATGTTGACGGTAGGCTAATACAATGTTGACAGTAAACAAATACAATGTTGACAGTAGACTAATACAATGTTGACAGTAAACAAATACAATGTTGACGGTAGACTAATACAATGTTGACAGTAGACTAATACAATGTTGACAGTATACTAATACAATGTTGACAGTAGACTAATACAATGTTGACAGCTGTAGACTAATACAATGTTGACAGTAAACAAATACAATGTTGACGGTAGGCTAATACAATGTTGACAGTAAACAAATACAATGTTGACAGTAGACTAATACAATGTTGACAGTAGACTAATACAATGTTGACAGTAGACTAATACAATGTTGACAGTATACTAATACAATGTTGACAGTAGACTAATACAATGTTGACAGCTGTAGACTAATACAATGTTGACAGTAGACTAATACAATGTTGACAGTAGACTAATTCAACGTTGACAGTAGACTAATTCAACGTTGACAGTAGACTAATACCATGTTGACAGTAGACTAATACAATGTTGACAGTATACTAATACAATGTTGACAGTAGACTAATACAATGTTGACAGCTGTAGACTAATACAATGTTGACAGTAGACTAATACAATGTTGACAGTAGACTAATTCAACGTTGACAGTAGACTAATACAATGTTGACAGTAGACTAATACAATGTTGACAGTAGACTAATACAATGTTAACAGTAAACTAATACCATAATGACAGTAGACTATTATAATGTTGACAGTAGACTATTACAATTTTAACAGTAGACTATTACAATTTTGACAGTAGACTAATACAATGTTGACAGTAGACTAATACAATGTTGACAGTAGACAAATACAATGTTGACAGTAAACTAATACAATGTTGACAGTAGACAAATACAATGTTGACAGTAAACTAATACAATGTTGACAGTAGACTAATACAATGTTGACAGTAGACTAATACAATGTTGACAGTAAACAAACACAATGTTGACGGTAGACTAATACAATGTTGTGATGATGTTCCAGTGTGTCGCAGCCCAGTATAATGTTCTCGTACAAGGCGCAGATGGATGAACCTGCGGACGACGACCAGGTCTCGCTGCCGCACCAGCAGAGCTTCAGCTCGCTCAAAACTGATTCCGACTATATCTACCAGGTGCTCTGTCATTGCATGAGACTATACTACTAATAACACTTGACTTATACTACTAACTAGCTTTTGCCCGCGGCTCTGCCCGCGTGTAGGTCGATTTTTATGCGAATCGATCTTTTCCTGAATTTTGTTTGCTACAAACCTCACCGGAGCCCGAGACCTTTCCTACAAATGCAAAAACGTGGAAATCGGTTTATGGAAAATGTTATTAGTTATTTATAATTTCATGTATTTGGCACTATTTTTGGAAGTTTCTAGCAATTAAGCACTAATTGAGATATTACTTAGCACTCGTGCCATTAACTTAACTTACTTATAGTTATTTGTATCTTAAATATTTGTCTGTTCTTTTCTTTCACAAATATGTTGTACCTAAACCCAAGAATGAAAAAAAGTGATTGTAAAAAAAACATTAAAATATCCCATGACTTTGTGGCGTCTCTGTCGCACTTCATCGCCCGCTACAATGCATGACCATCGGACGGCCGTCTCCGGACACAACATCTGTCCGGGGGGATATCCTTTTGCTAATTGGAGGCAGACCGTCGTCGCTCCATAACTTAAAGTACCTAACATTATGATTTTGCTTTATGAATTAATTCAACATTGAAAAAGTTTAATATAATGCCACCCAAGCGCGACTTGAGGTCATGTTTACCGGGTCACATACACGGTAGGCATATTCCATTATCAGAACGACATTATCACGACGAGTTTAAAATGGCTTTTAATGTTCGTCAACTATGAACGTTAAATAATTGGCCAAGTGCGAAATGGGCTCGCGCATGAAGGGTTACCATACCATTGTTGTATGGGAGCCCACCTTAAATATTTATTTTTATTCAGTTTTATAATTTAATTTGATAGCTAATTTACATTTATATTACTAGCTGACCCGGCAAACGTTGTTTTGCCTCACTTAGGGGTATGAAAATAGATAGTGTAGCATATATCACCTTTCGACTGGGTTGAGTAAGCATCTATTGATTACTTACTCAACCCAGTCGAAAGTGTCGAAAGGTATCGACATCTGTTAGAATCATTTGGAGTTAACAGATAATTGTGACTGTCAAATAATAACAGACAATAATTAGCAATAAATAAACATTGCGACTATAATTTGAGATTTAAACTATCCTATCTCTCAAGTTGGATCGAACTGCACATGGTGTGGGAATTTTATTATAATCGGTTAAGTGGTTTAGGAGTCCATTGAGGACAAACATTGTGACACGAGATTTATATATATTAAGATGTGAAATTTTTAAGTGTCTAGCAGCTACCGTTATTGATATATAGCAAAAAATTACGAAAAAACGTTAATTGTATGGGGACCCCCCTTAATATTATTATTTTTTTATTTTTAGTATTGGTTGTTATAGCGGCACGGGAAATAAATATCTTGTGAAAGTTTCAGCTTTCTAGCTATAACGGTTTCTGAGATACAGCCTGGAGAAAGACAGACAGCGGAGTCTTAGTAATAGGGTCCCGTTTTTACCTTTTAGGTACGGCACGGAAAAGAAGCTTAATTTATTGATTACTAGCTGACCCGGCAAACGTTGTTTTGCCTTAAAAATATATAGTAGAAGATTCTCAGACCTACTGAATATGCATATGAAATTTGGTAAAAATCGGTCAAGCCGTTTCGGAGGAGTACGGTAACTAACATTGTGTCATGGAAATTTTATAATTCTTTATTGGACACATAAATAAAAAAGGCACAGTAAATGACAATTCACTTAAAATTAGTTTACCACAATTGGCGGCCTTATCGCTTAAAGCGATCTCTTCCAGGCAACCTTTGGATGGAAAGGCATTTATAAACGACTAAAGAAGGACGTAGTGTACAATAAAGAATAATAAAAAACATACATATAATATTAATAATCTTATCTTAATTTATATAAATCTCGTGTCACAATGTTTGTCCTCAATGGACTTCTAAACCACTTAACCGATTATAATAAAAATCGCACACCATGTGCAGTTCGATCCAACTTGAGAGATAGGATAGTTTAAATCTCAAATTATAGTCGCAATTTTAATTTATTGCTAATATAATTTGTTATAATTAACTGTAAGTAACCTCTCTATATAGTAATTGAATTATCAATGAAGTAATTCGTAAAAATGAAGTATCTTTTTATACGTGTAACTAACTCCTAACCAAAAAGAAACCTGGCAATAACTAACCTTAGTAACCTATATTACTTAAAGTAGGCGACCATACGTTTTTATCAAATCGCTAGAATTCGCAAAACGGACACAACCGTCAACGCTGTCTGCCCTCACGCGTCTGCCCGCGTTCGGGTCGCGCACTCAGCGATGAGCCACTTCTTCCCCACCGCACCTACCCCGCTCCCCCCACGCCCCGTTCGCCTGGCGCCTTGCTATGACTCTGCATTTTAAATCTGTGATATCTTCAAAAATATTTATTTAATTTACATGCTGTAAAAAGCCATATTGATCTTTATTAAATGCACAATGTATTTAAGATACTTAATTGGATAAGGATTAATACTGTATTGCTTAAAATCGCTTCGTAAATAAGCCATTATTTCTCGTACAAAGTAAAGGATAAAAAATAGTTATTGTGAGTTATTCGTAAGAGATAAACATATACCATCACGGACTTTTAGTAGACCTTTTTAAGTTGTACAATACTGTAGTAAATTGTATTGATCTATCTTGTAGGATTCAGTCAGCGTTTGCAATGTAAGCGCAAAAAATGTGTTTTTTTTACGACCTCACATTAAAAACCTCAAAAATTGTAGCCTATGTGTTATTCTGATGTATAAGCTATAGCCTATGTGTTATTCTGATGTATAAGCTATATTGTGGTAAAGTTTCATTCAAATCCATTCAGTAGTTTTTACGTGAAAGAGTAACAAACATCCATACATACATCCATACATCCATACATACAAACTTTCGCCTTTATAATAGTAGTAGGATTTGTTGTGGCTTTTGCGAAACAGGGTTCTCCTAGTGCAGAAGCCACAAGTAAAATGTTATAGCATAAATTAATAAGATAAATAAGACGACGGATTTTTGTAAAACTAATTGTGAATTTACATGTGTTTTAGATAAATAAACTATTCTATTCTATTTATAAGATAACTTTGAGGTTACATGTTGGAAAATGTAGCAATAGTTTAATAGGCGGTTTTATTTCCAGCAGAGTAACAGCGTATACGACAGCACATTATTCGAGGCTGGCGGCAACACGCCGATGAATCCAGTCTACAGCGCATCGCTTCAGAGCCCGGATTCGATCGCCTCAGGACAGTCTATAGAGATATCACCCGCAACGGGGTTCCATCAAAACATGCCTTCTACATAACAAGCGATGGTAAGATGATGCCATGTCAGAGGCTTGAAGGAGACTTGAAATACTCGAGCTTGCCACTTGGCCCATGAGTTAGAAAGTGGTGAGATTGGGGTGGGTTGAATGTGGGTTTAAATTAGTGCTGTGAGATATCTTGTTAAATGCAGAAGTTAAAGAAAAGACTAAAGTTCTAACTAGACATTCCAACATATACATATTTAAAAGTGAAACATATTTTTCTCTCTTTTCTGGCTTCGAAATTTATCCTTCGTTTTCAGTCAGCCAGGTTTTAGCGAGTATTGTTGAATATAACTATTTATTTATAACTCAATTCTTTTTTATCACTGTGCAGCTTAGAAATAACTCTGTATATGTTTTTCAATATATATGGAAGAAAAGTGACAGCACATAATTTTAAACCACATCATTCCCACATATATATTAGAACACACTATATCACTCGAGACATCCAAAGATTGTACTCGATGTTCATTGGCTAGCGGATGGTGCGAACTTTGAATAGACCAATAAGGGAGAAGTATAATGATAGGCATTGGAAATACGTCATTTTCGAAGGCACTTATTGGCTGTTTAATATTTGATTGTAAGAAATATAGTTTTTTAGAATACTGATTGGCATTTGTTTGTGAGATTGGAATAATTTGTTTGTATGAGGTTTTATAGTATCTTCTAAAAACTTGCTATCGAAGAAAGGAAAACAAATGTTGGCTAGCATTTATATAAATCTTTGTCATACATGCTTTCAAGTCAGTATGTGAGAGAAGTAAGTTTAACTACATAATTTTTCTTAGTCCGACATTTGGCGCGAGAAGTAAGTTTTTGAGGAAACTATAGTATAGCAGTAGAGAAATAGGCATAGGCATGAGAAAGGTGCCGCTAACCATTGCATCATCGGAGCTATTAATTTTAGACTAGAATCTCGTAATTTTAGCACAGTGATAGATTAGCTATCATATTCGAAGAGTATACATAGTGGAGTCCTAACTCCCTATATTTTAAGTATTTTTCTTTCTACTTTGGGAATTTTATTGCATTAATATTGTTTCAGTCTTTTGGGAGTCTGTCTCTGTTTTGTGAGACAGACTATTTTCAAATCTTATATTAGTTTAATAGTTCTCTCCACTTTGTATATAACTTCACGATCAATTCTACTTGTAATCGAATCTCGGGTTAATATTAAGTTACATAACGGCCAGAGTAAAACTGGCAATGCGATGTCAGATAATCGAATATCTACTCTAAACCATTAAAATAAAGTCGAAAATAGTTTATGCTTTTGGCATTGACTCTTGAGAGACATTGGACATGTTGTTTTGGACTTTATTTTTAATAAGATTATTGTAGATAACTGTTTAGATAACTGCAATGTAAGCAATGTTATTTGGAAATAACATTTTGCTATTTATGTTTGGGTATTGTCCATATTGTTATCTGCAACTAGTTCAGAATGTACCATGATGACAAAATCTAAAAGTCAATACAAAAATATGCAAAACAAAAAATATATAGGTAAAGCAAACGCCCATTACGTGGAAACAAGATAAACCTAAAATAACACTGATAGTCTTTGACCGTGTTTTGCCAGTTGTAACCTGGTCTTTAAAGCATTATTACCATTTACGTTTGTGATATAGTTTGAAGCCAGTGATCAAATCGAATACTATAGACTGTTACATCCCAATTTTCTGAGTCTTGTAATGTAATGGATCCATCCAAATAATTGACATTAGGTTTAGCCGTAAAATAAGGAGTAGTTATAAAATATGAAATACTTATAAAAGTTTGCTGTGACACGTATGTGACTCCTCTTGTGATTTTAGTTAACCATTAGTATTGATTGAAATTTAAAAATGTTATGATCGATTTTGTATTGAAAATGTGTTTGTGTTTTCTAGTTGACAAAACAACAAATAGGTACTCGTGCGAAATGTACATCTCGCGAGTTTTAAGATCTGATTTTATCTTGATAATGCCTTGACCAATTTTACGTATGTATGGGTCCTTTTCTTGTTTACAAATACTTTTTTGTCTAGTAAATGGTGTCAGATAGAAGAAAGCCAATGAGGCATGCCTATTAGTATAGGAAGATACATTCTTGGCGCTTTTCAGAAACGATTCACACAGGCAGTGTTGATAGCTGCAATTGAGTAAGCTATAGTGTTTTGTTTTGTCAACTAGACAGTAAAACAATACAAATACCTTTAACTACACGTGTACCTTACATATTGGCGAGTTTTGATTTAATTGTGACTCGAAGTCAGCACGCCTCACAATAACAACAATATTGTAGTTTAGAGAAGTTATTTTTATAGAACACCCCATGCATAGTATACTTTACAATTCTAATTCAGCCTGTACAATCCTTTTATTTGGTAGACGTATGACTTTGATTGGGGTATGGGTAATGGATTAAACAACTTACTTTTTCTAGTAACATTCGTTTATCTCAGGGGATATCAAACAAAATTACCAGTGTTGCCCTAAAACGTTTTTTACCAGTAGGCCCGGGAATTAGTATGCGTTTATCAAATAAAAGAACAACTTATTAATGATCTAATTTAGAATGGTATTGATAAATAAGTCATTGCATCGCTTTAAGTTTACACGCATGTTGAAATCACCAATTTTGACTTTTCTCAGTATGACTGTTAAACGAAAATAGAATTATTTCATATCACTTTCCTACCTCACTCATTGAAATGTTTATCATCGTAACTAACAAGCAATATTTGAATGTTAGTTTTAATTAGAATTTGCAATAAACGATAGGTATACAGGTATGTTTGTGTGGTGATTACTGGATTTAATTAAAGACATATTATTAAATTGTGCTGCATAAATCCCATTCATTTAGGTAATTATGGTTTGTCTAAATTAGCTTGATAATGTTTACAACTCAGTATCTTGCTCACGAAAGGCAGCCATTAGCTTGAAAGATAGCATTTGTTTAAAAAATAATGTACTTTACTTTCAGACAACAAGATCCAATATCACAGAACTTAATAATTAGTACTTACTCATTTCTATTTTTATATTATTCCATTACTTCTGAATGTGACTCAGGGTTGTGAATATAGCCCATACAATAACTTTACTTCCACGGCAGTGACTAATGTAGGCAATAACAGAGCTTCTAAAATTATCAAACTAATTTAGAACTTCTGACAGTAAATTTTTATTGCACTTTTCAAATAACTATTTTAAATATATACTTTACCTTTAATGCTTCACATGAAGTGGATGAGGTTCTGTATGTACCTACCTACTTACTTGCTATTTTATCATGACTTTTTTGAATGTTTGATAGAATGTTAGATTTACCTATAGAACAGTTTGCATCTTTTTACATTTGTGCAAACTTTGACCATCGGTTTACCTACTTATTTTATTTGTGTGTGTAAATATTGTATCTACTTATATTGTATGTATTTTTATTTATTTCTAGCTCTATTAAATCAGTCAGTATCAACGAATCAACAGAATCTATGTAAAGATGCTTCTCGAATTTTAGACTAAGTTAAGATTATTTTCAAGTAAAAATAGCTGGATGAGATTAAGGCTCCAAAGCATGTAACATAACTAAAAATATTACCATTAAGTAGTTTTTATCTAGATTATTTCAAGATGATTTTGAAATGCTATGATATTTATGGATTTTGTTTTCAATTTATATTTTATTATTATTTGGCTAAGCAGTCAATTGCAGATTCACCTACCTATTTACTATAAAATTGATCTTGTCAATTTTTCCTTTGAATTGTGATAGTCTGTATTAGATGAACTAAGTGATATTTTGGTTGATGGTGTATATTTTTGTTGATTTCATATCTTACAATAAATAAAATACTTTTACTGAAACATTGTTTTATTGCTCTTCCAACAGTATGATCAGGTAGGTAACTTTATAAGTATTAAATAACGGCTATTTACTTTTCTAATTCTTCTTGTATGAATGTATGTCTTAAACAGTCTGTCACCGAGGCTCTCTGGTTAGGATCTAACATTAACATTTTGTCTAACATGTCTCTTAGTTGCATCAGTTTTTTGTCTTCTCCTGAGGTCAAGTTCTTGAAAGACTTCTGAAGCTCTTTATAAAGATCTCTGGTAATAACATTATTAGAGACTTCTACCACTTTGTCTCTGTTAGAGAATTCATCTTTCTTGTGCAATAGAAAGTTATTGTTGTAGTTAAAATGCTGATCTTTGAATTTTCCTTTCCTTATCATTTTGCTTGATATTTTGCCTTTCAAATCCATGAATTGTTTTAGCATACCATTGTTTGAGCCTCCAGTGAACATAATTTTGCCCGTTGCCATTTCATAAATGGTACAAGCTGTGGACCAAATATCTATACTGTGGTTGTGTGGGATACCAAGTATAATTTCTGGGGCTCTGTAAAATCTGGACACCAAATATGGCGTAGGCTCATTGTCGTCTAATTTCCCTGCTGAACCAAAGTCACACAGCTTTAGGATATTTTTATTTTCATTGACTAAGATATTGTCAGGTTTGATATCAGCATGCACTATGCCTATTTTCTTGAGCAATCTTAGAGCCAGTAGTAATTGTCTACTGTAAGTAATGAGTGCTTTCATGTGTATGCCTTGGTGCTTTCCATATTTTTTTAGCACAGCCCTCAAGTCCATGTGCAATGATTCTAGGACTATACATAAGTGCCCTTTGTGCATAAAATGTGTTATAAATTGAACACAGTGATACTTGTTATCCGGGTCTACCTCCCTGATTTCTTTCAATATAGATATTTCCTTAAGACTTGTACGGTACATGAGGTCATTATTTCTTACAATTTTTATAGCTACTTGAGAATTACTTTGGATATCTTCTGCTTTAACTACATTAGCAAAGACACCTTGGCCGAGGATGTTTTTGATTTTATATCTTTTGTTGATGACATCACCTGATCTTATGTTATAATAGCCATCAGGATCATCCCAGTTATCAGTTAGCTGGCTATTGTTTTGATCTTTGTCTACGGTTCCAGTAGTCTTCATAAGGTCGAAGTCATTTTCTGAAAACATATCAGCAGCTAATTTATCTGAATTTGTATTTTCAGCCAATGATTGGGTTGTTTCATCTTTCAAACTTTCTTGTGCAGTTGAATGCATGTCATTATTTTCCTGTTTTATATGAGGTACTTCACTGTTTAATTTTTCTAAGAGCTGTTTTCTTTGTATTCTTCTTTGTTCTATGATATTTTCCTCATCTTCTGAATCCAAATGTACATCTTGAATATAGTCTGGAGAAGGATCTCTGGTTTTGTTGTCTTTTTTAGAATATTTTTCTCGATATGAACTGGATTTCTTATTTATAGTTTGTTCTGAATGTTTGCGCTTTCTGTTTTCACTTGTAGACTGCATAGTTGATTTTGTTTTCTTGCTCTCCTCTAACATTTTTAACTCCTTTCTTAGCCGTATTCTTCGTTTCAATAGCTCCTCCATTTGATAGGTATTGGTTGGCAATGGAGGGGTCCTTGAGCGTTTGCTAGTCATTGTATAAGAAGAGCTCTTTTTTACTTTGGATTTTGAAGACTTCTCCTCATGTCGTCGAGAAGACTTGGACTTGTATTTATCAGACATTTTTATAAATTATTCACTTTTTTTATTTATGACATAAATTTTTAATATTTTCAATGCTGCAATTTCATCTGTAACCATAGAACAAAAATTCAATTAATTATACAATTAACAAGTAAGGTAGATTGTATAGCGTAAAAAATAATTGAAAACAAAAACAAGATATAGTCATCACATTATATATTTGAAGCTTTAAAGTCAGTTTCATGAATGTTGTTTTGTTTGAGTGCAAAACTATATGAATAATAAAGAACAACTATCACAAAAATGACTGATTTATAGCATATCTATTAAAAAAAAAGTATGTTAAACTATATTTTTGATTACATTTCCACCCTGGTCCATAAGGCGGAGAAGTAGACAAGATTACTCAGTCAGCACAAGTATTCATATTACAATCATCTTGCACATCTTCTCATAGTATTAAGGAGTGGTCCAGCCATTCTTTCTAAGTTGTGTGTCATTTGACACTACCATCCATGGTTTTTATAGATATGGCTAATGCTTTTTAAATCACATGAGCATATTTTTGCATGAGTGGGTACTGTCCTCACTAGAAAAGAAACAGTAATTAATAAGGAATAAGACTAAGACTGCACAAATTAAAAACTTGATTTTAACAAGAATTTCTGGTACTCATCCCGTTATTCTATTATAAATAATTCCTTTATATAATATTCATATTCATGGTTCCTGAGGCTCATGAACAGGATGTAGTTATTTATTAAATATACATACAGTACTCAGAGCATGAAGTGATGGCAATTAGTATTATATGTTAATCTAACAAACAAGACCTTTGCTGTGCTTCTCTAAAATAAGGCTAGTTGTGATTTGTAAATTTTAAAGTCATCTAGAAAACACTTTCTTGATTTTTGAGTGAAAAAAATATTGATAGGTAATCACTACATAGTATAAAACAAAGTCACTTTGTCTGTCCCTATGTCCCTTTGTATGCTAAAATCTTTAAAACTACGCATCGGATTTTGATGCGTTTTTTTTAGTAGACTGAGTGATTCAAGAAATTTAATATGATAATTTTATATAAAACAAAGAAGTTTTAGATGTATAATAACATCCATTAATTAGTGGAGTAATAAGTACTGTAATTTTTGAGGTTTCTAATGTGATGTCATTAATTAACAATTTTTTCCGATTACAACGCAGGCTGAACCCTACGAGATTTATCAAAATAATGTACTAATTATTTGTACACATTGAAAAGATCTACAGAAAACTCCGCGATGGTATATGTTTTTCTGTAGTGTATTTAGTATCAGCAATTCACGAAGCCGGGGCGGGTCGCTTGTTTAACTATATTTATAAGGTACAACACATAAAATTCGACATTACATCAGAATAAGCTGACTAATGTAATGCTGATAAATCACAAAATCACTTTCCTTCATGTTATGGGTACTACTTGAATAGAGAATTATTATGAAATGTTTTAATTCTAACAATCATCGAAACTCAGTTTGAGAACGAGTTACAAGTCAAAGTTAATAATACTAAACATCAAAGATTGCACTTAATCACAGAAATGGATAATTAATGAAGAAAATTTGACTTGTAAGATTGTTGGAATCACACTTTTTGTTTTTTTTAAGAAAGCATTTTGAATTGTATCAAATATTTGATACAATTCAGAATGAATTTCATAAACACTGATTACATTTTAGATAACGAATACAACATTTGTACAAAATTAAATAGAATACGTAAAAACCCACTTAGTAAAAGCCAAATCAACCCAAGCCATTAATTATTCTTGAGTTTGACATGAATGACATAGAAATGATAGAAAACCATTGACATTTTTACATTTTTTACTTCCGTGATACTATCGCTTAGAGAATTAGAGATGAGACATGCAGTGGTGGTATATTAGTTTTGTTCTTTTGCTTTCATGCGATTGGCCTACAATTTTGCCAAAGGTTGAATAGTCGATTTAAATCAAATATTCGTACTTGAACCTGTGTTATGTCCATTGTTGAAATGTCACTTTTTCGTTAATATAATATCTCATAATCAAAGTCAAATAATTTTTCTTGTTGTCAGTCAGACAGTCAGACTGTGTCCGCCGCATAACCGTAATAACCTCAAAACATATAAATTGCTGCAGCTTTTTATAAAAGTAGAAATCTTCTGAGTGTTTAAACTGTAAAGAAATGTCTGTTTTCCTGAATTCAATCGCGAGAATCTCGCTGAGTCCTAATTTGCGTTTACTACTGCCATGTAGTAATATTCACATAACCAAAGGTAAATTGCATTTTTATTAAAAATTATTACTCAATAATAATTACTTTTACATTTATGATGTTACTTTCCAGTAAATCATCTATTTTCGCCGTCTGCGATCGGTATTGAAGGCTACTTACAAGCGCGAAAGAGGACACAAGAGCAGTTTGCCAATTACAAGGAGAAATTCCGAGGAAAGATGAATGATTTCGTCTCCGATTCCAAAAATATGATATTTACAGAAGACCTGAAGAATATGGTTCACATGGCAGAGCCATCAGATCTGGAACTTGTAACTAAAATGGTTAAAAAGTAAGTCTTAAATCCAAGATCTAAGAAATCCAGTCTAAATGATTGCTCTACTAACTGATGTATTTTATGTATTTTATACTTGCAGGTTCAACTCACAATCCAGTGAATACCGATTTGGTTCATTCATATTTGGACCAGTTGTAATGAGAATGTTTTATTTTCTCGATGCTCCTACACAAGCTCTAGAGGTAAAATGCAAATATTTTAATTTACCAATTACAGTTCATGAATAAGTTTATCCAATCAAATTATATCCATTTATTGCAAACACTGGTTTTTGAGACAGGTTTTCTGTCAATAATAGTGCAGCATATTCTGCCTACTGGCATGCAGTTACAATTAAATTTTTAAATTACTTATATTCTGAAAAGGTTTTGTTTTGGACTTTGTTGTAATATAAATGCTAATTTCAATTCAATTTGAAATAATCTTTATTTAAATAATAGTAATATAACAAAGAACACTACTAGTGTATATTAAATCCTAGGAGTGACATCCTAGTTGGCATAATGGTTACCATGCCAGATTGCCAATCAGAAGGGTTCGATTCCCGGCATGGCCAACTTCTTTGTGCTGAACTAAATTTGTTGGCTGTCAGTCTGGGTGTTAAATATATATCTATATAAAATATGTATGTATGTAAATGTAGTTGTGTTAGCAACCACAATACGAACAAGAAATGGTTCAGTATGGGGTTAACAAGCCGTGTATGAAATGTGTCCTAAAATTTATTTATTTATTATATTACAATTTAAATGTACCTATTACAATTTGGAACAATTTACAAAAACTTATGTCATAATCTACTTAAACTCCAAATTAACAAAATTTGTCATTTTTACCTTATTTTTTATCTAACCTATATTATCCCACTGTTGGGCAAAGGTCTCCCCCAATGATTCCTACGCATTTCTGTCCTGGGCCAACTCCTTCCAGTTGGTGTGGAAGTCCACCAACTCCTTGCACCATCAAGTTGGGGCGCCGGCCTCATTGTCTTCTGCCATCTAAAAAAAATCTATCTAAACCAACAACAATAACAACAACGCGCAATAATTGTGTTGTTATAGTACTGTTATGGACTGTTTTGTATATGATGGTTATGTATATTTCCCCATTTCAGTGTTTCAATGATCCAGATAACGAAGGTTTCTTTGATCAGCTTGTATCCTTCCAAATATTAATTGACTTGCTATACAACAATGGAATGTATGATCAGATATATGAAGTGTTTGAGAAAGTCAAGGAAAAACAAATTAACATGACTAAGTACCCGAAATATACTGTGGTACTTGTCTTAGCAGCTTGTTATAAACAGGTAAAGTATAGTATTTAATTTGATATGTTTTTAGGGTTCCATATCCAATAGCGGGCCCTTTTACTAAGCCCCTGCTATCTGTCTGTAACCAAGCTGTATCTCAAAAACTGTGAGAGGTCGAAAGCTAAAATACTCACAAAACATGTATTACAATAACCACTATAACACCAAATACTAAAAAAAAATATGTACATATTTACTAAATTCGTGCGCTTAGTCTTTTATTGTGTCATTTTATTTCAAAAGTTAACAGAACAATGCTACCATTTGAAGTTATATAACTAGAGATTATGCAAAAATATACTTACAAATGATATATTACCATTAAATATTACAAAATAGTTCTTAATAAACTCGGCAAATAGAAGACAAAATTAAATATTTAGTTTTCCACTGTGATGCGAAATCCAAATTAAGATAAGTAAAGGAAAAATTAACTAAGATTAATTAAGATTAGAGTTACCTATCACAATCCAGAAATTCTTAACCCAACACGTGTTTCGCCTTTCCACAAGGCATCATCAGGAGATGTTGACTCTTCGAACGAAGAGGATTAAGTACACTAAATATTTAATTTTGTCTTCTATTGACAATGGATTTCCGCAAAGTAACGCTTGAGTCAATAAGTTAAACTCAGCAAATTTTTTAACTTAAATCACTTAAACTAGTGCATATTTATCTAAGTTCGAAATAATATATATTCTTTTATGAAACACGGTTAAATCCTATAACTAATACTCTTATATACTAAACTAATACATTTATTGATAAAGATGTCAATAATTCACAATATAAGCTATTTATTTATGAACTAATATATGTCTGTTAATTATTTATAATCTGCACGTTAATTATTTATAAGCTGCATGAATTTTATTTGGGTTTGATAGCTTATACAGTGGATTAACCCATATGCTTCATGTTATCTTGGTTTAAAGTGGTTAGCACCATGTGCTGCTGGTAAAAATATAGATTTAATGTGTATATGTAATTTATTTTAATGTTTGCAGAACACTCCAAAAAGTTTAGAATATGCCTCACAACTCTGGACAGATATGGTCAATGTTGGAACTGTACCTTTAAGGAGAGCATCCAGTTTCTTGGCAGGTTTGGCCACTGATTTTCTTATTCAACTATACAGCTATTGCCTTGATTCAATATTTTGCCTTAAATACTCGTATGTATGTAGAATTTTATACATAACCCAATCCAAAAAAGAAACCATTTTCAAAGTTTGTTTCCTCTCAAGCGAATGGACTTGAACATTGACGACCTCATTGGCGTAAAGGTTACCATGCCGGACTGCCAATCAGAAGGTTCCGGGTTCGATTCCCGGCATGGCCAACATCTTTGTGATCAACCAAATTTGTTGGCTGTGGGTCTGGGTGCTATATATATTATATGTATTAGTATATCAGTTGTGCTAGCCAACCATAACACCAACTAGAAATGGTTCAGTATGGAGTTAACCAGCCGTGTGAAATGTGTCTTAAAAACATCTAAATGTTTTCTTTATTGACTTAAGTAGCAATAGGTTAAGGGTATTCTTCTTTTTTAATTAAAGTATATTTAAATAATGTTATGTACAAAACCTATTTATTACATGCATTTCATTTCACGTTTTTAGTGTTAGCATAATTAGTTATTTTCTTTAATTTTTTAGCTCTGGCATTAAATCAGGGTGCACCTCACATTGCCCTGGAGTCGATATCAATGCAAAGGCAGCACTATGTCACTGTGAGGAATATCAAGGTAATCATTTTTACTATACATTTTTAGTGTTGACGACCTCGTTGGCGTAAAGGTTACCATGCCAGTCTGCTAATCAGAAGGTTCCAGGTTCGATACCCTGCCCGGTCAACATCTTTGTGCTTAACTAAATTTTTTGGCTGTGGGTCTGGGTGTTAAATATGTATTTATATATAATATGTATGTATGTATATGTAGGATATCAGTTGTGTTAGAAACCAATGAAATGGTTCAGTATGGGGCTAACCAGCCGTGTGTGAATGTGTCCTAATATTAAAAAATAAAAATATATTAAAGTGTATCACCATATTGTAAAACAGACTTTTACGCAGAAAAGCCATGGAGGTTTTTGTTTGAAGTCTAAATGGTAGAAATAGGTAATGAGCCCAATTGTTACATGTATGACTCGATTTAATAAAGAATGTATGAAATTTGTTCCCTCCCACTCTCACCTATTTAATTACACAAGTCAGAGGACATACGCTTTTAAATTTTTTTATTATTGATGCCTGCTATGCTAAGATCATGTTGATCTAAAAGAGAACTTAGGCAGAAATAGGCTATATTATGTTCCACTGATTAGAAGGTTCGTGCTATGAATTTGGAATCAAAATGTTACAGTGGTGGCGATTCAGCAGCACACACAACTAAACTAAATTTAAAGAAGCCCCGTCAATTTTGATCTTAGGTGGCCAGAAAGAGATGGCACGTTCTGAACCAAATATGGAATGTGCAGGCAGTTTTAGAGGTGATACAAGTGAGTGCGATCTAAAATCGCATATATTATCTACATTTGACGTGATTTTAGTTGTTTTGACTATGGTGCAGGACGTGCCGTCTCTTTCTGGCCACCTAAGATGAAAAGAGACGGGGCTTCTTTAAATTTAGTTTAGTCGTGTGTGCCGCTGATTCGCCACCAGTAGCCGGCGATAAATATAACGACAGGTATAACGAAGTTACGACAAAGATAGAACGAAGCCGAAATTGGCCGGTTGTCTCTTTCCAAAAGTCGCTGTGCAATATTTATCACCGGGCATTGTACATACGAATTCTAAAGCTACGTTTACTTTGTTGCAGGCGATGGCGTTAGCAGACATGGGTCGTGTGGACGACGCCTTACCTGTCCTTAAGCAAGTTCTGCAGATTGATAGTCCCGAACAGGAGAACAAACACACATTCTTTGCGGAGACTGTAAGTCTGTCTTTTTCATTCTTCCTTGTGTCTCTCTCTCGCCCTCTCTCTTGCATAACTAATTGAGGGTAAGCAAGAGGAAGCGATGATTAGAATGTTTTCTTAATCAATCACTTTATAATTGTCTAAGATGTGAGGGTTGGCATATAAGCCAATATTATTTTTCAATAATCGTATATCTAATGTTTTTTGGCTACAAGTACATCATTCGCCTCTAAAAAGGTTTTGTGTTAGTTACATACATTGTAGTTGTAGTCATAAATACAACTGTAAAGTTCATTATAGTAAGTATAACACTAACCCCAAAAACACAAAAAAATTGCAATGCAGGGAAAAGCTTTCTATTAACAAGTCAAAATAGTTTTATCTGTAACTGTTTTTTGTAACTCGGCTAAGTGAAATGATCTTTCGCGATCATCGAGTTTTTGCAACAGTCGATCTTTGGATGAGTGACCATGGATTAGCATAAGCAGCCCACTATATGTTCCCACTCTCGGACTTCACTCACGACGAGAGAGATATAGGACATACTCCAACACGCTGTCCAAGTGCGGGGTTTGCGGATGACACATGTCTTCGGATGTTGTGGTCCTCAAACATTTCGGTTTCCTCACGATGTTTTCCTTCACCGTTAGCCGAATGCAAATTCACACATAACTTGACAAACCTATTGGTGTAAGGCATGGACCGTCAGGTTGAAGAGCAGACTTTCCCAACTGGGCCACACTCGCTTTTTATTTTATAAGCTGACCCGGCAAACGTTGTTTTGCCTCACTTAGGGGTACAGCGCCATCTATTGATTACTTACTCAACCCAGTCGAAAGGTATCGACATCTGTTAGAATCATTTGGAGTTAACAGATAATTGTGACTGTCAAATAATAACAGACAATAATTAGCAATAAATTAAAATTGCTACTATAATTTGAGATTTAAACTATCCTATCTCTCAAGTTGGATCGAACTGCACATGGTGTGCGAATTTTATTATAATCAGTTAAGTGGTTTAGGAGTCCATTGAGGACAAACATTGTGACACGAGATTTATATATATTAAGATAATATTTTGGTATTGTATCACAGGTGGAGCGAGTACAGAAAGCTGTGGAAAAGAGTAACAACAAAGACTTAGTGAAGGAATTTGAGAATGTACATAAGGCATTGATAGACAGAGGGCTCATCGATTCTCAGGTAAAAATTTATTGACATCAAAGATGTTTTGGTAGCTTCATTCATTCAATATTTAAGACCTGGGCTCTTGTCTGTGGAGCTTCGGTAGCTAACAGAGCTTAAAAATTTTAAGGCACATAATCAATTGGTTTTAAAATCCAGAACTCTTGTTAAATAACGGTTGCTATTGCTATTATAATTGTCATATTAAGAACTTGAAGAAGTATTTTTTTCACCAATTTAAAGGAAGTTATCAATTAATAAGTTTTTTTGTGTTTGTTATCTCATAACTTCGTCGCGGATCAAGTTTGAACGTTATTTTTTTTACTCCCGAAATGGTCCATTATAAATTTATCGCAATTGATTCATAGTTTTTTAAATTAAAGTCAGCTTACTTATTTTTAAGTATTTACTTGTTTAATAAGGCTGGATGGGAACAAAATATAATATTTTCAATATAACTTTTTAAATCCGCTTATTATTGTGTAAAACAGCTATTGTATTATTATTTTTGATTCAGTGTTAACATTACTTGTAGATTTCAAAGGTATTTATTTCGTAAAATACCTACAACCGCGTTTCAGCCGCGTCGCAGAAATGTAATTATGGCCGGACTCTGTAAAACATCGTCTAAATATAATTTAATCTAAATATAATTTAAAAGATATCTATATTTATTCTTTTCTATTTATTTAATATTTGCAGTCGCTCAGTCAACATCTGAACGCAGAGATCACAATCGGCTCAAAACCTCAACAAGGAGGCAAGTTCCAATTCAAGCAAATGCCATACGGGATGCGGAAGAAAGCTGCGGTCAAGTAAATAGTACAGAACAGTAGTAGAGGCAATAAGTCAGGTTACTTCGGCGCTAGACGCTTAGGTGAATGACTAACCAAACAGTTTTAAACTATAGTTATAACGAGTGTCTTCTGAAACAAAAAGCTAAATTGACTGGTATATTTTTAGCTGTCGGGTACTAAACATGAAGGGCGTTAGGATAATAAATAAATAAAACTCGCCATTATAGTTTTTTGAAGTAGTTATGTTTATTGTAGCGCCCTCTGGTAAGTTGTCACTAGAACGCCTATCAAAAAACACATAAATTAAATCCAAACTCATTACTGGATACCGCAATAAAATTGGTACTTACGAGTAGCTTTAGAAATTGGCTGTAAAAATTGTTTGCAGTAGCGCCCTGTGGTTATATGACACCGTTACGTATCAGTATTCACCAATGAAAAATAGACAATCACAGAGAACTGAACAAAAATTGTGCTTGTAATTTTGGAGTTAAAAGACTTCATTGGTTTGCACACACAGACACACAAACCAACATCCCACATACACACTACCCGAACGGATATACTGTGTCCTTATAATCGCGGTTGAAAGCTGTCCTATGCTTAAAAACAAATAAACGAAAACTAATGTCGAACTTTCCGTTGCATTTTGTTCGTCTGACTGATGATTTTTGTTTTTAAATTAATGAAAAAAATAAAGAATTAATATTAATTTGAAAGATTTTGTTAATTTGCGACTTCATGGTTTTTGCGTCAAACAATTTTAATTTAAACAGAATTAAGGAAATAAAAATTAGCGAGTAAATTTTTACACCATAAATTTTTTAGCATGTGTAGTTTGTTATAAAACTACAATTGTTGTATTATTTGTACATACTGTTATTAGTCTGAAAAGGTGTGAAAGGTTGTATGATAATAAACTTTTGTTGACATTTACTGTTGTATTTTTAATTTTTAGTAGCAAGTTGCACATTCCCAAACCTATTAAGAAAAAAGTATTAGGTTGGAACAAAAAAAGTATTTCCTATTTTGAATAAAACCTTTGATTATATTAGTAATAAAAATTCTTTGTACTAAATGTGTTTTGTACTTTGTACTAAACTGGCTGGTTTTTATAGCATTAAATGTGACATGCTGAAGATACAATAAATAAAAATAATAGTTCCCTCTAGAGATGCGCGACTGCGAATAATCTGACCAGTCGCATTATCTACAACTACTAATATACACGTTCGACTTGAATATTAGTAATATAGTAATGTTAATAATCGAATGATGACTACTAATTAGTTACTAATGGCTTTTTGACTCGATTGTTAGCGAATCTTGTCAATGTCACTTGTTAGTTTCAAATTGTTTTCTCCGTCTACGGTTTCAAATGAATGAAATATGAATAAATCGGCTCAATTAATAACTAATGTAGTATTCATTCAGTCCGGTTAATTTTGAGTGGGTATCATGCAAGTTACTAATTTTCGGAGATCATTCGAATGAGCCGAATGATTTATAATTCGCTAGTTCCCTCTATTTTTCAATTGTTTTTCAAGAAAGCAAAATGAACGTGTGTCGAAAAATTCGCTATATTTTTCTATTTGCGATTCTTCGTTGAAATGACCTAATACATATATGTGATAATAAGAATCTGTAACGTTTAGTCGAAGAACCGACTAATCTATACATAATTATATAGGTTGCCTACACACATGTACAGTTGCCTATATATATGTACCTATAAAATATCAGTCATTACTTACAGGTATTCTTCCAGTACCTGTGTACTAAAAACGGATTTTTGGAAAAACTGGGTAATGCATCCCTGCCCCACGGAAGTAAAATGGGGTTAACATTTGTATAAAGGATTAAATTTTAGAGCCCTTCTAATATGCGCGCGAAGCCGCATGCAACAACTAATCTTCGCGAAGTTGATTGTTTGGAGAATCACATGTCTAAAATACGATTACATACATACATAAATGTATATTATTTCAGTGTAACGAGTCTGAAAAAGAGTTAAAACTTGGAACTTGACTTTTTTAACAGATAGTACAAAATGGGCTAATGTCATTCAACATACTAACGGTTATAGTTATCAAATAGCTCCTATATAGCTCCTATCCTCCCACAATTCTAAAAAAAAATATATTTACCGTCCCGAACGCCTCGTCTATGCTCAGCTTACAGGTATAGTGGGCAATTAACTTCACTGTACTATCCATTAAGACTCGAGCACGGAAATTAAACGCGCTAGCACGGCTCAGGGCATTTCCAGCGAGATACGACGAGTTGCTCACATTTTGTCAGGCGTACGTCACTCGTATATAGCAGGGATTTTTTTTATTTTTACATGTGCATTTTTGATAATTACGTATCTATGTTTATTTTATTTTTACGTAGCCCCATTCTTATGTGTTCATCTATTGTCTACTCGTGTACGTGCAATCTACTAAAAGTTAAAAGATTAAAATTAAAAGATTTTAAGTAAGATGTGCAAATTTCCATTGTAATAGGGAAAAGTTTTGAAACTGCCAGCTCAGTCAGGCGTGTCTCCCGTCCCGAAGGTCTTGGATTCGATCCCCGCCAATGAGCTCAAACTTCCGGTGAAGGAAAACAGTGTGAGGAGGCCATAGCATGGTGGCAGGATATTTTCTCTCGCTCGTTTGTAGCCAAACGAGCACCAGAAAATATCCTAGCAAGTTGAAAAGTCGCCGTTAACAGTGTGTTTCGACAGCCTCTTTGAAGGTCAGTTATTCTAGAGAAACCATGCTCCTTCCACCTTAGGCCGGAGTGTCGCTTGGTTACGCGCCCTTCTTGTCTGAGAGAGCTGTAAGAAGACACCAATACAGAGTTGAAGTTCCAAACTTTCGTACAAAACGCTTTGCGTCGACCTTTATTGTTAGGACTGCGAAGCTTTGGAACTCACTTCCTGAGTCTCTGTTTCCTGAGAGGTATCATCCGGGGGCCTTCAAAAGTAGAGTTAATAGGTATCTTTTAGGTAAGCGTGCCACACCGTAGACTGCAGTGCAGCTTAACATCAGGCTAGCTGTGGTCAAACGCTAACCTATCAAGGATAAAAAAAGAGTAAAAAGGCCAAATTACTTTTGTGCGTGTTTCTACTTTTAAAGTCTGCGCCGCATAGAATACAAACTTTAAATTTAATCTCTTTCTGCGAGTGAATTCAGCAGAATATAAAGCGTGTTAGCGACGAGCCGCTGATTTTTGCAGCGCTAGAGCTAACGAATCCAATTTTCACTCATATCGCGTGTGGAAAATGTTATACTCGACTGCGTTACTAGAATAATTGATATCAAGAGATCTATTTTTAGATCGTTTTTACTGTAGATTTGAATGAATACCCAAGATTTTAGTCTTACTTAGCACGGTACCTATTTTCGGTAAGGTATGTATTTTCTAACACTTACTACATATAGTAAGTAATAATTATTAGTCAGTTTTGTTTTTTACAATAAATTGGCTTGCGCTTGATCACAGCTAGCTGGCAGAATCTATAAAAGTTAATTTGCAGATACGTTTGAAACTTTGGAATTCTCTTCCTGAGTCTCTGTTTCCTGAGAAGTACCTGGGAGTCTTCAAATCTAGAGATAATCGGTATTTTCTAGGTAAGCGTGTAACATCGTAGGCCATAATATTATTTACCTAACACCAGGCAAGCTGTGGTCAAACGAAAACCTATAAGTTAGGTAGGTATATAAAAAAAAAGTTAAAATATATATTGTATTGTATTAATTTTTTTATTCAATATGTTACATTTATCACAAGGTATCTTATTGTAAATGGTACCGTCACACTATACTGACGTCACGGCCCAAGTTGCATAGCATTTGAACAGCGTTGTATCCACATCATTATCATAATAAAGCATAGTTACCCTTGTATTCGTTGCTGTGATTTTGTGAATATCTGTCATCCCATAGATTCATAACAGCTAGTCCCCATTGTCAGTATTTCCCTCGATAACAAGAAAACTCGGGCCCAAAATGTCAAAATAGATAGATAATGGCACGTCCGGCATTGCACGCAGAGCCATTTATGTGGGGAAGGACAAATGTGTTTCGAGATATCGGAAATTTTGCATACGTGCGGTATACCTACATTTTGATAAATATTATTTTCGTAACTGACAAAGCGAGTCTCTGCATTCACTGGCCAATTTTGCTGTCGTCTGTCTGTGCGTATGTTAGATCTCGTCTCTCTGGTCCTTGAGGCCGTAATTTTGAACCAATCTCGACGAAAGATGGTATAACGGTTGGTATATATGTACCAACCGCAAACCAAAAATCACCAATAACTAAAAAATACTATTGTTTACTGGAAAGTAGGTACTCAAAATTTTTTTTTATTATAGGCGATTTTTGATTGAGAGATGGTTCCCATAAAAAATAAATGAATGGATCAAAATGGTTTGGTATTTTGATAACTATTCCTTTTTTGTTTTATCAGAATATTGGTTGATAAGGCTTTGAAACAAAGTCTCTAATGCTTACTATCCACGAGTCGGTGGCTCGTATACAGTTTTAAACATTGTAGATAATAATAAATAAAATGTAAATTTAAAAAATATCGTGTGAAGCTCACAAGTTGTATGATCGGTTTACTAAACTAAATTCAAATAGATACCATTTGTTACAACAACAATTTTCACGTCTCTATTTGAGACGTGAAGATTGTTGTCACGTCTCTTATAAGAAAAAAATAATTAATTCAACCAAAAAATGTATTAATAAATAAATGAAAAAACAGGTCTTGTCATCTTAGACAGGAATGGGCAGAGGCTGTAATGAGACAAAGAAAACAATTTATTTACGTTAAGTTTTATTGTTCCGTCCGTAATCAGGTAAAAAGCAGACTCCGTGAATAAAATATCGCGTGGACAGCCCACGCGGAGGGTTCGTGAGGTACGAGTACCGTTCTCACGGGAAATACCTATAAATCAATTCAAAAGCAATAACACTTAATTTCCCCTAGAAACAAACGACTCCTCTCCCCTGATACAATCCGAGAAATAAAACCCCCAGGTGGAGAGCTCTTTTGCAACTTAATAAAATGTCAATGGTCATAAAAGAAAATTAATTTTGCGAAATTGAAAGAAGATACGGCGGCGATTTTAAGCTTTGCTCTTTTGAAAGTTAAGTTGCAGTACCCATTCTGTTTGCAATAAAATATTTATTGTTATTCGAGATTTCTTTTTCGAGTGATTTTTGTTGGTACTCTTGAAAGGAGACGCAAACTCGAATTTCGTTTACTTGGTTACTGGACTGAGTACCATTTTAAAAAAAATCAATAAATAAATAACGGTATAAAACGTATCCGTGTTAACAGTAACTTATTTTTGGGTTCGCTCACATATTACCAAAATTACTTACCTAGAACTTTTCTGGGTTTATATAAAGAACTCACGTCGTAACCTAACTTTAAATTATGTCAATTAAACGTTATTAACCGAAAATTTCGTGTTAATATTCAATAACAAATTAGTTCCACACTAATTTCTCTGTGTGTTCTTGTGTAATTGAATCAAATTGAGTTTCGTAAACTTAATTGATGGCAAAATTCGTCTGAAAATCGTTTGACACAAAGTATAATGTTGAAATTGGAAAATAATTGGATCTGTAATAGTTTCGAATTTAGCGTATTTTTATTTGATATTGCTACGTGTTTTCGTATCACTTTTAAATATAGGTATTTAAAAGTGATAGCCGTAGAGGCTCTACGTCGATAGAATCAGTCTACAGCAAAAATTAAATTAAAATTGAAATGAAAATATTAGAATTTCTAAGAAAACGTTTGGAGTATTTGTTTCAAAATGATGTCGTAGATCCTATAAATGAAGAGAAAAGCATGATCAGTGGCATCCAGAAGTTAGTGGGGATTCACAATGTTTTTGGCGACAATGATAGGCGTAAGTACAAAATACTTATAGTTTTTTTTATGAATACTGTAATTTAGAATAAGACATATAAAAGAAAGTTTTGGTATGTATTGCTTAAGCTTTTAAGGCAAAATGAAAACTCATGACTTAGACTGTAATCTAGATAGAGAAAGAAGAGAAAAGAAGACTGTTATCTAAATAGAGATCAGCTTTTGAGTGAAAAGTTCTTTTAATAAGTCTGTTACTGTAGTACTAAATGACGCCGTAACCTATTCGGTCTTATATCAAGTCACCACCATAGAATAAGTTCACGAAACTTTGAAAAATTTGAAATTTTCAGTTGAACCTCCAGTTAAACATCACTTAATCTGTTTACTACAACGAAAATAATTGAAAATTATGACGTTGTTATGATTTCGCTCGCCAATACAATATAAAAAAGAAACAAATTGGCTAAGTAATATTACACAATAAAGAATAACAGAAAAATCTTAAATAATAATTAAAATAAAAATGGTAATTAGTGAAATATGGTATTCTTTGCAGACTTTACAGTGTTTAATCTGCTAGCGACAGTATTGTTCGCCGGAGCACACACGTACGTGGGGTCCCTCAGTCAGCTGGTGTACCTGGTGCAGGTGTTCCCTGACAAGGTGGAATGCTTTAAGGTGCTGAACTGCGTCAGTGCAACTTCGGTGCCCCTTTCGAAGTATGTCTTTATGTGGACTGCAAGGTATGTATTTTTTTTTACAATAAATGGGCACTTGATCACAATTCACACAATGGCAAGCGACAGTATAATCAAGGTTAAATAAGTAAGGTGGAGCGCGCTTATCCAGAAAAAAAAACGGTTTATTCTTGCTTTGAAAACTGCCAGATTGTAGCTTCCAGGGAACAGGGAGCTTGGCAAAGAATTCCATATCTTCAATTCCCAATTTTTAATTTGCAACGAAGACATTAAGTTTGAGAAACTGTAAAAGTAATAATTTCGCTTAACTTTATGTATGTTATGTTAAATGGAAGGGCCTGAACACCACGACTCAGGTTCAAACTTCATTCCTGTGGAGTTCAGTGAACCCTTTGTTTTAAATATATAATTATAGTTCATAATAATAGCCTAGATTTAATTTATAGACGACAATTTAAGACTCGGTGTAATATGATAAATATTATTTTGAACGAGAATAAATAAAATAAACTGAAAAAGGGCAGCCTTTCATTGTCAGTTTTATACTGTTAAGTTATGAGTGTTAAACCGTGTTAAAAAATCTCGACCAGCTTTAAAGGTTACCTGTCTGGTTAAGACAAATTACATATGTAACTGATATTCAAAAGCTACCACGTATCACTAAAAAATAGTACCTTTAACGAAGAGTTGCAGATTTGGTTTGAGAAATTTAAGCATTATTAGTATAGTATTTTATAGCTGTTATCGCAGAGCAATAGCTTATGTTTATTACGGCACTAGTCTAAACTAAACCTTAAAATACAGTGGTAAGGTTGACTTGAATTGTTTTTTTTTATGACGTAGTATATTGTAATAGATGCAATAGTATAGTAAACTCATGCCATTTTTTCGTGCTGTGTTTGTATGCAACACTGAATCTGGTACATACTCGTATTTGAGCGAAGGCTTTTTTACACAAAATATGAAAGTTACCTAATTCACTCCCAATTTCAGAGGCCGTCTCCGTACTATCTTCGCACTAGCTCGCGAAGGTCTGTCCTCTATTCCCTCTGACACTCCAGCCCAGGCTGTGATGCTGGCCACACTCCACAAAGCCCGCTTCGTCTCCTGGCTGGTCGTGGTAAACCAGGGCTTGTCACATGTGCTATATTTGTCCGTGCCTTTCCTTTTTACTATGTTTGGAAATGACAGATACTTGCCGACTACGCCGGGAGATTCTTATGGTAAGAAAAAAAGGTTTTTGGTAAGAAACAAAAATGCCAGTCAAAAGAGTTTTTCTACAGTTAATTGTATATATAAAATTAATAAGTATCATAAATCGATTCAAGCGCAAATCCGTCCATGCGCAGGGAGTTAGGAAGTACAACTGTATCATCAGCTTAGAATTATGTGATGATGAATAACAGACTAATACACTAATATAAGTTACATTTAATTTAATTTAAATATCAGTAATATGTATATGTAAGTAATAATGTATATATGAAATTGTCTATTTTAAATCCAATGTAAATCTGAATGTAATGAATGACTTGCCAAATGCGACGAGATGTAGTAAGGGCAATAAATTATTTATCTTTACTTAAATGATTACGGAGAATAGTTAAAACACACGCGCTTCTAAAGGAACACCTTTAAATTTTTCACTTTATTTCAGGTTTATCACCAAAATACGAGACGCCCTTCTACGAAGCAACTTTCGCTATCACGACACTCGGGACATTTTTCTCCGCAGTCAATCAAACCGGCTACATCGTCCTTTTCGTCATATTACTAGCTCACGAACTTGGCCACTGCTACTCCATCACTGACACCTTGAACGAGATTAATAACATCTTGACCAAAACCAAAGATGAAGACGAACGAGTTTCTATCGAGGACAAATTGAAATTTTGCATCAAACAGCATCAATTTCTACTCAAATTCCATAACAAAATCCGGGAGTTGTACAAGGCGATATTCGGAGCCCATTTCTTCATGATGACCATCGTCTTAGTGACGACTTTACAGACCTTAGGGCAGTGGGATATAAGGAACACAATTTTGACTGGTTTCACGGGGATTTTGCCGTTGTTTATTTACTGTTTCGGAGGAGAGTTGTTGATATCTGCCGGTCATGATATGTCGGGGGCGGTTTACGCTTGCGGTTGGGAATTTATGGACGTGAAACATGCGAGGATGGTTCGCTTGATGCTCTGCTTATCCCAGAAACCTTTGTATTTGACGGCGGCTGATACTATTGTTATGAATCAAGAGACTTTCGGTAATGTCGCTCAGGTTGTTTATAAGATTTATGCGGTATTCAATTGAAATGTAAGTACAAAACATACACAATTGATACAAACGTTTGCTTTTAGAATATCTAAGTCTATGACCATAAATTTGTGAATAATATAATCGGGAAACATTTATTAACATTAGCGTAAACCGTTTAGTGAATAAAGGAAGAAACGGAGGTTTAACACATTATCGTAAACTACCACCATTGTATGTAAAATATTGCTAGTAGCAAACTAATTTATGTTATGTTATCTACACAGATTAAGAATAATGTTTCAAGTAAAATCCTTATAAACACGACATAACATCGTGTTCAGTGAAAAGTTTATCCGTTTATCTTTTGCATAATTCCTGTTTATTCCATTCCCGCACTCCTGGGCTTATTTCCTAAGTAGGTAGAGCAGTCATAAATTCTTGGTGAAATAAAGAAATTGTCGACGTTATAAGGGCTAAGGGTCGCGAGGCACCATTTTTGTTTTAAATACAATATATGCATATATATACAATACAACAACACTATTATAGCTGAATTTGTTTGTTAGTTTGCCAGTTTTGTTTATATCGTTAGAAGAGCATTAAACATAGCACTGTCTTTCGCGTAGTCTGGTAAAAAAACCGCCATTGGCCAGTGTATCTAGTAAAAATAGTTGAGGCTATACCTAGGCACACTTTTAAAGACTTATAGAAACATCTACAGCTACAATATCCGAAATGAAATGTAACAAAAATAGCAAGTACTTAAAAATAGAAAATAATTTATATGTGCTTATTGTTCCGCCTAGTAAAATAGCTAGACCTAGTTTGGAATATGTAGCTCTCAAGGAAGCTCCTGGAACATACGGCTTGATGCTTGGTGACAGATTTTTCAACTTAAGAATGGTTGCTAGCCAGACGAGCACAAGAAAGACTTTACTACTGTGCAAACATAAAAACGTTATTAAAAATAATATTAGAACCGCAGAGCTATATTATTGATAACAATAATAATCGGATGAGTGTAACCATACGGCAAAGCTAGTCCTACTGAGATATATGGAAATTCGCCGTACAGGCTGACACCCCCATGATATTGCCATGAAAAGAAGCGAAGAAACGACGAGAAATTTCATATGACTTATTATGATAAATAGTGGCTATGATTGATAACGCTTCTTTCAAGGGAAACAAACAATCTTTTTTTCTTATACTTTTTCCGTTTTGCGTAGATGTTGATATATTATTATTGTTGCTGTCAATAGAAAACCTGGATCTGATAGAAATAATAAAAAATACGTGTACCTAATGTACTTTATCATACTTGAATATATAGACAGAGACATGAAAGGTTATTTTCATATATTTATTTACCGTTTGGGAGAGAGGATCACACAGATATGTACTAAAATTGAAATTCACCTGATGTTAAGTGATGTTGCGATCTAGGGTGGAGCACGCTTGCCTAGAAGAAACCGATTCACTCTCGCCTTGAAGACAGTGAGGTCATAGTTCAGAGGTAACAGGGATTCCGGCAAGGAGTTCCACAGTTTAATGGTCCGTACAATATATGAAGAAGCGACATGCTTCGTGCGGATTTTTGGAACTTCAACTGTATAGCGGTGCCTCCTAGCCGTCTCCCTGCTAGTCCGATAGTGGAAATTCAAAAATAAAACAGATTATAAACTATTTTTTTTGCCATTTATGAAATTCAAGTATTTAATTCAGGTTCGTATTGAAAAGACATTTAAGCAGAACGCCCCATCAGCAGAATTTTCATTGGCCTAAGGAGGAGTACGACTTGTCTTGAATAACTGATTCTCAAAGAGTTTGGCGACATATTTGCAACTTAATGGTGGTTGCTAGCCAGGTGAGTAGTAGAAAATATCCTACCACCATGCTATGTTTATATGCATGCTATGCCACGTTTTCCTTCACCGAAAGCTCGATCTTATTGTGGGGGTTCGAACCCACGACCTTTGGGACGTAGGGCGGCCGCATGGCAGACTAAACTTCAATAGATAAACTAAAACAGTAACATTGCTCAGTAACCCTGCGTATACAATTATAAGTATATTCGAGCTATGCTCGGTGTTTCTCTACGGGATCGTATCCGGAACGAAGTAATTCGACAGGGAACCAAAGTTACCAACATAGCCCAACGCATAAGCAAGCTGAAGTGGCAATGGGCCGGACATATCTGCCGAAGAACCGATGATGTTATGGTAGATGAGTTCTAGAGTGGAGACCGCGTCTCGGCAAACGTAGTGTAGGACGCCCTACAACCAGGTGGAGCGATGATCTGAAGAAGGTAGCGGGTAGTGGATGGCGGAGAGAAGCACAGGATAGGGCCAAGTGGCGTGCCTTGGGAGAGGCCTATGTCCAGCAGTGGACGAGCATAGGCTGATGATGATGATGATATAATTATTATTTTACCTGAACATTTTACGTCCTTACATTTTTCTTGCCCCGGTAGTAACCTTAGTAAAACGAAACACATCTATGCATGTAAAGCAACGTTAAGGAATGATTTATGTAACTACAAAACGTACAGGAAGTCGTTATCAGACGGCCCAACCAGGGAGAAGGGTACAAAACGATATTTTCTGCCCGCTTTTTATGATAACGCTAAGGACTGTGGCATTTACATTTTATTGCAACGTGAGTATTTTGTTAACTTTGAATACGATAAAATCATAGAAGAGTAGTCACGCAAATCCCGTATTGTTCGATTTTATTATAAATAAGGAATATCTCCGAAGTCTGGTATTTAAGACACTGGCAAATGTCACCACTGCTTAAAATATTTTACTGTTATCAGTGCCTACAGATACAGTATTCATTATGCTGAACGACATGCATTCATTATGCAACATTAGTCTAAAAGCTTATTTATTTTGTTGATGTTCCAGCAGCCTCGTTGAGAGCCTGTTATTTCAGAATAGGCATGCTCTACCTTAGGCCGGAGTGTCGCTAATAGTAGTGTGGTTGCGCCCTGCTGGCTAAATGTGTAGTTGTACAAAGTAAAAATAAAAGAAAAAATATTGATATACGAAAACAAAAAATACTGTCGCGTCGCTCATTATAATACATGTCATATCTTTTGCCACTGATGCTGATGTCTTAATGATAATTTATTACAACACCTAACGGCACGGATAAAATACACTTCACAGTGCTAGTCTGCTGCAACTGCAGGCGCGCCACAGACGCCATAGCTGGCTTGTGAACGCGCGAGACTAGCAGATGTTCGTGCAGCACGTGTAGATTATGCAGGGGCAGCAACAGCCACCGCAGCACCCGCCGCCGCATCCTCCACAGTATCTTCCACAGCACATCTTGGCTTATGAAATCGATAGAGTAGGTACAGTAGATAGACTTCCGAAGATAATAATAATAATAAATAAAACTTTTATTTGTCCAAATAAAATGGTGTACAATAATGAAAAAGAATATTTTTACAAAAGTATCTTTCTTACATACTATTGTACGTACGTATTGTACGATGTATTACGTACGTGCTGTATTGTACTACAACAAGATGTACCCTGTGCTTCACTGTAGGACAAGTCCTGTGTTGTTAAGCACAGTGTCTTTCAAAAAAGGATATAACACGTACCTACTAAAGTAACTAACTAATAAAGGACTAAAAATATTAAAGTCTACACACAAGATTTTAAGGTTAGTTTAAGGTAAGCTACACATAACAAATTCCACTGGAGTAGGACATGCAAGATGGCTATTAGCATTGGCGATATTTAGACTTGGAGGGCAGATCCATCAAGGGGATGCTCTGAACAAGAAAAACCTACTTTACTGACATGTCTATGCCACAAGGGAGAGGCGACACATCAGTAGATACACACGGCCTGATGGTGGTGGTACCTAAGTTATTTTACTTCGTAATAAAAAAAAAAACAAAATGACATTAGATATTAGGTAATTTATTCACATACTAAATAAATAAATCTTAGGACACATTTCACACACGGCTGGTTAGCCCCATACTAAACAATTTCCTTGTTTGTATTATGATTGCTAACACAACTGATAAATAAACACATAAATACATGATATCGATACATATTTAACACCCAGACTGACAGCCAACAAATTTAGCTTATTACAATGATAATGGCCGTGCCGGGAATAGAATCTGGCACTGGGTTGGCAGTCCGGCATGGTAACTATTATGCAAACGAGGTGGTTAAATTTACATATATACATAGCTATATAAACGACTAGCTGACCCGGCAAACATTGTTTTGTCTTGTTAATAAAACTATTTCAAGAAAACTGACCGTTGTTGTACACATGTCTTTGTCTGACAGTTATGTGAAATCTCAAAATTTTACATTTTAAGTAAAATTTTCATTTAGTCTTTAAGTAAGCATAATGATGAGACATTATTCGCAAGTCTCAGTACCTTGTTTTTGGAAATGTCACCGATGAGTTTCATGT
Source organism: Mellilla xanthometata (assembly GCA_035578125.1). Classification (NCBI taxonomy): domain Eukaryota; kingdom Metazoa; phylum Arthropoda; class Insecta; order Lepidoptera; family Geometridae; genus Mellilla; species Mellilla xanthometata. The sequence continues at coordinate 9,115,944 of JAPUBQ010000001.1, forward strand.
AATCTTCTTATATTTAAAATGTCCATGTCACAATGTTAGTTACCGTACTCCTCCGAAACGGCTTGACTGATTTTTGACAAATTTTATATGCGTATTCAGTAGGTCTGAGAATCGGCTACTATGTATCAATTTTTCATACCCCTAAGTGAGGTAAAACAACGTTTGCCAGGTCAGCTAATAATAATATAAATATCGTCATCATCAGCCATCATTCATTAAGTTAATTTTACATATTTTTGGCAATTCAAACACAATCTTTAAAAGCTATTGCCTATATATTTTTCTGACGTGTAATCTTCGATATATATTCTGCTCTAAGCGTATAATATAAGCTTGTTGTATTATTGTGAGCTCTGCGCACACTCTCTTTCACTAACTCACATGCAATAAGTTTATAATAGGTTATTTATGCTTTTTAAACAATTAAATATTATTGTATAGCTAGGAACTAAACACTGGCATTGTACACATCTTAAGATTTATGCAAAAATAAAGACTCTTTGAAATTGACACTGAAAATCTCATTAAAATCCATTCGGTAGTTATTGCGTGAAAGAGGAACAAACATCCAGACATCCGTACAACGCGTTTATAATATTAGTAGGACGTTGTCTGTAACATTTTATTCCCGAAACCGACTACGGCTTGCGTTACACAAAATTCCTTTTTACGACGCCCGCGGTTAATGCCGTGACAAATATATGTGCGTATATTTACCGTACATGTTATTTCCCAATGGAAACAATCTGAAAATTGCCGGCTACACGTGACAAAGTGCAGATTTGGCGCGAACTGAGACAATTCCCTCGGGATCATCTGTGAGATAAAGAGCTTACTGACTACAGGGTGTGATTCAGGTACGTTGTAAACACATATATAATATCAAATTTCCCTTGCAATCCAAAGAGGCAATGCAGTAAGCCTGATGGGCACGTTTGGGCGGGTGGCTTAATATTTATTTTGTTATTATTATTTTTTAGTTTACAAAATTTTCGTCTTTTCTATGCTTTGTAAATATTCTTAAGTCCTGTAAATTATATTACTACATCAATTTATTGAATAAATAGAATGATATCATATATATGTATATGATATTATATATGTGTTTGCCGACCTCGTTGACGTAATGGTTACCATGCCGGACTGCCAATTAGAAGGTTCCGGGTTCGAATCTTGGCACCGCCAACATCTTTATGCTTAACTAAATTTGTTGGCTGTCGGTCGGATGTTAAATATGTATCTACATAAAATATGTATGCATGTATGTATAGGTAATATATCAGTTGTGTTAGCGACCATAATACAATCTTGGAAATATTTTACATGAAAGAAAATCTTAAATATTTATTTAGTGTACTTCCGCTGTGACCGGAAACCAAAATAAGAAAAGCAAAAAAAACATCAAAACATTAAAAAAAAATTGGTGTGTTACTCCGACCGACCTATGTTTGATACTTTGATGTTTTCTTTGCTTATCTTACTTTGGTTTCAAACCACAGCGGAAGTACGCAAAATTTTTCAGATTTTCTTTGATCTACAATGGATTTCCGCAAGGTAACGCAGGGTAGCAAATTCTGCAGAGTCAATAGGTTGCATATAATTTATGATTAAATTATTACATATTATAATAATAAAAATGAACAAAGTTTACATTGTGCCGTTGGTGCTCTGAGTCATTCCAAAACATTTAGGTACACCACTCCCTTAAGCTGCTTAATTTACCCAAAAATGTGTTTATTATAATGCAGATGGAGGTTGCGATTCTTAACACGTGTCGTATTGTGAGAAAATTCTTACAAGACGACACAAACTCAGAGCAGACTTCAGAACTCGACACTCACTTGGTCTAGGCCCGTGATGTGTCGTAAACTACCGGAATTCTTCTAATTCCGAGAAATAAAAATGTACGAATAATGATAATAATCATTTATTTTGCACCAATAGGATATACATACAAAGCAGATTACATATAGGTAACAGTTAACTTATTTTTTATCTTCTTATCACCTTTCGTAATGATTCAGTTGCCCCTCTCGTATAAGCCTTATTACGTGCTAGCCGCGATTCCCGATATCTCTCCTACAGAGCTGTCGACGTAGGGCTGCTATTAACTAAGTGAATTGACATGCAAAGCCTCTTATGTTTGAATAATTTGGCTGAAATACCTCCTTTGTGACTCACGGGCGTTTAAACTGGCTCGAAAGTTGGATGTGAATTTCGATGTAGCGTATCATAGTTGGTAAGTGGTTTAATTTATATGTTTTGAGGCATACTAGAAAGAAAGACAGAACACATTTATTTCTGACACAGAAGACACATACATAAACATTATTTTAAATTACATAAAACGAACCTGAAAAAAAGAAGAAAGACAGCATAGTACGTGTCGTAGCGTCCGAAAAAGGTCAGCCCTCAGTATAAACTCTACAGATTTCCCTACAGAACTGAAATAAAGGAATTAAGATTACGATAGAGTTTGAGTGTTTTTAATAAGATGTTTTCATTTCAAATGGTGAAATTGTTGTTTACTCTTTTTTTATACTTTTATTTACATTTGAAAAATGTTTAATTAAATGCCACCCTTGATACGAAAAAGGATTTGCTTGTCTATTACTAGACATACCTAAGTGTGATAACGTTTGAAAGAAAAGAAAGATATATTTATTCGTAACATGAAAAAAAAACACAAAAAATGAAAATTTATTTAAAACATACAAATAGTCTAAGAGCCCGTGAAGATCGTCCTTCACCGATCTGATAACCAGATGAGACGTATTTTTTATAAACAAATATGCCTAAAATTGCTTGCCTATCGAAAAGTGCTCATGGCTTTTTTTTTGCGCATGCTCGTGTATAGTCAAATGATAATTTAGCTACAATTATCAAAAATAAAATAAAATTCTAACAGTTCAAAATCGTAAAAAAAAAACACGTCTCATCTTGTTATCAGATCGGTGAAGGACGATCTTCACGGGCTCTTCTACTACAATATTTATGTTTCAATCGTGTTTTTTATCATTGTTATCTAGATTGTTACTAATTATAACTGTATATAATAACGCTCTTATAATGCGAAATATCACTAAGGGCACTCTATTTACTATCCCTTTTTGACCAAACGTATAAAAGAAATAAGCATCACAATAAACCTAGCCTAAAAGGGTAGCTTTACAAATTATAAGAATAAGCGTTATTCGTACGAGCACATTTTTTGTCATAAAAGACCTAAATTCTGGCAGATTCTAGGACCGAAATCGAGAATGTTGTGTTGATAAAAAGGTTTGTTTGAAACCTTTCCAACCCCTTCTTATGTACTAGCATAGTGTTTGACGAACGATAAAAATATCGGTCTCGGTTTTTATAGCTCAAAAAAATACTTGGTATTTTTAAGGTGGTATGGGAGTAATTTATAGCAAATCCACACTACATGTTTTTTTTTTATTTCTTAAGTTGCATGAAGGATCAACGTTACAAATGCTGGGACTCGAGGCCTCTCACGAGGTGAGGGATATGTATAGGCAAAATATATCCACCACGCTAGCCAAGTGTACTTTGGCAGATGACATACCTTTTCGGATATTGAACTCCTCAAACATGTTGTTATCCTCACGACATTTTCCTATATCTTCAAAGCGAGTGAAAATCCACACATAACTTGAAAAATAAGTAGTTGGTGTAGATCTGGAATCAAACCGGGGGCCGTCAGATTTAAAAGATACGTTTCACACCGAACCATAGTCATCTGTTTACGTACTAAGTTAGTACGAGTACTTGAGACGTACATAATATGTGAACTACGGTGCCTCCTTGTAAGTTGTCAGTTACGTATACGACAGTTTTTTAAATACATGAACAAATCTGACCTCAACCCATTAATAAAAATCGCATAATCAGATTATAGGTTTTGAAGATAAATAACAACATTGGTTTGCAAAAACACACAACTTGCTACATTTTCTTTGTACTCTAACATTCTCTCACCTTCGTCTCCGTACGTTTACAAACGTGTTCTAGCGTGGGTTGGATGACAAGTTCAATGTAGGTTCCAGCTGTCCAAGTCATTTGCCCTGGAAAGCCTTAAAAACACTTCACATAAAAGAAAAAAGCTATTCTTCTTTCACAGAAAAGAAAAGGGAAGAAAATTCAGATCGACCTACTTTCTTCAAAACTAAACTTAATTTTAAAGTAAAAATACATCGTTGATGTAGAAACCCGATCTGTTTTTATCTGAGAATTGACGAGCACTCGGGCGGAAGGAATTCTCTGGAAGACGCTCTGTCTGAAACATTATCCGTGTAAAAGCAATGCTATTAGATAAATGGTGCAGAAGAAAAGATTCTATTACATTTTAGTTTACAAATATCAGTTTAAACGATTGTGCTACAAAGCTTTTTTCTTAAATAATGTCCTTAAATTTTAAGCCTGTGATAGTAAGCATTGGCAGTTTTGTATTGATAAATTAATTAGATATTGTAAAAAGTTGCGGTAAAAATACGTTCTATTACGAGTTTATGTACATATCAATCTTATATCCAAAGGTGCTTTGAACATCTTCGGCGTAGACCCCTTAGTAGCGGCTGTAGTAGCGTTTACGTATTTTAAAGATTATAAAGACAAACAAAGAAATAGAGTGTCTACAATTTGACATAAGAAATTCTCTATTTCGTTTCGAAGTTTTCAACATATTAAATACTTAGATGTTTTCAACATATTAAATAGATATCTTCAACATATTAAATCAAGTAATAAAGGGTCAACTTTTCAACTATCATGTCGACAATTTGTATAACTCCCATTTATTTTGATGTTGGTGTTGGTGTGTGGTTCCAGGCGCTAACGTTCTCCGTCATCGCGATTATCAATATGAAAGAAAGTGTGAAAAGAAGTCAAGATAAGCAAATACATACATATGTGAATCGCCACGGGTAAGAAACGATTAGGTTAATTTCTATTTTCTTGTACTTAACTTGAAAATTAGATAAAAGGTACACATTTTATATGAATGAATGAATGATTTATTTGTTTATAAAACTAGGTACATAGGTGGTATTATAAAATCTCATAAAAGTTAAAATTATTTACAAATAAAAATGTATGTAGTGATTCCTTTAGCTTTTGCCCGTAGGCCTTACAGACATGAGTTTAATATTTAGTATGAAGTTAATATTTACAAAAACACTTAGTCATATGTTAAAACTCATATAAAATATGTACCTTTTTACATACAGGTACATATTCATATAGAATATGTACCTGTACTCTTTAGTAGGCATTTGACCAGCAGAGTGCATCAGTGACACTCTAGCCTAAGGCAGAGCATGCCTAGTCTGGAAAATCTGGCTCTCAAGTAGACTGCCGGAACACACCGTTAGGTGCTTGTCACCACCGTAGTGGCAGGTGACGGGGCCACAGACCTGACCCGTCACGAGGGACCTAGGATGTCGGACTGGGGTTGTCCGGCGTCCATTGCACTCATGGTCCCCTAGGTGGTTGCAGTGCAACACGTGCACTGCAAGGGGACTCATCCCCTGAGGAGGAGTCTCGCAGGCTAGCCGAGGTGGGCGGGGTGGTGGGTTAATGCGGAACCTCATCCTGCCCTTTCCGGTGAGGAGGCCATCGTGAGGTTTTAGTCGGTGGTGATGCCCTTCTGGCATCGTGCCCGACATACCCCACCCACCTCCCCGGGTGTGGTGGCCATGCGTAAATTCATTTCCTCACGTTAAAAAGTTGAAAAATTGGTGCATGTCACCAGATTATCAACTTGTGGGTGGTTACCAGCTAGGCGAGCACAAGAAAATGCTCTACCATCGTGCGAGTTTTGCGTAGCTTCAAAATCGAGTGAAACATCCGATCAAAAAGTTTGTAAACGTCGACTTTACTTTACTTTTGTTAAGTTCATGTTTAACCTCATAAAATGGCAGTTATTATAGATCTGTGGGTGAGGAAAGCAATTATAGATATAGGCGGAAACTCATCGAATGAAATTGGAATTCGTCCAGCCTGTCCATTTAACTTTAGATTACTTTCTCAACATTTATTTTCTTAAGGTGAAGATTAAGAGGTTTTTTCGCTATATATCGTAAACGGTAAAAAAACGTTTAAATAGCTTAAAGGCGGTCTAAAGAACTAAAGAACTAACTACTCTAAGAATATTTATACTTATTTTGGTACACTTCAGACTTATCAATACAAAAATAAACTGGTTCAACAATTTTACAGTTTTATTTCTAATTCATGAGTGTAGTTGTAATCAAAATAAGTATAATTCTTAGGCAGTGGCAACGATGAACGATAAACGAGTAGAACTAGAAACTATAAACGAGTTGGCGAGAAGCGAGTGTAGTTTCGATAGTTTTGTCGCCGGGCTATAAGCGGGTGTGTAAAAACGACGAGCGATTACTCGCACGTCTACATTCAATGCTGCACTGTATAGAAATGATGAAGCGGGCGAGTATCGCTGAACGAGTATTGCTGAGCGAGTTTATTTTTGAAAGCTCGTCGCTTAAGCGATAAAACTAGTAAAGAGCCGTCGCCGGCAGTGTGAACAGTCAGCGATCAACTATTTGTATGTGCATCTTTTTTATTTACACGGAATATTATATCTATATCAAACGTTTATTTTACTCGCCGTTGGTGGGACCACTTTCTTAAAGTGGTTCTTTAGACGGTACTTTAACAGATTACGATTTATAGCGAAAAAAGTATTAAATCAGGATTTTAACCTATTTTCGCCTTAATACAGAGTGGAGTCTTAAGTGGCAAACCGATCGGCTGGACTTCGCTCAGAGTTTGTTTTGAGGTAACAAGTTTGACAGTGTGTTATCGCTTTGTGTGTTTGTGAAGTTTTTTAAAGAAAATTGACGTGATCAAAACTTGTGTATTATGGTTGGTACTGCTTATTTCTTAATGTTTTTTTTATTTAACCAGCAGAGCGAGTAACCACATGGGCTAGTAACACTTTGGTCTAAGGTATGGCTATGCATGGGCATGTCTAGTTTGGAATAACTGGCTCTCAGGGAGGCTACCAGACTCGCAATTGGTAACACTCACTGACACACACACAGGTGGTTGGCGACAAGTTTTTTAACTTGCTGGTGGTTGCTAGCCAGGTAAGCACTAGAAACTACGCTACCATCATCTAGATTAATCACTCCTAGTAAAAAATAATAATATAACCGCTAGTTCTGGTTAATGGATGGCGTACCGTGTTCACTTTTTTCTTTAATGTGTGCGATAAATATTATAAGTATTTTAAACAAATGAGTGTATGTATTTAACACAAAATATTTTAAACATGTAAAAAGTACTCGTATAAAAATAGCCTTTGTTGTATCGATATAAGCGGCATATTTTAATTAATGACTAACAAGATTAAAGGATTAAATGGGGCGGCGTGTAACATAATACTCTGTTTTTCCTGTTTTGTAAAAATATTTTATTTCAAACTCCACACTTTTTTCTGGCAATTTTCGAAGGTTCTCTGTAAATATTTATTTTTAAAATTTCTTGAATTAATTGATTATTAAGGCAGCACAGAAACGTGTCTTCTTTTTCTAGTATTTTTCCTCCCTACATCTCTATAAATATTTAATACGGATATGGCTACAAACCGAATCGAAATTGAGAAAAAAAGCAAAACTAATTTTCTGCCTTTGATGTTTTCATAACAAATTCTGAGAACTGCTCTAGAAAGATGTGATAGTAATGAGATAATATTTTTCTAATGTTTTGTAGATAAATATTTCTAATATATATGTCCAATAGTATCCAATTTTACGCCATGTCGGTCACAGATGGGCTTTTTTCGGGGCTCTCCTATGAATCTACCAAAATACTTGTTGGGAGTCACAAAGGGAATTGTGACTCACAACCAATGATAATATTATGCTACTTGATGGCCAATATATAAGCAATATCTCATATTGGTACTGTTCTCTGGTGCGGTTACGGGATGGGGTGCAAGCTAAGTGATTATAGTTATAATAACTTCTTCTTAGTCAGACACTCTTGTCAAAGTGGTCGTGGCTGTTGATACGCAGGGTTGCGTCTCGTCGTCGCCGCTCGCTTCCAAGGCAGCCGCACGTCTACCGATATAGAATGCGCATTCTTACAATCCCCTGCGCACTCTTGTCGACTTCAGTGAGCAATCTTATCCACCCGCTAGTGTAAGAATGCGCATTTCCAATTATTCGTTTTTCCGTTTATAGTGATAAAAGTGTTAAGATTTCATTAACAATACTCTTTAATTATGTTGCCTAATGATTAAGGTCTAAGAATATATAACGTTGATTTCTCTAAGATTTTTTATTATTTTTTTATCGCTGCTCAATCGTTAAGTGCGCGATCTTAAACCACCCTACCCTACCTCCATTGGAGACGGCTTTGCATTGCGAACACATTGTATTTCTGTAAAGTTAGTAGTACCTACTGGTGATCAGGTCAATCCAGCGCCTGGGAGATTGGCCTCGTGTATCGTGTAGTTATAATAACTATTTGTATTAAAATAACTATGCGTAGGTCAGTCAGTTCACAGGGCCGAAGACTAGTCTCTTGGGACAATTGTTGCATAAAAATTTAGACAAGCATCTTAAAGTTAAATGAGGGTAGTTTTGTGCTGTGCAGATATCCAGTAAGCAAAACTCAGCGAGGCGCAGTCTCTGAGAAACCACCAAGAAGCTCACTTGTATCGCTCGTGCATCTATGTACTTATGTCACGCCAATAATTATTAAAAACGCTGCGTTTGTAGTTGCATAATAAAATTCCGACCCCGTTGGCGTAATGGTTATCGTGTCGGACTGCCAACCAGAGGGTCCCGGGTTCGATTCCCTGCACGGCTAACATCTTTGTATTGAACTAAATTCGTTTTTGGATTTGACACCCAGACCTGTCGGTCTGCGTAGGTATTATTATTTATCAGAACGGTAAGAAACAATGGTTATAAAACAGTGAGTCGAGAAAGAATACTTGGCAAAAAATGAAAACAATAATAACACAGTTATATCTTGAAGACATTTATTTAAATCAAGTCAAAATAAAATACATAAAAGTAATTAAAAATACAGGCATTTACGACATATCTTTAAATGGTCTTAAACTTCTATGTTTCTTACAACTTTATTTGAATTTAAATTATAGGTAGTTAATATATAATTACATAATTATATATGCTAGGTTGTTATACGAGTATTATAACTTATACGTAGACGAAATGCACATACTTTATAAATACATATATAACTAATTTATTTTATAAACCTAGATTTTAAACTAAGAAGTGATTACTTTTACTGTTACTTATTTTTATTTATTTATGCATGAGTAAAATGGTGATTTACAGTGAACAATAATTTAAATAACAACGTTAATTAAGATATTCATATATTGGATAACTTTTATTGAGGTCCCTCAAGTCCACTAATACGAAAAAAATGCATACTTTTTAAATATACATTCCTATTCATTTTCTTTATACACGTATTATAGAAGACATCAACAGGCTATTTTTGTATGACTTTACTAAACCTGAAATCTTTTAAGTTTTTCTTTACTTAGATATTGTCGTTAAAAACTATTCATAGTTTATTTAATAGTTAAAATTTGTAGTGTTATGTTATATGACCAACAATATTATGTGTTACTAAATACCATAGAAAATATTTGTATCTACAATTATACTTACTACTACTAAAATAAATATGGTTAGGTATATAACAAAGATATTTTTAAGACGAGATGAGTAGTAGATAGATAGATAGAAAAACTTTATTGGACATAAATAAAGTATACAATTTAAAAGAAAATAAAAAGTATTAGCTCCAAATAGGTGGCCATATCACTCAAGGTGATATCGACCAGGCTGAGTGATGTGTACAAGATAATTTGTTAGCTACATTACAAATAATTTACATATTTTCATTTGTAATGTTCATCATAGTTTTACTATAATATTAATCTCCTATACAATTTAAAACACTATCGATATGATATAAAAATGTATATTACAAATAGCGCTTTGTTTCCCAATTTCTTTCTTACTATACTAATATTTAAGTATTATTTACTTATTAGTAACATACATATACGTAGAAAAGCTTTGGCAATATTTAAAATCTATTATATTTATATTAATAGTAATTTGATGCTTAACTAAAGTGCTTTGGTAACGTTGCAAGAAAAACGGGGAAAAATGGTGACCACTACTAAAACTAAAGGAAAAACATAACTAAAATAAAGATTTTTTTGTAGTACTAATATTAGTTACATCGTCGATTACAAGATTTTAAGCATTTTCTAATTTAAAATACAAATATAAGTATTAAAATGTGACAAATATATATGTACATTAAATTTTTGACTTCACAAACAATGTTCACGACACTTATTTGACTATTTTTGATCAGACGCAGCGATTCTCCCTGGCTATTCAGAGGGGTAATGCCGCTAGCATTTAAGAGAGCTTCGGTGTAGTGCAGAAGCTCAGAGAAAATAACTTAGTAGTTTTCATTAAATTAAAAAGTATTCAAAATCTTATGTTGTCATGTATTAACAACATATATGACATATATGTATGTAAATAACATTAGAAGCTGCTACTGCTCATCGCTATACATAATACGAGTATGTGCTCGCTAGTCAGTATTTGTTAAGTTTGACATTACGAAGACGTGAACATGTGCATTATGCACACAGACAAGTACATCCAACTACACAAACGAACACACAAACATTTCGTATTTACCATACTACAAACAGGTAAAAAACAATCGGTACATTTTGATATAAGAGCAATAGACTATCTATATATACATCGTAATGACTAACCTGATAAGAAATATTTTTTTTGTAATAAATAAAAATTAAATTGATATACATATAATATCCCAGAAACCAAGAAAAATAATAGACTGTAAAATGCTAGTTATAATAAAAAGTTGTCTAACAATATATGTTTCAACTTTTTTCGTTATTACTTTAAGTATAAAGTCTTTGTATAATATAATTATATACATGCAAATTTCACTGAACTAATTCAAGACAGTAAGCTTCCTAATTCAAGCAATATATAATTTAACAGTGAGAATTTTTTTAACGACTTTTCAAAGTAACATTTCTTAATCATTATTACACTCCTTACCTAACCTACCTATCTTTTACAATAAATCAATATTCAAAATGGTTTCGATTCGGACTATTATTAGCTGGACTGAGTGTAGAAACTTTCGAAACTTCCGCTTGATTTATAAAACACAAACCATTTGGAGATCTTTGATCGTTTATTTCACTTTTGGAAGTTTCAGCATTACAAGTTAAATTCGAAGCATAGTTATTTGAAAATTGGTTGTTGGGAAGATAGTTAGGAGATTTCAAATTGTTTGCGAAAGTTGGACCGCTACTGGTTGAATTACTGTTAGCATTGTTGTGATTGGCTAGTATACGACTAGAAGTGCTGTCATTTGTTGGTACATTATTTTGTTTGGTAAAATCACTAGCTAATTCGATTGCGTCGCGTTCATTGGTTGGTTCTTGCTTAGCTTCGTTGTGATTGGTTGAAATGTAGTTAGGGTTGTCGTTATTAGTAGAAGTGAAGGGTAATTCAGTAGTTTCGAGGAATGCGACGTGGCGGAGAGGTGTGAAGGCGGGAGAGGCCGGGAGGGAGCCGTCGGGGCCGGCGTCCTCCTCGGGCAGTGTGCGAAGGCGCGTCAGCCTCCCCCGCCCCCCCACTCACACTGGGGATTGCTCGCCGCTTGCGCTGCCGATGTAATCCTGCGCAACACAATGGTGGCGATTCAGCGGCACACACGACTAAACTAAATTTAAAGAAGCCCCGTCTCTTTTCATCTTAGGTGGCCAGAAAGAGACGGCACGTTCTGAACCATAGTCAAAACAACTAAAATAATGTCAAATGTAGAAAATGATAACGGGGCTTTTTTAAATTTAGTTTAGTCGTGTGTGCCGCTTAATCGCCACTAATGTCATTTCTAAATACCTTAACCGCATGTTCAGTGTGGTTATACAGTACTCGTAAATCACGCCGAACAAATGAAATTGAAATTAGCTTTATTCTGTAGACATATTACACGTACATAGAATCGTCGTTTTTATCATAGAATATTTATTTTAATTTAATTTAACATGGGACAAAGTATGAAATAAAACAATTTCAAACTATGGCGTTAATTCGATGTTACAACTAGCCGATAGCTCAACTATAGGCAAAGCACGAACTCCCTAAGAATATGAAGTATATATATTTTTTTATCCTTGATAGGTTAGCGTTTGACTACAGCTAGCCTGATGTTAAGCTGCATTGCAGTCTACGGTGTGGTACGCTTACCTAGAAGATACCTATTAACTCTACTTTTGAAGGCCCCCGGATGATACCTCTCAGGGAACAAAGACTGAGGTAGTGAGATCCAAAGCTTTGCAGTCCTCACAATAAAGGTCAAAGCAAAGCATTTTGTACGAAAGTTTGGAACTTCAACTCTGTATCGGTGTCTCTTCACTGACTTTCTGCTCGTTCTGTAGTAGAACGGAGATGGTGGAATCAAATTATGAAGTATACATATAAATTATGTACATATTTATATATTCACGCTATGATCTGTAATCACTAAAAAATTAAACATTTAAACAAATATTAATTAAACAATAAACAGTCAAAATCATGCAATAAAAATTGCTTTCAGATTATTCTCGCTTTATTCCGTACGTAATATTAGTTACGTTTCAGGAACACACGAGTTTCAGTACGATTGTAAACATTTTGCGCCAGATATGTGGTTTTCTGACATGACATCAATCAGAAACGGTTGAAACGGTGGTGTTGCGAACATAAAACAGTATTTGGCCAGCAGCAATAATCATTCACTATTTGATCCTCATAAAATGAGATTTCTAACGGAAAAAACTTCCTAGCTTACTAATATTACTATGCGTGCCAACTAAGAATAGGATCGCGCTTGCTTCAACTTCACACGATAACTGTCAAAAAAGTACAGAAAGTAAAGAAAGCTTAAAAAAGAAATTTAATAATTATTTTTTGGTTCATGGATATAAATTTAATTATTCTTGATTTTATTATTGGATAATTTTGGATTAATTAATTCTACAGGTAAGAAGTACCCAAGGCAAATTAACAATACCTAAAAAAATCACGTGACGAGACATTGGTATGGATAGTTTCGACTTAAGTGCTGTAAACAGTATAATAAACTATTTTTATTTGGTACAAAAAGAAGTGACAACAATGAGAAAGAAATTATATTTTTATAAATATGCTTTTGCTTTCAAACCCTACTCATTTATAATTAATTTGCCGTAAAATGTATAAGAAATAGCAAAACAGGGTACATTAAACATAAACTGAATATAATTTGTTCATAAAATTTTTTGCACACCATACACTTTGGTTATGAAGTTTGCGCGTATGATTGAGTAAGATGGCGGTTTTGACAGTCCTATTCTTAGTTGGCACGCATTATAAATAGATGTTTGATGTTCGTGTTTACAAGTTACAGGAAGCAATGTTTGGCTAACGCTAGAGTTTTAGTTTGTTTTGTTATTTTTGGGAGCAGAAAACTCGTATTAAGACTACTAAAATCAACTACCAAACGCTAAGTCTAAGGGAAAGGGCTAGTAAACAATCATAACTACATATAATATAATATGAACGGCTAAACTGTGGAAAAGCTTGCCGGGATTCCAGTTTCCAATGGACTGCTACCTCACTCTTCATGGCAAAAGTGAATATTTTTCTTCTAGGCAAGCGCTCTCTTGGGCGGGGAGAGCAGCGGCAACGCGCGAAGCGTTCCTGTCATACGTATCCGTGTCCCCATCGTAAGATGGGACACCGTGAGGTTATAGTCGGCCCCTCTGGCCCTCGACCCCGATATACAAGGCTTGTGGCATAAATGCATTTCCACACGGAATAAAAGGCATGCGCTTTTTATCCTATACAGCAATACCATTTAACACCAAGTGAGCTACTGTCGTAAGTGCACGCCCATCTTTCAACTAAAATAAATAAATACAGAACTCTTAGTTCCACCTATTTTTTATTATTACCTAAGTTCTACTCACAGCATGATGTCGCCCCTCCAGCGGTGGTAACAGCGAGGTCCGCGGCACTAGCAGGGTGGTTGTGGTGGTCTCGGAGGCTGCACTCTCGCGCTTCGACGGGTGGTGGTACAACCTGCCCCACAACCCAGTTAGCAGGCTCTATTACGTCTGTCCGTCACCGGGGTGTTTAATCATATATTAATATTTTTATAATTACTGAGCTATACCACCCAGTGTCTGTTCAACGAATGTAGCTAATAGGGAGATAATGGCGTATGATTAAAAAGTTAAACATAAAACTTAAAAACATTAAAATAACGTTATTTAAACAAGGATTTTACAATATTAATAAGTAGGATCTAGACTAATATACTAACTAGTTGGCAGTTTTTTTCTAATATAATATATATTATGATGTATTGCCGTTGAATTTAGTAATGTTCTTTCATTCTTGTCTAAGTTATTATACATTTTACTGATCATTGCTCAAATCCCGTTTCAAGATTTAACAAGCATATTTTTTCCTGCTTTTTACGGCTACTCTCTATCTACTATCAGAAATAGTACCAACCAGTGTCTGTTCAATGAATGTAGCTAATAGGGAGATAATGGCGTCTGATTAAAAAGTTCACAGTTTTTTTTTCTAATATTTATATTATGATTTTTTGCCGCTGAATTTAGTGCTGTTCTTTATTCTTGTCTAAGTTATTATACATTTTACTGGTCGTAACTAAAACCCGTTTCAAGATATAACAAGCATATTTTTTTCCTGCCTTTTACGGTTACTATCATTGAGCTATCATTGGTTACTATTATCAATATTACGAGATCTATTTCTGTCTTTCATTTACTAATATATTTCTGTCAAATGCAAATTGTCATATAGTAATTTGAGATGTCTCGTTTCAAGATGAGACTTATTTCTATCAGGAGGTATGAGATCGAAATAACTCCCTTTTAATGATTTGAGTGTCTGCTATTAAGAATGATATACATACATTGTATATTTGAAGAGAGGTTAAGGTCGTTCATGCATGTTTACCCTTATTAGTCTAAGCTATTATCCTTTTCATGCGGTTAAATCCCTCAGGCTCTTCTGGATGCTCTTTGTTAGAAATTATACTCACTATTATAGGTACAAAACAATTCCCATAAGGTTAAATTTAGCATACATTTTGTATTACTTTAACTTGATGAGTTATTTATACGCATCATGTGAAAATTAATATATGTAAAACTTACATTGCTCAGAAATAGAAACAGTTTCATATTTGCTATTTTCATTCTTATTTTTATTTTGTTTCAGTAACTTCTTTTAGTTTTTTTTTATTCGTTAATTCGTCCCTTATGTTTGAGTTGAAAGCAGGTTGAGGTTAGTCCAGCTATAAGAGGTTAAATTAAAACCAAATGACAAAAGCAGATTAAAATACTGTTTATTATAAACAAAAATAAAAACTTGGTCCAAATCCACATATTTTCTACAACTTAGTTATTCTTCATAAATGCAAAATCTCCGTTCCTTAGCTCGGAAGTATCCTGTCGTCTTCAAACCGTGAGCCTAGTGAGGAAAAAATTATGATGAAATATGGATTTGGTTTGTTAACAATAAATAGAAGTATGTGTTGAATTAATAAAGGAAGTTGTAATGCGAGGAAACAAGGAGGGAGGAAGCTAGTAAGGAAGAGAGAATTAAAATCCTTTAAAGTTAAAGTTAAACAACAGATATGAATAACTAATTATTAAAAATATGTATTTAAAAAGTAGCAAGCGACGTGGCAGGAAATTAAACAAATGTTAGCGCGTGATTATTTCTACAAAGTTTTTTTCTTTATGCAACCTATCCATTTAATACCTACAACAAAAAGTAAGTTAAAGTAGAGAGTTACATATAACTGACACACAATCTCCTGGGGCTTAGAACATCTGAAAAAGCACTTCAGTTCTAGCTCACCTAAATAAAGAATACACTCTCTCACAGTACTTTCACTTGCATAATAAAGTGAGTTTGAATTTACTTAATGTTCTCTTTATTGAAGTGATAATCGATTCCAAATATATTCAGATTTAATTAGACGCGTTATCCCTCAATAAAACTATAATCTAGCCTACTGAGCGAATAAATAGTATGATACTTTAACATAAACCACTAATTACGTAAAGTCGCTGAGAGATCGGTAAACATACATAAAAATATACAGTTGAATACATAACCTCCTCCTTTTTTGAAGTCGGTTAAATATTGAATACTGTCCTAAGCACATGCTTATTGTTGGTTATCAATACGAAACATTCACATTTTATATATTATTATTGTACAGTTAACATCATTTTATAAAAGTAAAAAAAACAACGCTAAATTTTATGTTCGGAACTGTTTATCTTCTATGTAAGTAACTTTGAGTATGGAACAAAAAATACACAATATAATTAAATAAATTACAGAAACAGTTATAGAGACTACGAGTATATATCAATTGTCTGTGGTTATATGCACACACAGTCCCATTCTTGGAACCACAAAAATGTTTACCGTCTCTGGTGGAGTATGAGTCTAATTATATTTGTCGTAAACCAGTTAGGGCAAAAGTAAACCGATACGAGTCGCGGACGAATTTTGACGAGGTTATAATGAAGCTTCTGGAAGGTTCGCGAGTATCAAAATTTAATTTATGCGAAGCCGATAAGTGGAATGGTGTGTTTGGGTAATGAGACTCTTGACTTTGAAAATGCCATATTTTGATTGAGTTACCTAGTTTAGAATTCGCCGAATAAGAGAATCGCGTAATTATTATGCCAGAACATTTCCAAGAGCCATTAGCCGAAGGTTGCCGCCATTATCAATCATTACGAGCCTACATCTCATAATACTCGTATGTAATGTGTTTCTATTATATAATATACCTATGCAATATTTTCTGTGTAAGCTCTTTTCTTTCTTTTTATTCTTCGTATGTGGCTAATTTATGAGACTTTTTTAAATTTATCTTGTATGTCACTTATAGACATAGTATACGAGTACAATTCAGTTATATTTATATCAACATATTAATCGATGAATAAAAAAATATTCAGAGAATCGTTAAGATTTTTTTAGCTTGCTTTATCACCTATATTATGTATATTAATATCATGCATTGTGCACCCAACTAGATAAGCATCCTAAGCTATATCTTAAGCATCTAGTAGTTACTAGTTAGTTACTGTTAAGTTTTCCGATTTTATTGACCAGTACTGAGGTAACTGACTTTATGGTGGCTATAGTACGTCGAGAATAATCACTGTTATACTACGACTTCTGAAATATCACGAAAACAAAATATATGTCATTGCGTGGCAAAATATATACTCGTATAGAGAAGTGATATTTAGGTTCCGGTTCCAAACACAAACAAACAGGTACAAACGGGACTAAAGCTCCCTTACGAAAACTAAATTTTTGAATTGAGATTTTTGATTGAGAGTAAGAAAAAACAAGACCTTGTGGCAGAACATAACATCATGGGCGAAGTAAAGCACATCAGCTCCGTTGGTTCGGCCACGTGGAAAGTATGGGAGACGAACGGACTGTCAGGCAAGCATACTTGGGACGACCAATTGGCCGACGTACAGTTGGTCTTCCCAAGTATCGCTGGGAAGACCTAGTGCAGCAAGACTTGAGCGCACTTCATGCCACAGACTGGCAGGAGACATCACAAGATAGATAAGAGTGGCGTCTCTTAGTGTCGGCCAGGATCCATTTCGGGGTCAGCGAGCCATCATAGTTAGTTAGTTTGATTGAAATACGGAACAGGTATTTTATTTGCGTTATTTCGGAAGTTGTAGAACAAAAGTAGTTTGTCTTGTAGCAACGTAAGTACTATTGCATTTGTTGCGTTGTGAGCAGACGTTTCAAATATACAAACACTTACGAAACTGATTGGTTATAAATTACGTATTTTTTAGAGCGATGACAGCTCAGTCGGAAATGCGGCTAACTTACGTCCCGAAACGTGGGTTTATTCCCTGCCAATGTGCTTAAGCTTTAAGTGAAGGAAAACATCGTGAGGAAACCACAGCTTGATGGTAGGGCATTTTCTAGTGCTCGCCTGGCTAGCAACCACCCTTAGGTTTCAAAATCTGTTGTCAAGCACCTAACGTATGTTCCAGCAGCCTCTTTGAGAGCAGTTATTCCAGACTAGGCATGCTCTACCTTAGGCCAGACTGTCGCTTGTGTGTGGATACACGCCCTGCTTGTCAAATGTCTAGCTGTAATGAATAACAAATATATAACTATCAAGACATTGGTCCTTGTAGAGTGCTCCCATTGTCGGGGTGCACTTATATCACCTTACACACATATATAGATATATACACCCATATAGGTATATACACATATATAGGGATAGATCAAACACATAGTATATAGACCATAGTTACGTTACACTATACTGCTTGGAACACTCTGTGGAGACGTGTTGCTAGCTCGGCGGTCCGTGTGCGACTGTCCTCCGGCCTTTTTTTTTTTTTTTATAATGACTATGCTGTTGGCCTGAGGGGCCTCTACAGCGACACCGGACAAGTATCCTCCGGCCGCCGAGTGCAGGCCATAAATAGTGGTGGGGCGCCGTGACTCACCCGCACGTGCACTGACGCCTGAGTCAACCGCTAGTGTTCTTTCGCACTAGGCGGTTGACGCCGACGCGTACATGAGCTGTATACTACAGTCCTAATGTTTTGAAGTAGTACCTGATGCTCTCAGTCCTGGATCTCGGTGACCAATCCTTGGAATAAGAAGCTCCGCGCCGCCTCCCGCCACCGATGTTACGTCCAGTCTTCCACCTCTCCACGTGGTATCGTATCGCGTGCCGGACCTCAGTGTTCATAAAGCAGTAGAGGAAGGCTACTGTGAAACCCTGAGGACAATAATAGTACTTTAAAAAAACTAAAAAAAAACGCTTATCTGGCCGTTTTAAGTGGGTCAAAGAAGTCGGTTACAAACAAACATACAGGTGAAGCTAATATAAAGCGTGTAATAAAAATGATTTTCAGTTATAGGAACCCTACATGCACGCACCGGCTTAGGTTTAGTTTAATATTCGTAAGTTAGGTTTTAATGTTAATATTAGTGCATTTTAACACATTTTAAGTGCCGACTTTTTTTGAGTTCCGAGGGGAAGAGAAAGGAGTGAGTGTAGAAATTACGGCTGACAGAGAAGAGTGGAAGATAAAAATAAATTATAGAAAAAGGTATGGGCTTTATTCAATTTATTTAGTTTCAATTTCAAAATGTATTTATTTATTTAAGTCTAGCATCTAATGTACTTACACGTAACTATGATTAGGTTCATCATTTAATAAGCTTAAACTTATTTATAAACTTGTTACATGATCATTTAAATCTTAGATTATTGTGAATTTGATAAATAGTTTTATAATTAGAGCAATTAAAGTCTCGATAAAAAAGATATTTAATAAATATCTATTCAATAGGTAAGTAACGGAAGAACATTTATTAAGGTTACATTTGTTTTATTCAAATGATAAAGTTGAATGAAAATAAACTGGTTCTTGCATGAGAAGATATTGACAACAACAAATTAATCTTAGCATATTTCTAGAATTGTTAAATATTGATACAAGGATCCAAAAAAGTCTCAATTCTCATAACTAGTATACATTATATATATATAGCATAATATATTTCAATTTCTAAGGAATGCCTCTGGAAGCATATTTTTAGGTTTGTCAGAAAATATCTTTTTATATAAAAGTATACAAAAACCTTCTAACTAATACAAAACTCAAGACCTAAAGATCCTTCAGACATCGTACAAATACTGCGTGTGACAGAAATTCAGAAATCAGCAAAAAACTTAGTGAAAAGAAAGTGTAAAACTTGAAAACGAACCGATCTTGCGATGTTTGCTTAAGGGTTCTTGCCCTCTCAAAGAAGAAAAATGCGAATCTAGAAATTTCCAAGTTCAAAGTTTGGAAAATTAAAAAATGTATATAAGGAGCACTTGATGTCTTGAGTGGTAAAGTAATCTTTGCAAGCACTTAAGGCAAATCTTACATTTTTATCGTTAAAATCATAAGCGGTTAAAAGTATTAAAAAATAAGCCTAAGAATATTTATTTATACCACTTTTGGTAACAAACACATGTATGAATATGAAAAAGTTAATACATTCTCAATAAAGTTCTTCTTCGAAACTTGCCCGTGGTTAGTTTTAATTTTTCATTAAAGTAAAGCATTTAAACTGTACATCTAGGGATTACATTTATATAGATACATTTGCGTCAATAATAATCGTATATTCAGGCAAAACATTTCTCTTATCAAAACATTGATAAACATTACTTGATTGAGAATTTTCATATTCAACATGAGAGAGTTTGCTAGGCGAGCGCTAGTAAGAAAACTGATTTTTTTTTTATCAAATATTTTTAAGTACTTATGACTCAAACGTTGCAATTTGATCTGTAAATTTCCTCAATTTACAGATTATCTACTAATGTTATGAATCTTTATAAATGTTCACTGTTTCATTATTGCTATAGGAAAATTGCCTCATTATCCATTCTATTCAACCCTTTTTACAGCCTAAGTAACCAAACCCAATTTTATCACAAAATACCGAATAGTACAAGATTTTATGTAGATTATTATTACTCGAACATGTACCTAAGTGCCTTCTAAACCCATCCTTTATGGTCTTAAATGATAATGGGCAGCAGTTTGCTTAGGATTGGATTTCGTGCTAACGACATTTGCACACTACAATCAGAATATAATTTACCTACTTTAATTTAGCATTTTATAATTAGCTGTAATTCTTTTAATAATAAGATTGCGTTGAAAAGTGTAATATTGCGTCAAGTGTTTTCATTATTACATTTGTTTTTTTTTTAATATTAGGATCCAATTCACACACCATAGTGAACCGTTTCTAGTCAGTATTATGGTTGCTAACACAACTGATATACTACATATAAATACATACATATTTTATATAGATACATTTTTAACATTCAGACTGACAGCCAACAAATTTAGTTCAGCACAAAAAAAGCCGGGAATCGAACCCGGAACCTTCTGATTGGCAGTCCGGCATGGTAACCATTACGCCAACGAGGTCATCGTGTTGAAGCAATAAATTAGTGAGTAGGTAAAGACTATGATATTTTTACATTAAAAGGGAAGTTACCGTTTACGCGTAGCAGATGAAAACTTTGCTAGACTAGCCAAGAGAATATCAGTTATGTGTCAAAACAACGTCACTCGCCTGTCAGAAAAACAGTTTATATCGTAGACAGAGAAGGCAATAGACGGAGTCACATTTCCATCTCTTTTACTCAACAGCGAAACAGCCATATGTAAAAATAACATGCGTGAAAGAGAAAGGCTTATACTGTTTTTCTCTCTGTCGCTGTAACTGTTTGACACCAGCATATTTGTCAGTTTCGGTGTCAAACATTACTGCGATTCTGAGAATTTTGTGTTTTTTCGAAAAAATATCGTTTAAATTCAAGTGTAAGTGTTATTCTCGCGCGGTGAATAGTTTTGGACATCGACAGAATGGTGCAGTGTTGTATTTTGAGTTATTAGAATAAAACAGAACCTGGTTTATGTGATGTTACATTTCACAGGTTGGTACTGGCCTTTTTTATATACAATATATCTTCTAAAATCAATTCAAATATTAATTAAATAGGATTAATTCAAGTACTATTGATTTGGATGTAAAGTTCTGCTTCAAAGTGGTAAAACATGCAAATGCAAAATAAAAACATAACCTACAAGAAATTGAATATGGGTTGTCATAATCTGACTTTCAATTTTAACCCTAGTTTTACAAAAACCGTTTGCACTGTACTTGAGAATTGCTTAAACAGTCCTTTTACTAATTTTATCTACTTCCATCGAAATATTCGCTCGCTAGTCGGGCTTTTTTTTACACTAAATAGGTTAGCGCTTAGTCTCAATATTCCTCGTGGTAAGCGATATTGTGATCTAAGGTGGACCGCGCTCGCCCAGTGAAGTTAAGCCCAGTTATTTGACATGAAGTTACCATATTATTATATAATTATCTGTACTATAAGACTCTTTGTCCTGACTTATTCATTCATTCATTCATCTATAGACAACGCAGAGCCCAATCGGCTGGTCTTAGGGTTGTGATTTTTTTTTTATTTATTTGGAATATTTATTGTTTATGTAAAATTAAAAATAATGGTATCAAGTTTTTTTGCCAGGGGTGAACTAAGGGTTTGTAATGGGGGGTGAAAGTTTGTATGGAAAATTCTTTATTTATCAAGTTAAGTTAGTTAGTCTTGTAAGTTGTTATGTTTGTAGTTTCTTTGATGGTTAAAATAAATTCCTAAAAATATTTGCCAGGAGTGCATTTAGGTATGCTAATGGGGTTTAAAGTTCAAAGGGAAAGTTTTGTGTTTTTGAAATTAAATACTTCTGAATTAGAATTTAAGTAAATGG
Organism: Mellilla xanthometata; assembly: GCA_035578125.1. Lineage (NCBI taxonomy): Eukaryota > Metazoa > Arthropoda > Insecta > Lepidoptera > Geometridae > Mellilla > Mellilla xanthometata. The sequence continues at coordinate 9,138,475 of JAPUBQ010000001.1, forward strand.
TTCACTTAGTGGTATGGTTCACGTATTCTAGTTACATATTTAAATAATGGCTTGGAGAAATCGCTCGCATCATCACCAAAGTAGCTAAAAACAGAGGTTAACTAGATCTCAGGAATCGAATGAGGAAAGTGTACATAAAATTGGCACGGGAATAGGATACCATAGAGTTTTTCCACAGGTTACCCGAAAAGCGACCTTCACGCGGGCCGCGGGCAACCTCTAGTATTTTATATTTCTTAATATTTTTTTTACAGATTTCCATCGAATGCTGAACTTGTAGAGATTTGGATAGAAGCATATGGTAGATAATATTTTATGATTGGAAATCAACGCAAAATTCCAGGATTTGTTCCAACCATTTTATGGGTGACGTTTTTGTGAAGCGTGGAAATAAAGAGTAAGGAATGTGTACAATAAACTGATTTTGTTTAAAAATTAATAAAACGTAGAAATATAATCTGAAGTCTTTTTCTTTATTATGTGTATACCCTAACCATAATTTCCTAAAGTGGCTAAAGTTCTACTAAAGTGGCAACATTGTCCGAAAATATCGCTATCTCATGTGCGGTCACACAGTACCTCCGTCTTTTTTTTCTTTTGTCTATGGTTTATATAGAAAAAAATCCTTCACTTGTTTTTTGGTACTGCAAACTAATAATCTTGAGAATATTTCGGTTCAAACGTTAGTTAGTTTACACCAATCACAGATTTATCAGCTCATTCATTTTAATGTTGGCGGGTAACCTGCGATATTGCCAGTTTGTCACTGCATTAAAGATTTAGCGCACGTTGCCATTACTCCATGTTTGTATATTTTTTTGTCTGTTGAATGGTAACATCTCTCTCTCTTGTTGTCGAATCTCATTAAGTATAGAGACAATGTGGGTGGACGCCCACGATGTGTACCTTTAGTACCTCAAGTAATAGTAATCTTAGCATAGCATTTTTTCCGACTCACGGCTGATATCGCTACAGTATTTACGTAGGCAAACCCTAAAGGCAATAACATAACTTTAAGTTCACCAATATATTAAATTTATTTGTTGTTATTTATTACCACCATCATATTCGGCCTGTAGTTCCGTTTGACATTTAATTTTGTATTTTAAGTAGTATTATTATTTTTACGATTTTGATCATCTACTTATGGACAATGTCCGAAATAAATGATTTGAATTTGAATATATTTTTTCTTTAGACTTTATGGATAACCAGTAGTAATAGCGCCTGTAGGCTAAATAAGGTGATCTAACGCGATCGTAGAAGTTAAGCAACGGTCGATGCGGATAGTCTTTGGATGGGTGACCATCACAAGACTGCCTTTTTGGCAAAATTGGAATTTTCATATTGCCGTTACCGTGGGTCAAATGGTACGTTAGTTGTAAAAGAATTCGACATCAGAGTTTAGCCACTTAGGTCATGCGAAGTAGAAGAAGACTTACTGTACAAAAAGTATTTTCAGCAGTTCTCTGGTAACTTTTATGCCTCTCGAACATAAAGTGCGGTCTCATTGAAGACTGCTAGGTCATGGCAATCCCATTACGTTGATTGCCTTATAAAACAAGTCACACTATCTCGACTCACCTTTTACTGTCTAGGCAATATACTTCCACGGTGTGACCAGCACTTTATGTCTAATTCTAATTCAAACACCACTTTGGTACCTACGTCTACTTGCACCAGTGTAATCTATGTCAAGAGGAAAGAAAGAAACACAAGCTTCATTTAAAACCAACAAGTGCTTAAAATAAAATGATTAATAAAACCTTTCAAAAATATGGCTTATAGTAATTTGAGTAGACAGAACAAGCGAAATTTTTTGTCTGAAATAAAATTACTTTTACACAGGGCTAATTCCCAGATTGATTACTATAGCCGAATATCCTTATCATGTACTGTTTTCTAGTGACAATAAATCAATTTGAATTTTATTTATAGAACCATTTATGACTTTCAAGACTTTTTTATAAAGTAAATCTTGGCATTTGACCAGTTGGGCGTATAACCACACGAGTTAGCAACAGTCTAGTTCTGGACTAGACATACAGGAGGAGTATGTCTAGTCCATAATAACTGGCTCTCAAGATGGCTGACGGAACACGCGAATTTTTCACCTCGACATAAAAAAAAATACGAAGTCTTTGTTAATTCTTTGTTATTGTAAATCACAACGACATATAAACATATTTCAGCGAGTAATAATATTTGTAACCCTGAATATTATGAACATGTTTGCCTAGTAGGTAGCTTTGCTAATGTTTCTACGCCTACGTTGGGTTAGGATCTAACATTAAAATGTAATTGTTGCTTTAAAATTCTGAATATCACTGAGACATTACTAAATTATGTTTTAATGTTAGTAGAAGCGTTTGTTGTTCATAAATTAAAGCTATTAAAGTCATATGAAACTACAGTGGTGTAACAGTATAATTACTGTAACAAGTATAAATTTAATATTTATAAAATATCAGTCATAATAAACTGCAAGAAATACTTATCAAAAATATTATTACAAACTGAGAGACTTATTTGAAGATAAATGCGTATTGGTAAGATAAATGCGTACCATAACGGAATGCCAATCAGATGGTACCGGGTTCAATTCACGGCACGGCCAATATCTTTGTGATGAACTAAATTTATTAGCTACCGGCTTGGGTTAAATATGTATGAATATAAATTGTTAATGTATGTATTTGTAGTATCTCAGTTGTGATAGCAACCATAATACAAACTAGAAATGGTTTAGTATGTGGGTAACCAGCCGTGTGTGAAATGTGTTCTAATAATTATTTATTTAAACGATATTAAAATAAAACTCCCTATCAAAAACCATATTTTCTTGATGAAAAATTGGCTTAAGTTATGTTGGTCACCAAGTCCAGTATTTACGGTACGAGTTCGATAAAACAAAATCTAATGAGCCTCTCTAGAAAATAGCATGTCAATGTATTGTGTATTTTTTGATATAAAGATTTAAATTTTTTTAAGTCTAATATCTCAAAAACCTCTGTTTTGAAACATTTTGTTATAGAATAGTATCATTTTGTAAGCATTTAGTTCAACAATTGAACTACTTTCATTCTCTCGAGCTAAATTGGTAATTTTTGTACGTCTAGAGGGAAAATTGGTACGTCTGAAACGCATTATCTCCTTTATTTTGTAAACAAATACCGTTGCAATATTTTTACTACGCTACAAGCTCGTCCCCAAGAAGGCGGCTTAAGGGTGTGCGACTGTGTAAGAGAAACACCGGGCTTTAGCGTCGTCCTCAAGTGGTTGCCAACGTACTTAAGCCGATTAAGGATGGCTTTGTGGTACTTAGACGGTGGCTATTTTTGATGTAGTTCAGTCAAAGGGACCGTTTGTTAGCAGTTTGTTTCGGTGTTGTTGATAACTTGTTGTTTTAGTGAAGATGGTACGCGATTAGCGAAGTTAGTGTATTGGAGATTGTGTTTACCAAACCAAAATAAGTAGCATACGAGTTTATATCCATATCAATATTATTAAGAGGAAAAGTTTGAATTTCGTTTGTTTGACGCAAATAGGCTCCAAAACTACTAGACTGATTTGAAAAAATAATTTCACCATTGGGAGCCTATATTATCCCTGAATAACATATTTTGTTTCTCTTTGCAACTTAGATTATTTTATAGCCTGTGCGAAACCGGGACCATCTGTTTGTATTATTATTAAAGCTATAGTTTATGTTAACTAGTTGTCAAATGCGTCAATTGACTGGCAGTCTAAGCCTACTGAATAAGTTTAAACTGAGCCCAAAACTTGTTTGTCATACGCAGTTGAGGTTTTATGTTTAATTCCAGCAGTGATTCTTTTTTGCCTAAGCTGGTGGTCATGCTCTAAATCCCGGCTGTTAATCTTAATACAAAATAGATAGGCAGATACTCGTATGTAGATAGTTTAACTCTTTATTGGGCAAATTATATGTAGGTAGGTACAAGTTGTACAAGGTACAACAAATAAAAAAAGAAACAACATAAAAATATTTACAGCGTGCCACAAACGGCCGCCTTATCGCTAACATCGATCTCTTCCAGGCAACCTTTGGATGGAAAGGAGTTGAAAGGACGAGAAAAGAGTTGTTAAGCCAAGTCAGAGGCCTTCAGGCGGCTTGAAAACTCTTTTTTTTTTTTTTACTTGTAATGGGCTTGCGCTTGACCGCAATTCACATGATGGTCTGATGGTAAGCGAGATTGCAATATAAGGTGGAGCGCGCTTGCCCAGAAGAAACCGGTTCACTCTTGCCTTGAAAACCGCTAGATTATAGTTATCGGGGAACAGAGAATTTGGCAAAGAATTCCACACTTTGGCGGTACGCACAATGAAGGTAGAAGCAAACCGCTTAGTACGCGACTTAGGCACCTCCACAGCATAACGGTGCCGCCTTGACACCTCTTGACACCAGCAGTGCTTTATAGTAGGTCACGTACCTGTGTGGACAGCATCAGAGCTCTGATATAAGTAAAAGCGTCTGTGAACCAGCCATCGTCGCTCGGGCCGTACAGCACGAGCAGGTTGGTGATACCCAGCAGCGGGATCAACACCAGGAGGGCCTTGGTCGCTTTCCGGTACTGCTCGGTCTCCAGGGTGTTGGCTGAACGGAGCTTCGTGATCAGCACCTAGTGAATTAACATTACAAAGAAGATAAATTAAAAATTGTTTAATTATATTTTTACTGACCAGCAGAGCGCATAGATAGATAGATATTTTTTATTGGACACAAAAGTGTTTTAAACTAAAATAAAGAGAAATTTGTGACATGTATAAACCTTAAAATTAAAATAAATAAATCCTTAATGGTAAAATAAATAAATGATACAATATAAACTTGGCAAATAAGAGTGCGATTAACGTTAAAATTAGGATATGTTAAGATTTTTTTAATATTATTATTACTTCATTTGAAAATATCTTTCTGTGAGATCCATGTCGAAGTATTTTTATCTAATTTGTAAAACGCGTTACATGCGAAGAAATATTTAATTTTGCATTTAAATTCATTATATTTTAATTTTGTTATAGGCATTGCCAACTTATTATACATCTTAACTTAAAAGAAAACAAGATAATGACTAAAAATAAAAAAGGTGTGTCACAATTGGCGGCCTTATCGCTCGGGAGTCGAGTCTGCGTCATTCTTAAGCTTAAGGTGGAGCATACCTTGTGTGGAATAACTGTAAGTAGTATTACTAAAATAATGCGTCAAAATCGCATATCTTACAAGCTTCCTAAGACAATCGAATGAAATCTGAACATTATATTTTTTCGAACACCGTCACTTAGCAGCTAGCCCTGCAGCCTGGGTGAGAGAATAAGGCTGCGGAATTTCCCCTGCCTGTCGTAAGAGGAGGGTTTTACAAATCCCACATAACCTGGCTGCGCCCCATCGTAGTCGGGTATATTGTTGAATAAAAAAAAGATCGGCCAAGTGTAAGTGTTTAGAACACTTAGCACATCTATATTTTTAGTGTAATTATTTTTTGCCCAAATACACGGTAATAATTATTATAATATAATTCCTATAAGGATTTCACTCACCCACATGATCCTGATAAGGAAGAACAGGTTCAAGGCGAGGCCGGCGAGGGACGGAGCCTTGTGTATCCAGTCTACCTGGTGCTCATGCATCCACAAACACACCTCCGCCTCCGATGCCAGGGCCAGCTGTAATATTCACATTCAACATTCAAAATAATTTATTAGCACAAAAAATACATATTTTAATCATCAAGCTCTAGCTGCCAAATAAAAAAAATAATTTATTGGCACAAAAAAAAATATTGGCACCAAAAAAATACATATTTCTAACATTAAGCTCTAAGTTGCCAAAATAGGCGTTAGCCCGTGCCTTGGCAGCTAGTCCTTTCCAAAATTTATCCAATAATTTGACTGACACAATAACAAAAAAAAATAATAGATTTATTTTAACTAAGTTGATATTTCATAATAATAATAATACAAATATGTCTCATAAAAGATGAGTTAAATTTCATAATTGTAGATTATTTATTACATATTAATTGAATTGAAACATACATGTCATGAATATATTATAAATTTTAAATTTTATTTTAAATTAATAATTATTTAATGCAAAAGTTGAGCATAGGTTCCGCCCGTTACTATCCAGCCTTCTCTTTCCCTCGCATCTCTAATCCATGTTGATCATCCAAGAAAAGGTCCGCATAAATATGCGGGACTTTTTTTAAATACGCGAATTGTGTTGGGCATTTTTTTTTTCGTAATCGTGATTATTAATACCGTACCCAGTAGATTCTGTCAAACCTTTATGTTAATTACTAGTACTTACTCGTAAGTCATCCCAAAATAATTACCAACTAGTTTAGTAATATCTTAACATATTTGTTTAAGCACGTTGCGTAATATATCCTTATATGTTCTGCGTATGATATTATATATTCCGCGATATTGCTCCATAAAACGGTATGAGGGTGCGTTGAAAATAATTTCATGATACGTTCATTCCTATTTACATTTGGAAATAGGTTTGGTAGATCGCTATCCAGGCATTCAATTTACCTAATGTTATTTTGTTCGTCGAAGTGTATGATTTGACGTAGTGATGTTATCGGGAGAATGGAATAAGGCTTTACTATTTATAGAATATAAAGGAAGCTTTGAAATAAATAAAGCTTTGTTATAGTAATAACTCATATATCTCTGTAAGAAAACTGAAACAGTATCTGCTGCATATTATAATCATTCTTATTTGAGTTTAATAATCAGATGGCTTGAAGAGGCGAGAAGTTTGTTGTCCAGCGGTAAGATGAAACAACGATATTACAGCGGACTAGATTGTCACAAGACTGAGACAGATGGCAAGACTGGAGTGAGACTTTTGTCGACTTCGTTGGCGTAATGGTTACCATGCTAGACTGCCAACCAGTTCCGGGCTCGATTACCGACACAGCATCTTTGTGCTCAACTATATTTATTGGCTGTTGGTCTGGGTGTTAAATATGTATATAGAGTAATTATGTATGTACATACATATATGTATACCAGTTGTGCTACCAACCATAATACAAACTAGAATTGGTTTAGTATGGGGCTAAACAGGTGTGTGTGAATTGTATCCTAATTTAATTGTTTATATCCAGTAGAAAGATATAATCAGCTGTGAAAAATGTTGATGACGGATAGTTAAGTAATGTGCAAAACAAACATCTATCATTGTCCAAAATAATGGAAACACAAACACCTGTGAAAGAAACTATAAGCAAAACGTTTTCACTTTAGCTCTTTACTGAAATAGGAACAACAAAGCAGCTTAGTTTCCAACAAGCTGAATAAAGCCCGCACGTCTGTGATTCTAATGCATCCTTTTGTACCTATACGGTAACCAGTGCACGTACGATCGTTCACATTCATATTATGTTGAAATATATCGATACAAGGACAATGCGTGGACGTGATTGAGGGAAAACGATATGAAGATATGAGCTTGAGCATTCGGAAAATATTTCACCAGAAAGAAAAACGGATGCGCAAAAAACTAGAAAACGTGACAGGAAATTTTGAGCAGCTGCTGTCGTAAAGGTTATAAGAAGTTTTGAGAAGGTTCGCTAATATATTTGTGATAGATTTCATGTACTAAAACATAAACAAGATAATGCGGTGAAGTAAGAGAACCAACCGGGTGGTAACCCTTACTACTTTTCTGAAGAAGCCAAAAGTTGTCTCAAAGTTACAATCTATGTTTTGCATTGGGGAAAGTCTTTGAATAAAAATGGTAAAAGTTTTAATTTGCGTAAAATAAATTTCATTAAATAGCTAGTTTTAAAGTTTAAAACTAGATGTCGTGTGAGAAGACATGCATATTGACAGATTGGTAGATGTTTATTCCAGAAGATGCAAAAGTCAAAATTGGCGTAACACAGCTTCGTGATTTTTTGTGTTTCAGCAGTGGCAATTTGCCTTATAGTAATAGACCATGTTTTATCTGACGTGCCATTTCCTGTTTTTATCCATGAGAAAACTACTACTATACCTACCGTATTATGGACTTTACCCACGATTCAGATAATGAAGTTTGCTTTTTTATATAGTCTAAGAGCCCGTGAAGATCATCCTTCACCGATCTGATAACCAGATGAGACGTATTTTTTATGAAGTATTTTTTATAAGCAAATATGCCTAAAATTGCTTGCCTATCGAAAAGTGCTCATGGCTTTTTTTTTGCGCATGCTCGTGTATAGTCAAATGGTAATTTAGCTACAATTATCAAAAATAAAAATAACATTCTAACTGTTCAGAATCATTGTTACTCCTATGAAGCGCATCAGAATCGAATGAGTCACCTATTTTGACTTACCTGTTTACACCTGCTTGCCAGGTAGTTATAGACTGAAATGAGTAGGCAAGCATACCGAGGCATATTCTGTGTATTAAAAACTATCAGTGAAATAAATTTCATTTGGTTATCAAAAGTATGAAGGTGATGAAAAAAAAATCAATAAAAGTTTATTAATTAAAAATAGCCATGAGCACTTTTAGATGGGCAAGCAATTTTAGGCACATTTGTTTATAAAAAATACTTAATAAAAAATACGTCTCATCCGGTTATCAGATCGGTGAAGGACGATCTTCACGGGCTCTTCTACTACAAGCTAACCCGGCAAAAGTTGTTTTGCCTTAAAAAATTAAAACCCTTATAACTTAAGGGAATGAAAAATAGATAGTAGCCGATTCTCAGACCTACTTAACACGCGTATAAAATTTGGTTAAAATAGGTCAAACCGTTTCGGAAGAGTACGGCAACTAACATTGTGACATGGAAATTCTATATATAAGATTAGCTGACCCGGCAAACGTTATTTAGCCTCACTAAGGGGTATGAAAAATAGTAGCCGATATTCAGACCTACTAAACACGCATATAAAATTTGATAAAAATCGGTTAAGCCGTTTCGGAGGCGTACGGTAACTAACATTGTGACATGGAAATTGTATATATAAGAAGATTACGTATGAATTTTTGGAATTACTCGTAAATAAAAAGGAAATAATTACCCCATCAGCGCCAGTAGGCGGTGCTGCGACCACGGTGACGAGACATCGGGATATTACCCACACTGTGATAAACAACGCCGGCGCTCCTGAAACAAAAGGGAAACAGTTGTTAGTAAAATATAATTAAATTAAGGACAAAACAAGTACAAATATTGCATATCTAAAGACGGTCTGAAGTACAAATCTAAGAATATTTACACTCAATTTGGTACCAGTCAGACTTATGATTGGTACCAAAACGGTGGTAATGGTTGCCTGGAAGAGATCGCTGTTAGCGTTTTTTCATATTGACAAGTCTCATTGGTACCAAAATAAGTATAAATACCTATTTATAAAGCTGTACTTTAGACGGCCTTTATGCTATTTTTTTTAGATATCTTTTACCGTATATGAGTAAAAAAGAAAAACAAATTCAAGATTTTGCCCTAGTCTATGGCTTAAGATAATATTTATCAGTCACAGAGTAAAAAAGATAACGATCTTTCAAATGTTACCATTTTGAATCAAGTTAGAAGTAATTATACAAACAGCTCCAATACATTACATTTTAATCAATATTTCACGCTTGGTAATTTGGAAAAGAAAATAAGGTACATTTTTGTTCAAATAATCATCACTATTAATAGCAGTTCCCCGAACAGAAGACCTTGCGAACACAATTTCTAAGAATAGGTGTTTCTATTACCGAAACCTCATCACTCTACATCTCAACAATTACCAATTTTGTGAATATTCAGAAAATCTTACGAGTAGATATATACCTAGTCGAGATTGGTTCAAAATTACGGCCTCTATGGGAGACGTACCTACGAGTACATAATGTTCATGTGAATGTTTTTTTTTATTGTTTATTATGTTTTTTTATTGTCTTTGTGTCACAAAATAAATCTTTCTTTCTTTCTTTCGCCACACGTTAGCAAAATTGTTTAGTTAATACAGACACTTCGATCTTTCGCTAGCTTTGTAATTTATATAGTACATTACTTTATAATTGTAGTTATTATACACGTATTTTTATGCATGATCCTCTTGCACTTGACCAAAACTCACCTGATGTTAAGTGACGTAAAAATAAAGATAAGCACAATATATGTAAGAGTATCTTACCCCAGCCGATAGTAGCATACACTTTGAGCTTAATGTTTTCTGCGGTGAAGGTTTCCACGACTAGCATATATAAATATAACCCTGAAAATAAAAATACATTTAAATACAAAGAAGAATCAACATAGAAAATAAGTTAATAAATCAAGCATTTGAAAGTACATGTCCTCTCGTTTGCTCAACTAAATGACTGAACGAGGTTTCAAATGTTTGCTGTAAATTACTTAGTTTGTAAGTAGTATTGTACATTTGACTTGAGTATGTTACGACAGTATGACTGTCCCAACAGTTTCGCCCTTATGTTATCGTTTCGAGTTATGTGTATCCTATTTTTTTTAACAAATTTTAAGGTTGCTATGAATTAACATGATTAATTAATTTCCTACCTTCCACAAGCATCCAAAAGAAATTAGTTAAATAGAAGTAATGAGTACAAATGACTAACACCATACACGAAGTTTGATCTTGCTGCGAGTCTTCGGCCCAATTCTGTAACAAAATATACATTTGTACCAATATAAGAAACTTGAAGTCGAATATACACTTGTACGCATAAGGTAAAGAAATTTTACCCATAAAGATAAAAAAAAATAGTTTTATCAGTTTAGAAGTTAATTTTTCAGTAACGATCAGTTTTTTATGATTTATAAAAGCATAAACGTTTGAAAGAAAGAAAGCAAGAAAATTATTTATTGTGACAAATTAATCTACACATGACAAAATATAATATTTAAAATAATACTCATAATAAACTTTAATTAGTCACAACACAGCCTCAACTCAGCATAATGCTGGTTGCTGGAGAGCAACCAACGCTGGTCTTCCGTTGAGGCTGGCTGTGACGTCACGCACGGTACATTTAGAAGGAGAACACGCAATTTAAAAGGTCTCATATTATGTTGAATGACAGCCCTTAAAATACGTTTAACCGATTTTATTATCAATATAAAAATACTTATTGATTTCTTTTTTTACTTTCGCCTGGGTAAAAGAAAAATTAAATGGCAACAAGCACTATATTTGTGATTATCCTAGAACCATAACTAGGACCGCGAGTGGTCAATAATGTGAGAAACAAACGAGGACAAACAAACTTGTCGCCTAATATGTACTTACATATTCTTACTGGGATCAAAGTATTTTATGGATAGACGAATAAGTTATGATAGGGCTTAATTCAGTTTAAGAACTTACGAAGTTTCAGTTCGAAAACTACTAAGATTGATAATTCTGGACCAGTTGTGCCACATGTGCCATTTGGCATGATAATTTGATTTGAATGAATATTTTCACTTCAATACATTGAAGTGAAAGATTCAGATATTTTGAAAAAAAAGTACTGATAATAAATATCTAAGTACTAATTATTATTTAATAAATAGTCTACAAATGTTTTTACCAAGTCAGTAAAGTATCTGTAGTTACGAGTACTTGTAGAAATTAAATCAAAATGTTTTAAAAAAATGCACTTGTATTATAATATTAACGTACAAATTTATTTAACTCTTCAATCCATCTCATATCCAATATTTGACTTACTCTTGATCGAATGAAACAGTTTGTCTGAAAACGAATAATTTACATTCACTTAGAAATTATTTTTGCGTTTATATAATTATGTATAAATATCAGATTAAACTGTAATTATTATTCTATGTAGGCTTTTATAGTAGGAGAAAATAGCAGCAGAATAAATATTTTAAGGGAAAAAACCTAAAACAATTGACTTTAAAACGGGTAAATACCATTTACATCAATTACGTTGCTGGATTTTTATAAAGCCCCACGTTTGGAATTCGTAATTTCTTATAGTACCAAATTTATCACTTAATCCGTTTAATGGCGTCAAAGAACCGTCTCTGAATTCTAATGGGACCCTTTCTTCCCTACCTGCATTTTTATTCATTTATTCAACAGACGTCTGCGAATCACAGAATTCTGCTCTGGATTCGAATGATGTTGCTCTACTCGTATTTGCACTAGCTAAGTTCAAAATTTAGTGTGGATAAAAAACATAAGTTAATTTATTTTTATTATAAGTTATTTTTTTTTTATTATTTTATGTTACATTAACCACATATTGCGTTATGATTTTTTGTACTACAATGTAGCAGCATTCTTGATTTGTAGAAGTCCAATAATTTAATTTTAGATTTGAAGATCTGCTATTGGTTAGTATATCTAAGGAAACAGGGACCTCATGTAAAAGTTTCACTGGCCTCACAATGAAAGCAAAGCGAGACGCTTTGAGTGAATTTCGACTGTGAATAGGAGTCTCTTTTCGGAGTCTCTATTCGTTTTGCAAGGGAACGAAGATGGGGAATTGAATTGTGCAACTCCGAAATATATCCAATAAAACTGACAGAGTGGCAACCTTGCCAACCCTCTTTAAAGACTGAAGCTTTGCTTTAATTATGTAGGATTGAACAATGAGTTTCTATGTTCGACCCCCAATATACGCTAACTCTTCCATCTGGTATTAATACTTGGTCTGTGGTATCAAACGTAGGTTCCAATTACAAACTATAGTTCCAAAGAATAACATTAAAAAAACGACCAGTATCTAGCCGGTTGCCAGATGAATGTTTTTTAAAAGAACCAGTATCTGGTCGCTTGCCAGTTAATGGGCTAAAGAAGATCCGTCCCAAAGATACACGCAGGACGACATGGATGAGCATACTTTGATTTATTTAAAATAAGCAATTATTTCAAAGCTACCGCATGCACCTTTGAGAGAATTCATAGTAGTAGTTATAATATCTACTGTCAGTGAAAAAGCATTATGCACGCCTACAACTGTAGAGAACATAGATATTTACGAGATTCGTTATTCGTTAGCATACCGTTCGAGCTCAGTGATTCATCTGCCGTCAGAGTCAAGCATTCCTTTATGACATCTGACATTGACATAATATGACAGCGACATTCGCTTCTACACCTACATCTACTTTAAAGATATGTGAATAACTAAAAATTATTTCTTATTATTTCTAAAGGGTGGTATAATTTTTTTCCAGCCAAAATCTGAAAACACAAGATAACTTGTCAGACTAAAGTAAAAAAATTAAACTCACTTGCAACGCTAAATTTAATATCCAACTGCACGCTGACAATATATACGTAGACATAAGGTTTGTGTGTATTGTGTTCCGTAGACATCGTAGATCCCTGCAACAAATTAACACGTGTAAATTAAAATCCCCGACTCAACTGTGTAACCTTTTTTTGGCGGCCATTTTGGTTTTGTAATTTATCACAATTTTATTGTCAAGCTCCCTTAGAAAATTTGGTGTCAACAAAGGACTAGACCAGTATTTTTTTAACCTCAAATGTTATTCACAAATTCCAAAAGTAAATATTGATGAAATCAGCAAAGTAAAACTCAGACTTGAAAAACAAAATTATCAATCAAAACTTCTATTGCAAATACAAAGTCAAAGTCCACCTCGTCACATTCAAAAAGTTGTAAACTTTTATGATTTCTTTACTTATTTATTGACTTTTTTGCTTAGCCAAAGAAGATGTAGAAAAACAAATCTTAACGAGCATTTGGTTTGAAGGACTCAGACTGATTTAGGTGTTTTGTTTACAGCTTCTCTTTCTCGTCGTATTTCTCATTACTGAGAGTCGATACTCCCCTGCAGAATTTATACATTGTGGCAGTTTTCTTGGACATCGTGATGGGCACCCAGGTCCTTCTACAGAAGACACCTCATCGGATTTTGTGACTCTCAAAAACAAATCAGTTTCCTCACGATGTTTTCCTTCAGCGTAAAGCAAATGCAAATCCAAACATAACTTGAAACGAAGTATATAGGGCCGGCAGCGAACCAGGGGCCATGAGATTAAAAAGCAGCCATTTTCCCATTGAGTCACACTCGCTTTGAGAATGAGAAGACCTAAGGAGGTACAATAAAACTCATCCAACGAAATGAAAACAAATATGGAATATATATTGTTTTCGTTACTTATGTTGCGATTGTGGGAGCGAGCCATATGTGTACAAAAACCAAAAACTCATTGTAACTTCGAAGATGAAACTTTCAATGACAAGTTATTTGCACCATTCTTGTATGTTTAATTTTATGAATACAAAAGATCTTTTGTATTCTTAAAATTTGACTTTTTGTAGCTTCAAAGCTGGTCAGTCATTTTCGACATTTGTTTTCTTAAACCTATTTACCAGACCAATTTCAACCCTACACAGAACTATTAATGTTGCTGAGACTTTTCTTTTGTTTTTGAAGATTCTAGAAAAGTCATCATCATCATCAGCCCTTCTGCGTCCACTGCTGGACATAGGTCTCTCTCAAGTCACGCCACGAAACCCAGTCCTGGGCACATTCTCCATCTACTCTACTGCTGACTCCATCTACTATTTCCATCTACTGCACTTTTTTTGCGTATATTCTAGAAAATAATGTTTGAAATCGTTTCACTAGTATTGTTATCAGCGCAAATTAATTAGGTAACAAAAGAATTACTTACATATTATTAGTTCATTGTAACAATATTATGATAACAGGCTGATAATAATATCGAAAATAAATCTACGTTTACGACAAATACTCGTAATTAATTACTCACCAACATCGCATTTTTGTCATATCGAGGATATTTCTAAGAAACATTCTTTGATTGGCTTTATTAACTACTAATGATTATACCAACAAGTACCTAGTAGATTGTGTTATGTTTAGGATATAATTGGCGAAGTGAGAGTCGGTATCGCTCAAGATGGGATCATTTTGACGACCTCGTTGGCGTAAAGGTTACCATGCCGGTCTGCTAATCAGAAGGTTCCGGGTTCGATTCCCGGCCCGGTCAACATCTTTGTGCTTAACTAAATTTGTTGGCTGTGGGTCTGGGTGTTAAATATGTATTTATATATAATATGTATGTATGTATGTATATGTAGTATATCAGTTGTGTTAACAACCATAATACGAGCTAGAAATGGTTCAGTATGGGGCTAACCAGCCGTGTGTGAATGTAGTTTGTTCTATGGGAGTCAACCTAAAATAATAATTTACTTCGTTTTTATGTGTATTTATTGTTATAGCGGTATCAGATAAACATCATTTATTATTAGAACACATTTCACACACTGAATCTGAACCATTTCTAGTTTGTGTTATGGTTGCTAACACATCTTTCGAATACACACAGGTGCGTCATACTTATAACTAACATCCGTCGTTTACATTTAAGATGTTGAAAAAAAAGTGTAACATGTTTTTGCCAAGTTTATGTGAAAAAAATGGGTAATATCATTCCCTAAAGTACAGAGCTTATTAAATAAAATAATCGCGAATTGTTAGGGCAATAATTTAGCTACATAGTTATAACGACTTTTTAATTTGATACATCGAAACAGATAATGAACGCAAATTGTAAGTAAACCAAAATAGAAAAAGACTAATAAAATATTTTTGTAACATGAAAACGTTTCCGCAAAATGCCCGCAGCGTATTTTTGCAATTTCCAACAAAAACGGGCGAGAAATTGGAATAAACCTTTGACATAACAGTTCAAAAACCATAGATACTCGTTAAAAGTTAAACGTTTTTATTCTATCTTCCTTTTCGAAGTTAACTTAGACTGAGACGTTTAAAACAATCCTTTTAGTTCAACTCAGCTTCTGTCTTAAGACGAAGATTTTGATTTAATAGTTTCTTTGCTATAAATTGTGATCGGTATAAATATCTAAAAAATAGCTTAAAAGCCATCTGAAGGACCGTTCTAAGAATATTTATATTTATTTTGGTAACAATGAGACCAGAATAAGTATAAATTTTATTTTTTGATTGATTTTTTTTCCCGTTTTATAGCGTAAAAATGTAAAATAAAGATTTTGCCCATATCTTTGCCTTAAAAGCGTATTGAAATAACTAAGGCCTTCAAGCATATGCACAAATTAAAATAGAGGAGAGATATGTTTTTTTAACTGAATATGTATTATTGTACTTTTTAGGGTTCCACACCCAAAGCCTTAGACTTAGCTGGCTGTCTGTTACCAGGCTGTATCTCATTAACCGAGATAATTATACATACAGACTTAAATTGTTCATGGATGACGTGTTTTTGTTGTCACTTTAACCACAAATACTTAAAACAGAATAATGGTATGGATATCATTTGCGAGACCGACTAACACTTGGCCAATTCTTATTTTATTAAGCTAATCCAAGTTGCTTACTTTTTGTATTATAATAGTTCTCTCTTCCCGAGTTACTATTTCCCGAGAAGTACAATTTGGGGGTCTTCAAATCTAGAATAAATAGATTTCTTCTAGGCAAGCGTGTTACATTTTAGACCACAGTCAAGCTTAACACCAGACAAGCTGCGGTCAAACGTAAGCCTATTCATCAATAAAAAGTAGTTTATAGGTATAAATAAATGGATATACTTAATCATACAAACACTCATTTAAAATTATTGTATTGTTATCTGATTCGCATCATGAGCGCTTGAGGTGCAGTTTTTTCTCATAACTTTTTGAATTGTACTCCTGACCCTCGACCCAAAAACCTGGCGGGTGGTTATTATAAATGATTCTCGCAATACGGAATGATCAAAATCAGAATCGGTCACGTCATGCCAGTTTCCGGTTTCAGCGAAATATTCACGAAGGTAGTAATAACGGTTGAGTGTAATGTCTAGTCATTTAGGAAATCCCTTCCGCCCGATGTGGGTCAGAGATACTTAGAGTATAAACTCTGTTGATTCCCTTACACTCAAAAATAGGCGAAGTTTTTTTTTCCGCTTAGATTTTTCTTGACTATAGTTTTCAGAAAGATTTACTCATTTTAGACTTCTACTCAGGACCCTATAAACAAAACTCCGCTATGCATCTATCTAACAACCACCGGGCTGTATCTCATAAAGTGTACAGTTTAAATATTTACAGAAAATGTTACCATCAAACAACAAATAGTAAAATTCTTAAGTTATGTTTTAATTTATTTTTATAATTTGTATATATGTAAATTTGTATATACTTCAATAAATTTATTACAGATAGAAGATAATAAGACTAAAAACTAATAAAAAAAACCACTCATAAAATTAATTTAATAAGCCACTCCGGATAGAACCTGACGGAAAGATACCCATAACGCTCGTGGCATAATAGTAAAATTGGAATAAAATAATTTATTTATAGGTAACTACATCTCATAAACGCGTTTTTTTACTAATTATTACAGATATTTGTATGGAACACAGAGTCGCACTTGTTGTTCCAATTTCAATGTATTATGAATAGTTGTATTGGTAACAATAGATAGTTGATGAAATGGATAAACTCAGCTTAAATTATTTTTTTCATCGAACCGATGACACATGCAAAATCATGAATTTACAGTTTTTCGTTAAAAATCATAAACTGTGAAAAATATCGAAAAAATAGCTTAAAGACCGTCCAAAGAACAACTCTTAGAATATATACGAGTATGCTTATTTTGGACACAATCAGACTTATCCATTTAGACGGTCACTAAGCATTTTTTTCAAATATAATTTGCAGTTTATAATTTATGACGAAAAAACGATAAATTTAAGATTTTACCTTTGTTATTGCCTTAAAGAGTGATTTTAATGTTTTGCTTGTCGTTGGGTTACAAGAGGGTTACAGACTAAACGGTATACATATTCTTTCTGCAGAAATTACGGTTCATTTGTTTTTCTAAGTGGTGGTATGTTTTTGTGAGTTAACACTCGGCAGTCTGTGGTCTCTCTACAATCTACGTATTCTATACTCATAGTCGTTAGACTTCTATGGGAGCTCCCTATAGATATTGGTGCGAAACACCCCAATATCTTAAGGTTAATGCTGCAATAGAAATGATTCGACGTGGAAAATACATGTTTTTTTTTTATAATACTACTAGCTTTGCCCCGTGGTATTACCCGTATTGATCTGAGATAAAATGTAGCATAGGAGTTAATCCATAGTCTAATCTATCTCCGTACCAAATTTCAATGAAATCGGTTCAGCTGTTTTAGCGTGAAGGAGTAACAAACATTTCTTCTATCCACAAATGATATAAGTAAATTTCATTGGATTTGACGAACATTTTAACCAATGCGACCATTTGCTTACGTTGATATAGGATGAAACTGTAAAACGTGATTGTGCGCTATCGTCATTCAAGCTGTTTCGGAGGAGTACGGTAACTAACATGGTGACATGGACATTTTATATACATACTAGCTGACCCGGCAAACGTTGTTTTGCCTCACTTAGGGGTATGAAAAATAGATAGTGTAGCTTATATGACACGTTCGTAGATTTACCATAGCAGCGCCATCTATTGATTACTTACTCAACCCAGTCGAAAGGCATCGACATGTGTTAGAATCATTTGGAGTTAACAGATAATTATGACTGTCAAATAATAAAAGGCAATAATTAGCAATAAATTAAAATTGCGACTACAATTTGAGATTTTAACTATCCTATCTCTCAAGTTGGATCGAACTGCACATGGTGTGCGAATTTTATTATAATCGGTTAAGTGGTTTAGGAGTCCGTTGAGGACAAACATTGTGACACGAGATTTATATTTATTAAGATTAGGAGAATAGTAAAAAAGATGCCTCTGATAGAGGCATACTTACTTAAAGTATAAGAACACGAAGACAGCCAGTGAGAGCACGGCGAGGCTGAGCAGGTACCCGGAGAGGTATATGAGGGTGGTGACATCTATCGGGTTAACGTTCGCGATGCGCTCCGTGCAGTTCACGTAGTTTGTGTAGTTATGCCACGTGCCGTCCAGGCATAAGCGGGATGCGTTTTCTGCAAAGAAGAAATACTAATTTTATACTCGTGATTCATCGCCTATAGTTAATAATAATAATAATAAATATTAGGACTTATTTCACACACGGCTGGTTAACCCCATACTGAACCATTTTAAATTCGTGTTATGGTAGCTAACACAACTGATATACTACATATACATATGTCGGCATCAGCCGCCTATTGCGAATGACAACGTGCGGTTGAGTCACGCGTCAGCGCACGTGCAGATGAATCATGGCGCTCCCACCACTATAATAATTATAACGCCTGCACTCGGCCGCCGCAGGGACAGTCGACTACAAGCGCTCGCCGTGTGCGCAGGTCTCGGACGCATAACTTGTAATTGTGTAATAAAAGTTTGTACAAGCATCACTTGTCGTATTTCTTCACACCGGCATCCCGTAGTCTTCGACATGTCAGGGTCTCTCGCGACACATACATATATATTTTATTTAGATACATATTTAACACCTAGACCCACAACCAACAAATTTAGTTAAGCACAAAGATGTCGGCCGGGCAGGGAATCAAACCAGAAAACTTCTGGTTAGCAGTCCGGCATGGTAACCGTTGCGCCAACAAGGTCGTCAGTTGCTGTACATACGAAAAGTAATTTTTCTTCTTCTTCGTATATACTAAGTGGCCAAGCTCTGGTTTCGAGAGTTTTCTAGCCACCCGAAGGCGCCTTTCTTAGCTCGCTTGACTTAGCTTAACGACTGCTAGTAATAAGACTAACACCCAGGACCTACAATTTAACATGCCATCCGACCCACGGTAGAGCCCAGATGAAAATGCCACTTTCAAAACGACAATATCGTGCATGTTTCCATAGTCTTACCACATCGACCGTTGCTTAAACTTGATGATCGCGTCAGATCACTTTAGCTAGCCGAGCTAAATAAATTGGCATTTACATGGGCACTACAGTGGGTCAAATGGCAGGTTAAATTGTAGGGCCTGGCTGTTAAGTGTTATTCAAACAGTCGTCAAACCAAGTCAGAGGACCTTGGGCAGCAAGAAAACTCAAAACTACAGAGCTTGGCTATTCCCACTAGGTGGTTTCGGCATTTCAAGATTTTTGCTTCCAAACTATTTTGGCAGCCGTCATCTCCACATTCACTCTCTTTTCCAATCTCTTTCGCACTTTTCATCCATGTCACGTCACGCTAGCTTTGGATTAAAAAAACACTTTCGGTTGTTTGATAACTAACATTTAGCAAGCGATTGAAAAGCAACTTTGCACTCATCTATAACAGACAGCTATTGTACAGAAAACGTATTTTTGCCTTGGTTGTTTTTAAAACAATTTCTAATTTATTTTTAACATAATTGTCATATTTAATTTACTGAAAAGAATTTTTTCTTTTCTTTGCTTCGAAAACTTTTTTTTTAAATATTAGGACACATTTCACACACGGCTGGTTAACTCCATACTGAACCATTCCTAGTTCCTGTTATATGGTAGCTAACACAACTGGTATACTACATATACATGCATATTTTATATAGATACATATTTAACACCCAGAGCCAACAAATTTAGTTAATCACAAAGATGTTGGCCATGCCGGGAATATAACCTGGAACCTCCTGATTGGCAGTCCAGCGTGGCAACCATTGCGCCAACGAGGTCGTCAGCAATAAGCACTTTAAGTGTTTTATGAATAAAATAATTATTTCTTTGATATTAAAGATTCTATAAAACTTAATACAAACAATACGAGGGAATAAAAACGTTTCAATTTTTACACGCGCGTAATTTTGCCGTCAAATCCGAGTTAAATCTTATAAAATGTTTACGAATTTCTTCCAAAGAAACATGAACAAACTGTGGGCCGGTATAGAATTTCCAGGAAAGAAAACAAAAGGGAAACAACAAGTACACGAATAAAGGCTGATAGCTTCAATATCTCAAACAAAATCCCTTTTATCGTTATTTTAAGCCCAAAACTTGAAAGTATTTAATATGATATTGAACAAAGCATGGCAAAAAGGAACTCGTCTTAAGGGTTCCGTACCCAAAAGGAATCAACGCCGTTTTTATAGACGATGGTCCGAATCCCTTCATGACGCGAGGCTGTCCCGCACTTGGCCAATTACTTGGTTATTAACCAAACAATTAACTAGTTTCCAAGATCCTGTATAAGTTACGTGTCGTGAAGCGAATATACATAAATGTAATCAGTTTAAATGAATCGTTTTCTTGTCCTTATCATCTAAAGGTTACTTATTATATTATACAACTTATTTTAGTTACCTCATCAATTAATTGAAATGTAAAGGAATAATCAAACTACGTCTACAAAATGTCAATATCAAGCTGCAGCTTCAAATCCAAAGTGGCGGTTTCTTGAGAAATGAAGGAAAAAAAGGAAGAAAGAGATCGCTTTTAGCGATAAGGCTGCCGCCTGTGGCACGACGTAAATTATTAAGTGTTGTTACTTTTTTTATTGATTTGTACCTATTAGCTGCCCTATAAAGAAAGTTAATCTATATAACTATCTAAAGTGACGCATCTAAGTAGTTGCGGTCTTCGATGAGCTAAACGACTGGTAAGCCTGGCTAAGCTTCCATTATTTCGGATAGCCGACGTCTCGGCGCGACGTCACTGCCAAACATCTGGCGAAGGTTAATCCACTAGATAAAATACCATAGAGGAAGGAAATAACGGTAGATGCCATTAACTACGTTTTCACCAACGAAAAATTGGCGCCGAAATTTGATATGCTTTTGTACAATCAAAACAAAATAATTGTATTGGGCCAATTACATTCTAAACAAAACAAACATTAAGTATCGGTACCTTAACCAATTAGAATTAATTCTAGAAGCTAAGTCATAATGTAAGTATGGTGTACCTTCTGCAGTAGGATACCCTGAAAACACAGGAGCTAGCTCTCTTCAGAGGTACTAAAAATGAAGTTGAGATATGTTGTGTTGTTGAGTGTTAGTTAAATATGAGTGAGTGTGTGCATAAAGTAAACCGTTGTCGATAACTGTAGGAAAGTACGCAAAAAACGTTACATATATTTGTGGTAAAAAGTTCCTAACCATAGAGTATATCATTGTAAAATACCTGTACATACCACACGATTATCTAAGTACATTGGAGTGAATGGTTCAACAACGGTCTACTTCCAAAACTTATTACAGCGTCGCTAGAGGGCGAACCTGTTTTCTCGTACCCCATAAGTCCCGTACTTACAATGTGTTTTTTTATCTTCTTCGTAAAATGTGATACTATTTTTATATCATTTTCTATCTATAATTTGTTTGTTGTTATAGATAAGCTGACCCGGCAAACGCTGTTTTGCCTCACTCAGGGTTTTGAAAAATAGATAGTAGCCGATTCTCAGACCTACTGAATACACATATAAAAATTGGTAAAAATCGGTCAAGCCATTTCGGAGGAGTACGGTAACTAACATTGTGACATGGAAATTTTATATATAAGATGTAAAAACCCATATAAAGATGTACTGTTTTTTTACATACAGAAAGAGAGAAAGAAAGAAACATTTAATTTGTAACACAAAGACAATAAAAAAACCCAGAATAAACAATAAAAGAAAACATCTACGTGCCACAAAACCGGGCACATATTCATTTAGAATATGTACTTTTTTTTGTAGGCATTTGTCAAGCCGTTTCAGAGGAGAACGGTTACAAATTTTAAATATTAAAAGATATAGATTGACCTTCAGTGCCAACATTGTACCAACATTGAATAAATAAACTGAACTGAACTGTGTCAATAAACACATTATACAAATCTAGCAGAGTCCCTGTACAAAAGATAGCAAGATAAATAAAAAATCCCGCGGGACTTTCAATAAGAGGAGCTTAAAATAGCTGCATAGCATTATAAGGGGAAAGTCTATTCCAGTGTTCACTTTATTTGTTTTCAGGACAAATGATAGCGGGGCTTTATACACCGGGCGAGTGTCCCTTTTAAAAACAACAATTTGTCAGTCATTCTTGTTAAAAGCTTGGGCTTTTGTAAATATTTTCCAATAAACATTGTTTGTATGTGTATATTCAGCTAACGTGATTATAAAACAAACATACTTGTGAGCACTCGTAGGTACTTGTATTTGTTTCCGCTATCTTTTTGGGGTTACGTGGTCTTCTTTTACACTACTGTAATTTTTGTCAGCTATACTGTAGACGAAAAACGACAGTTGTTGGTCCCGCCCTAGTATTTTAAAATATATAAAAATTCCATGTCACAATGTTAGTTACCGTACTCCTTCGAAACGGCTTGACCGATTTTTACCAAATTTTATATGCGTATTCAGTAGGTCTGAGAATCGGCTACTATCTATTTTCCATACCCGTAAGGGTTGTTCACGCTTTTTTACGATTTTTTTTTATTTAATGTGGCATTTAAAATACACACAACCCTAAATTTTTACTTTCACCAACCCCTATTTTGCATGGTATTTTTAGAAATTTAACCATTTTACAACCCGCTCGATAACTGATCAGTTACAGTGTTTTTAACCGTACTTAAGGCAAAACAACGTTTGTCGGCTCAGTTAGTAAAACAATAAGATGAATACGAATACCTAAAAATAATGTAGTTACTTGTTATTTCCCTCTTAAAAGGTCACGTGCCACTATGTTTGACGATTGATTATTTCATGGTGAAATAACAACGTGTGATTAAATTACCCTTAAATGAGCGTGTCTCGTGAGCGTTTCGTTCAAACTTTGTAGGTTTATTAAGGACCGATGACAATACACTAATTTGATAAAATTATTGTTTACCATAATTCTGTGTTGTATTATACCAAACGTTTGCTTAAGAACGAATGCAAATGTTGGAGGTCACTATTTACCAAATCTGTAAGAAAGTGGTTCCAAACAAATATACCAACAATCGCTTTATTTATTGTTGTGCGAATAACTTTTTAGCGGATCCTATATCGCAATGTTTAGTCTAAAAGACAAACTGCGATATATTTTATTCATTAGATCGTTCAAACTTTCAAATTGATTGACTTTGGTCGTGATTTGCATAGAATTTAAAATGAAATGAGAGAGTAAGTTACTCTTAACCTAAGCACGAGTAGATTTGTTTCAAACTCCAATATAAGTCCTAGTCTCTGTTTACGAGATAACTCTGCGACTTGCTTGATTAAATGGCATTGTTGTGAAGAAAGGCACTAACCCTAGATAAACTCTATCAGTGATTTATCTACATTTATTTACGTCTGTCCACGGTAGACGCAGTCTGTTCAGTTTGACACGAGATAATTTAAGAATGAGGTTAGATTTTAAACATCTTGTGAGTGAATTTATTTTTAGAAAAGAAAGATTAAGATGTGATGGTACGTGTTTGTGAACGGTTATCTATTTTTGTTTCAATTTTAATTACTACATTAAACGCTAGAAAATTTAATATCACTTGTTTCTAAAATCTTTATTAAGTATGCAGAATTTATTTACTTCTAAAATATTCTGTGAATATTTTAAGCGTCTAGAAAATGTCGCTATAAAGACCGAGAAAAAAATCACGTTTGTTGTTTGGGAGCCCCAGTCAGTTCATGAGATATAGCCTGGTAAAAGACGGACAAAAAGACTAATATTTTATTAATATTAAGGCCTCGTTGGTAGCCTTTGGGTGCTGAACTCTAAAAAAGGAAAACATCGTTTATTGTGCACATATTGAGTATTCAAACAAACGCTAAAAGTAAACATGTATTATAATGTGTATGTACACAAAGAGAGCATGATCTAAATACATGTGCTATGATTATTCTAGCGCTGGATTTCTTTGCACACATAAATTATAGTCATAGGTTTATCACGTCATTTTTTGCGCGCCAAGCAAGTCAAAACAGGGTACAAGCAAAGTAAGGAAGTACTTACGCGTATCATCGTACTGCAGCCCATGGAACTCCTTGAAGCAGGGCTGCACGGCGAGCGTGTTCCACGGCGTGGGGTTCCAGCACAGCAGCCCGTCGAAGTACGCCGGGCAATACTTCTCCGACAAGTTGAAGTTCCGCGCCAGACACTCCTCCACCTTCGCGCTGGCATTGTCCAGCCGCTCGGCGCTCTCCAAAGTCCCCAAGTCCTCCAGTTTGATGGAATTTATCACTCTTCAAATAATAAAACTCTGCTCAATAGCGTTGTTCTGCTTTAACACTACACGAATACGGACACTCTATCTCGTCTCGGATGACATTTCGAATATTCAAGTCTCAGGTGTTTTTGCAGTAGCTCGCCGGTCCGGAGTCTGCGGTGTACCTCTGAGTTCTCAGTGAGAACGTTACCATGATAAGGTTGTTTGTTCTCGGCTTGTGTTCTAACTTATCAAGTGATAACGCTCTCTCGGCAAACATCGGCAGTCTGTGGAGTATTTGTGTGTAGTGCGAGGAACTCGTTTTTATTTAATTGCCTGCGCCATTTCAGCCTTCACGAACGACCTGCAAAGAGACATTGGTCATGTTATCATTCCGATAATGCTGGGTACACTACAGTTATCGTCCGGTAATTGTACCGTGTGATACTTCTATTAAATTACCGATTCTATGTACATAGGTACATTGAATACACGGGTAAATTGAATGTAGATACTCGTAGAATGTACCGTTTATTTTCACTGATAACTACTATTAGTTAGCCTGATGTTACCTTGTACCGTATCAAGTTATTTGTTTATACCTAGTAAAGATAAAATTGTAGCGTTTGCTTTCATGTCAAATAATGTAAGTCATCGACTCGTGGGCGTGGATATACCTACTCGTACCTGCCGACGTTATAAATATAATATAGCTCGCTAGAGGTGAAGCGATCAGGCGGAAAATTTCAGCAGATATTTGATGATAGATAACCTACTGGGTCTCGAAGGCATTTTTATAGGTGGTAGATTTGTGGGAATATCACAAAGACCAATTTTTTTCCTTACTACAAATTAGGGCAATGTCAAAGCATTTTGTTACGACAATCTGGTATTTCTATACCCTGATTTTTAATTCAAGAGCAAAAATGTAAACAACGATATTGCCGTAACAAAAAATAAAGTGCAAGCCCTAATTTGATGTCTGACTTTATGCAAAAGATTGCAACCAATAATTATCAACAACAAGTAAAACGCGATGGTTGAATGTTTCTACAACAACTTAATGTGACATTTCTTTGTTTAATTTAACCTCTAATAAAAAATCAGGCTGTAGTCTTTTGTTATTTAAAAACATGACTCGACGTCTCGTTCTATTTGAATTAGCAAAACAAAGTCCGAAAGATTTGCGTCGGATGTTAGTTTTAATTAAAAGTTTAGTTCAAAAGTTAAGATATTTAAAACAATTCAGCGGACCAAGACGATAATCTGGGATTTATTTAGCTTAGCATTTCAAAATTTCCAAAGTTTCTAAACGAATGGGAATGGCTTTTGAAAATGTTAGAAATTTGATGTATTTAAATAATTTTAACACAAATACAAAGAAAAGTGTTTTTTTTGTAAGCTAAGGTTGTCTTTGCTTAAAACCAGTCTGTCATGGTGTCAAAAGTTATAAATAAAATAATAGTGAAATATTGCTAATGATAGATTTTTGAAATATCTGAAATTTTCCTAATTTGAAACGTTGACACAAATTGCACGTTTGAAATTCGAATTTAATATTGGCAACATTTGAATTTAAGAAATGTTTAGGATTTAATTGAGTTAATGGGTGATAAACCTTTTTTATTTAAATAAAAGAGAACAGAAATAGTAAAAAAGTGAATTAAATAAAGCATTGTCCTTTTTGCGGTATACTCGTATTTAGGATATAGGACATATTTGTCTAAACTTGCATCACCTGTGAAAGCGCATATCAAATTTATAAAGTAACCCAAAAATTATAAATAATTTTCCTATTGGAATTCAGCTTTGGAACAATAATGAGCAAAATGAAAAAAATACTAGTAAAACCGTAAAGTGCACTCTTGGCCATCAGAAATCTGACAAATATTGACTCCATGTGCGCTGACACTCTTTCCATAAAATTATTGAAGCTTACAATAATAAAGATTATTACATAAAAGCTAACAGCTAAGCCTTAAGCCGACCCTTGGCAGAGCTTTAGCCGTACTTTTAATTAAACTAGAGCTGTCTGTCATAGATTTGACAAATTTATTGAGCGACTATAATGCCATTTTCCGATAAAAAAATTAAAAATCGATGCATTTGAACAGATTTCTTCTTAATCAAAGTGCTCCATATTCGACCACAATTTCACTTACCATCAGGCGAGTTGGTGGCCAAGCGTAGATCTAACTAATAATAAAATACTTTTACACTGCTGGGACTTGGGGCCGTTTCTTATAAGGGGATAAAGTGCATAATTCACAATAGTCGCCAAGTCACAACAAGACATATAATAGAATATGTCTTTTAGTCGATGTATGTATATTCATGTAAAATCAAAATCTATGACTAGGACGAAAATTCAATGTAAATCATAATATGTGACTAATGGTAGATTATTCTACCTCACAAGCTGTAAGAAGTCAATAGTAAATAATAGTAGTAAATAAAACTGACATGATTATGATCAATCAATGGGGTTTATAGTCAGTGGTATCTCAGCACATACGTTTATTGAATAAAATGTATGTAGTATAACGCTACCTGTGTAATGGATTAAATACACTTACGTTTGCTTACCACGGTAGAGATAAATTAAGCCTACACATAAATTATTCCTGACTAATTAGCAATACGGCATTATTGAGATTAAATTTACTGGCATAGCGACAGGATGTCTGGTCGGCCCTTTACATAAAATACGCTTCTCTTGATTTCGTGACTAACGAGATTCAGTCTGGGGGATTTAGAAAGGATTTGTGAATAACAGGGATAAATTAATCATTAAAAAAATCTGAAAAACGTTTTCTGGGGTCTACCAATTATTATGGATGATGTAAGTCAAACCCGTTCATTTGATATCTATGTTTACTTCGGTGTAAAAAATGTCTAACTGCTATTTTCACCGATCATAAGCATTAGCTAAGAACACTCCCGACTAATGTACCGACCGTATGTACGATTTTCATAAAGAAATAAATGTGAAATGACTGTAGTACTACAAAACCTGCAGTCCGAGAGTCGCGGACTTCAGGTTCGCTATCTAAGTTAATTAATACTAAAGATTTATTTAAGTCAAATAAGTATAATATTTTTTCATATAGTAAAGTAGATTTTAATTAAGTTTATTTTCTTTGTTCCGTAGCAGGAATATGGATATAAACATTTGTATTAAAGCAATATAACGTGTAAGTACCACATAAAATTACAATTACTTCAAATAGATTACCGATATACGCCCGAGTACCGAGAAATTGGAATTTAATAAAGATTTTATCAGATTGTTGTAATTTTTTATCGGTGGAAACGCTTTGATGTGGTAATGTTTAGTTACAGTTTATAAGATCAAGAGTCGGTAAAAATTCAGTAATTTTTGCCAGATTGAGAGAGCCGCGTCAAACGGAAGACAACCCGGTTTGAATCCGGTCTTGAGCTAGTAAAACTTTAAGCCGATGTTTTTAGTCAAGTGTGGAATTTGGACTCGTTTATAAGGTTAAGGAAAACATCACGGATTCTTAGATAAAAGAAAGTAGTCACAAAGTCTGAAAAAAAAACTAGCTATTGTAATGTCTCATCCGCCAACTTGCACGTGGTTAATTATCACTTACGAGAGAAGGCCACGAGTCCCAGCAATGGGAACGGACAGTCAGATACTTATGATAAATAAGCATAGCATAAGTAGCCCAATATATCTTCCCACTGTTGGGGCTCGGGCCCTCTCTCACGAGAGATCATAATGCACCACGCTGGCAAAGTGCGGGTTGGCGGTTGACACATGCCTCCGGTTATTATGGTTCGCAAACGTGTCGGTTTCCTCACAAAATTTTCATTCATCGTAAAACAAGTGTATGTCCACACAAAGCCTAAAAAACAAGTCTCAGCCTAATAACTAAACACTGGGCAAATCAGGGGATCGAACCTGGGGCTGTCAGATTGAAAAGCATACGTTTTCTTACCGAGCTACACTCACTTTTTATCATACATATGTTAGTTAAGTTTCGTAGCTTTAAATTAAAGTTTTATGAATCACGCCCAAATGCATACTTTTTAATTTTTTATATCAACCTTCAAAATTACTTGGTAGCAATTTGCTAGCACAATGTAAAATTCAAGACATTTCCATAGTAATAACATGTAAAAAGATTTCTAGACTCACCGCAAAGAAGGATGAGTGTAAAAGTTGAAAGCGGTCACTTACTTCGTAATACGTAATTTACATACGCTTACGCCGTAACTTTGGGAGTGACATTCGAAGGCTATGAAGAAACACAGTTAAGACCCTTGTGCGAAATTATCCAGATTCGCACATAGCGTTTTGCTTCGACCTTCATTGTGAGAACTGCGAAGCTCTGGAACTCTCTTCCTGAGTCTCTTTTTCCCGAGAAGTACAATTTGGGGGACTTCAAATCTAGAGTAAATAGGTTCCTTCTAGGCAAGCGTGTTACATCTTAGACCACAGTTAAGCTTAACATCTGGCAAGCTGCGGTCAAACGTAAGCCTATTCATCAATAAAAAAAAAAAAAACACATGCATATTATACTACCATGTGAACTGTTGTCAAGCACCTAACAGTGTGGTCCAGCAGCTTCCATGATAGCTAGTTATTCCAGACTAGGCATGCTCCATCTTAGACCAGAGTATCGCTAACTTGTGTGGTTACGCGCCCTGCTGGCTAGTTAGCCAGCAGTTCATTGAAATATTTCCGCGTAGAAAACGGTCACACTTACACTATTACTAGCTGACCCGGCAAACGTTGTTTTGCCTTAATAATTATTTCTAAATATAAAGTTGCCGATTCTCAGACCTACTGAATACGCATATAAAATTTGGAAAAAATTGGTCAAACCATTTCGGAGGAGTTCGGTAACAAACACTGTGACACGGAAATTTTATATATAAGAAGATTAAAAGTTGAAGGAATGAGTCCAACAATTTTTTTTAATAATAATGTAAGTGTGACTGTTTTCTACGCGGAAATATTAAGATGCTTTACGTGAACAGTTTACAATGTTTACATTCATGGAAAGTGTATATTTAGGCCGGCTCGATTTTACACTTTATTTGTTAATTATATTTATTTTGTATTACTTATTATCCTGCTAGTAGCGCCCCATGGTGTTACCCTCGTTTATCTGGTATAAAAATTGACCAAGAGCGAGTTTGGCTCGCGCATGAAGGGTTCCGTACCATTGTTGTATAGGAGCCGTTCTCAAATATTTATTTTATTTAAATTTTATAATTGAAGTGGAAAAGGTATTGTGCATACATTCTGTGAAAATTTTAGGTGTGTCTACATGCTACCGTTATTGACATAT
The DNA here is from genome assembly GCA_035578125.1 of Mellilla xanthometata. Taxonomy (NCBI): domain Eukaryota; kingdom Metazoa; phylum Arthropoda; class Insecta; order Lepidoptera; family Geometridae; genus Mellilla; species Mellilla xanthometata. The sequence goes on from JAPUBQ010000001.1 coordinate 9,168,826, forward strand.
AGCAAAGAAAAAAACGAAAAAAACACGTTTACTGTTTGGGGGCCCACCTTAATATTTAATTTTTAGTATTTGTTGTTATAGCGGCGCAAGAAACACACATCTTGTGAAAGTTTCAGCTTTCTAGCTATTACGGTTTCAGAGATATAACCTGGAGACAGACAAACAGCGGAGTCTTAGTAATAGGGTCCCGTTTTTACCCTTTAGGTACGAAACCCTTAAAAGTAGCGAATTAGTTAATCCAAGCTCTCAACAATTTTCATTGATTTCAATCTTCAACGATTGTTATTTAAATCATAGCTACCTAAAGTTTCTTACGCTTTAGTGATCGTTGGTTTAGGCACTTCAGGAGAAGTCGACCTTAATTCAAATAGACATGTCAGTTCATTGGATTTACCAACAAATCGGCCTTGAACAAAGAATGAAGATAAATAAAATAGAAGGTACAATATTAATATTTTAGGCGCGTTTCATAAAAAAGAATACACAGTTGTTATTCCGTAAAATCCCGAGTATATATTTTTTTCTTTTTGGGTTTTACATAATACAGTAGGGAATGTATTTGTAAGGGTAAGAACTGTGTATAAATTTGCAACAAATCTTGGCTTAAATTTCAGGGATCGCATGTAAAAATCGAATAAGAGGATAAAATATGTAGGGACTGTTTGAAGTCCTTCGATCTTGTCAGGGATATTTGGTCACGAAAAATACTGTTACATTTAGACGAGGTTTCAGCTACACTAAAATAGAAAAGTTTTCGAATATATATTAACCGATCTAGAAACAAGTAAATGTCTAAGTACGATTTCGACTCTTGCATAAAAGAATCCTTTTCATTATATTTATAAAATGGTAAACAATATTTTATTCTATTTTTTTATTTGGTGTTATTGAGCAGCAACTTACGAGTAATTAAATAATTTGTAAAAAAATCAACTCTCTGGCTATAACTGTTCAGGAAATACAGCCGGGTGACGGATACAATCTTAGTAATAGTATGTTACTATTTAGTAATCTGTGATAATAGAATCCTGTCAGTACTCTTGGGTACAGTACTCAAGAATTTCGATTATGTTTAGGATATGGAATGAATCTAAAATAATTCACAAAAATACATACAGTCGAGTAACTTTCTCCTTTTTTGAAGTCGGTTAAAGATCAGTTAAGAAATGGCGGAGATACTACGTGTATGAGTTGCAATAATGATAATTCAATACAATTCAATTTAATTTTAATTCAGTAACTATAATCTAGCTCTTTCAAGGCAAGAGTGAACCGGTTTCTTCTAGACAAGCGCGCTCCACCTTAGATTGCAATATCGCTTACCATCAGGTAAATTGCGATCAAGCGCAAGCCCATTAAGGGTAAAAAAAAAAAATAATCAGACAAATTTAGACGAGAAACTTTAGATAGAAGAAAAATGGATTTCCGCAAAGTAACGCCTGAGTCAATAAGATATTTACGAGAAACTTTATTTGAATTCGGTTAGTAAGAGTTTATGTTAAATTCGGGTAAAGTTCGATATATTCAGTTAGTAAAAGTCTGTACAGTTCAAATAGCTGTGTGGCTATTGTGTGAGCAATTTGCCGCCACAGACGAGTTAGCTCGTTTCGAATTCAAATGTTATGTTTGTCTGGGTCACTTCCTCGCCTGAATAGATACTGGTTGGCTGACTACAGTACACTAGTTGTGCTTGGTTGTGTTAAATGTACGAGAAGCTGATATTCACAATTTACAGAGCATACAATTTAAAGTAAATTATAAAATTAAAAACTACACACAAAATCACTAATTTAAAAGGCCATTCCTGGTCTAAGAGCCCGTGAAGATCGTCCTTCACCGATCTGATAACCAGATGAGACGTATTTTTTATGAAGTATTTTTTATAAACAAATATGCCTAAAATTGCTTGCCTATCGAAAAGTGCTCATGGGTTTTTTTTTTGCGCATGCTCGTGTATAGTCAAATGATAATTTAGCTACAATTATCAAAAATAAAAATAACATTCTAACTGTTCAGAATCGTTGTTACTCCTATGAAGCGCATTAAAATCGAATGAGTCACCTATTTTGACTTACCTGTTTACACCTGCTTGCCCTGTAGTTATACACTGAAATGAGTAGGCAAGCATACCGAGGCATATTCTATGTATTAAAAACTATCAGTGAAATAAATTTCATTTGGTTATCAAAAGTATGAAGGTGATGAAAAAATAATCAATAAAAGTTTATTTTATTAAAAATAGCCATGAGCACTTTTCGATGGGCAAGCAATTTTAGGCACATTTGTTTATAAAAAATATTTAATAAAAAATACGTCTCACCTGGTTATCAGATCGGTGAAGGACGATCTTCACGGGCTCTTCTACTATCCGGACAGAACCTGACGGAAAGGTACCCATAACGCTAGTGGCATTGCCGCGTTGTATAGCGATGGAATAGCCTTTGTGCCAGGTACGATCCGGAGCGGAATTCACCCGATCTCTCTCTAATTTTACGCCCAATTTCAGCAATAAATTGTTTTAAGTAATTGTTTAATAAATAAGCGAGTGTGACTCGGTGGTTATAACGTCTGCTTTTCAATCAGACCTACACCAATGACTTGTTTTCCAAGTTATGTGTGGATTTGCACTTGCAAACGATGATTCTAGAAATGTTGTACGCGACGTCTACTATTTCGAAAACTACTATTATTTTAGACTTACAATTATATTGTATTTCATTGTTTGTATATTTCAGAAGTAAATCATGTGTATCTCGCATATGGATACTTATAAACACAACCTGGCAACATTTTATTGTTCAAAATGTTAATCACGACAGTCACTCTTTTTGTTTATTTTCTTTATTCTGTTTTCTCTATCTTAGTTTAGTTTGTTTTTATTCTCATTATTTTTGTGTATATCTTCCTTGTAACGAAAGTTTTTAGTAGTTAAGTTATTTGTTAGTAAGTGTGTAAATGCAAGCAAATGGCTCGGCGCCAGCGAACTAGAATTTCTTAGTTCACTGCTCGGCGCGGATAAAGCTGCAGCCCCGCAGCACAGGATCGAAAGATACTTTGCGCGGGGCACAGCGTCCCAATAACGTACTACACAACCGTAAAGGAAATAAAAAATATTTGTATGTGGAACCTATAGCTAGATGTGACTAGAAACTGGCTGAAAATGATGATGATGAGAAATTAATTTCTTGAAACGTGACGAAAAGTCATTAAATCAAAGTAAAAGACAAAATAAAATATTTAGTGTACTTCTGCTGTGATCTTAATCCAAATTAAGATAAGCAAAGGAAAAATTAAAATACAAAAAAAAAAAATCCTTTGCATATCTTAATTTGGTTTTCAAATCACAGCGGAAGTACACTAAATATTTAATGTTGTCTTCTATCTACAATGGATTTTCGCAAAGTAACGCCTGAGTCAATAGGTTATCATTAACGGCACTTCATCTTCTGTTTCGTTGCAACTGTCCAAGCACTAGTATAAGTGACGCTGCCACAATCTTCACTCCAGTTAGCACAGTTTGATGACTCTCAGTGTAAGTGAACGCTTTCAGAGTGCCACTTTACGTCCTGGTAGTTATGATAACTTCACTTTAACGAGCGACCTTATAAATTGAAATAGCTCTCTAGGGCAGTTAACACCGCGTAATATTCATGGTTTATGACCAGGAGAGCCTGTATGAGAGACTTCCTAATGCGAAAGCCGTAATCTATCGAATGCCAAGTGTATGGGCTACTTAATATTCAAGGACAGATGAAATTCAACGGGGATTTGAATAAGTAAGGTAAGGGTTGTTGACTGAGTCATACCGAGGTTAATGGTAGCAGCAACTATATTTTTATTACAAGATAAGCTTATTCGCCCTTTACTGTACTCGAGAAAACGTTCCTTCGAACAAAAGTTTATTCGCAGCAGTGTTTTTCGATATAAAGTAATTTCGCACGAAATTTAATTCGAACTAACGTTTAGTCGATCTTACGTTCATCGAACATCTGATTTTTGAAATATCGTGACGGACCCTATTTAAATCTACTAAAATACGAAAGAATAAAATGACTTTCATGACACCGGGCCGAATCTCGTGAACCGTGAAGTGTATTTTTGTTGCCGCTATAACAACAAACAAACTAAAAATATAATAAAATAACAAACATGGAGGCATCAAATGTGATTTATTTAAAATTATTTTTTATTTCAATGAAAAAAGTTACATGGGTTTTTTTCTCGAACCTAATATCGACAGCCTTAGCCCAGCAGTGGGACTGTATAGGCTAGGAAAAAAATATCGACTAGTAGGCATTTAAAATATTCTCAAAATTGTTCATTTTATATTACTTACAATTATTAAGTATTTGTAAATAAAAATCTTTATAGATCTACGAATCTTGTCTCTTCCAGTTCGTCGCAAAAACTCTGAATTTCTTCTCCAACATTTTTCGAAGATGTCAAGAGAGTTTTTATATTCGTACCTTATCACTCATAACATTGCGTAGGAATCGCTTTTATTAAACTTTTGGAATGAGTTACGGAACTCATTTATCAAAAATACGGAAGGAAAACATCTTACTCCGATTAGTTCTGCCTAAATATATGGCAAGTTGAATGAATTGTAATTCAGGCTTTTTGTTCGAGTGCCAAATGTTTTATACTGCTAAGCACGGACAAATATAGCAAAGATTTTAAAATTACTGTAGATAAGATTACTGTAGATAACAAGTGTGACTTTGTGGGAAAAACGTCTGCTTGTTAATGTGACGACCCTGGTTCAATCCCGGACCTACACCAATGACTTGGCATTATCAATAGATGGTTTAGCTTGGTTTATCTTGTTCTGCAAGTTAATATTTTTTTGGATATGCACAAGCTTAACTATGAAGTAAAAACATCGTGATTAAATCGACATATTGTCTTAGTATCACAAAATCCAAGGACATTTTGTTTTCAATCAAATCAATTCATAAAGCCAATGCCACAGCTAAAAATCAAACGCAAGGTCACGTCAAAACTATGACACTCCGTAATTTTTTGCGTCTGGGGTTAAATGGTACGAAATCATTCATTCAATGCGAGCTAGAAGATAAGTACTTACATATGTATGTAAACTCGACAAGATTAGCCCAAAGACTTTACGAGTACGCTCGATGTAGATCGGATTACATACTCGTACATACCAACAGAATTTCCAAACCTCTGGACCGGCGCTATTTCTGTGCCAAAGGCATACCTTACCTTTGTAAACAACTATAATATACTGTGATATTATACGCGTGGGTGAGACTTACTGCTGTAATCAATATAGACCTTCCCTCCTTGGCATAGCTTCTAGATATCGGAATGGCACTTGTAAGTTACTGAGAAGTATGAGATACCTTGGCTTGCTACGTAATGTGGTATCTCCTCTTTTAAATTTATTTTATTTGAAAGGTGAATTTAGTTTTTTTTTTATTGTTTTAGGGTACCTAAAAGGTAAAAACGGGACCCTATTACTAAGACCCCGATGTCCGTCAGTCCCCAGGCTGTAGCTCAGAAACCGTTATAGTTAAAAAGCTGAAAATTTTACCCGTGCCACTTTATGCAACTACTAAAAATTAAAATATTAAGGGGGTCTCCATACAATAAACAAGTTTTTTTTGGTATTTTGTTGCTATACTTCAAGAATGGTTATAATGGTTATTTTAGATATATGCTTAATATTTTCACAGGATATATAAATGTATAGAATTGAAATAAATAATTAAATTAAAATGAAATAAATATATAAAGGGGCCCATAGAACTAACTTAACTTTTAAACAATTTTCTACACGATCGTTATGACGATTTTTTTTCTTTCTAGAATGTGAGTAAATAATAAGTTGTAAAGCTCTTTTGTGTACTCGCACCCAAAAACGACGCGGTGTAAGTTGGTACAAGTAGAATATTACATTTTAATACCCATGTATGTTGTGGTATAAGCAACGTGCTTTCCCTCCACAATAGTAGTAATTTATTTCGATCGAAAACCGTACTGCGAAATAGAAAAATCATTCCATTTTAAAACTAACATTTACTCAATTTTAAATTCGTGCATTTTTGCAGAACAAACCGCGTAATTCAGAGCACTGTAGTTGTGGATAGAGTCATGCCTCAATGCACCGCAATCGGTTTTCCGTTGTGGGGCTGCCTGCGGATGGCTTTATGCCTTTTTGTTTCAATTTTGCGACCAGTTTTTAGACTATGAATATAAAATGCATATATGCAATGCAATGAATAAACGTGTATTGTATTTAAGCGCAGTGTGCCAATGAAATGTGAAGCTTTATAAATATATTTTTCTTTAGTTATTTAAATACTCGTTCCACCTATTAACATGAAAATTTTTACTTTGAGCTCTTCATCAAAAATAGAAATTTCAAAACAGGAAAAAGTCCATAATCTGAATAATATGCATTGATCGTGTGATGAATCACAAACTGATTATAATTGTTGTATGGTTGTTTTACTAATTGTAAAGGTTTGCCAATTTATTTAATTTGTGTATCTACACTAATGTCCTTAAGATTTTGTTATATAACCTTGAAAATAATATCTTTTAAAATAATCACATAAGATTGTTCATGTAAGATTCGTAGATTTCATATATTTAGAATTGTACCCACTATTGTTTTTGTTTAACAACGAGTCTGGAATAACGCAGAGCTAGGAATAATGCGGATATCTGGCGCTGTTTCTGACAGAGAACCCGAGATATGGAATGTTTTGACAGGTCTTGTTTGAATTTTTCCCGTTTTTTACATTAAAAAAATTATATGTTTACGGCACGCAGGTTATGTCTGTAGAAACAATGCGGACATTTGTTTCTTATTAAATTGTTTATTATTATCAATTCTGCTTACAGTGTAAACTCTATATAACGACACTGTAAGGACTGTGCATTTAATGGCGTTATAGAGAGTGGTGGTTAAATGGAGTGATATCTATCGTTGTATGGAATACAAGCTAAACCAACTAAAGCTAGTTAATTTCGACGCTTTAAAGAGTTTGTCGTTAAATCGAGTGACGTTACATGAAGCTTACACTGTTTATTGTAATGTTCGAGCGTAATATTGTAAGTATAACATGAAAGTAAAGAAATCATTTGAGAGTTCATATCCTCTCGCTTGCAAATTCGAATGACTGTGAAGAAAGCTTTCAAATGTGCTAGATTAAGTTATATTGCACCATTCAATCAATACATTTAGTCTATATATCGGTTTCTAAACTTAAAGAATATCGCAAAAAGAATTGTTGGTATGGTTCCCAAAGGAACAAAACATAAGATATAAAACAACCAGTAGATAAAAGATGTTTCATCCGCAGATAACAAAAAATTGATATGGTATATTTGTACAAAAAAGTAGTCTTTAAATATGCCGAGATTGGCTTAAATGAAATGATACTACTCGTATCATAACACCAATATCATTCTTGTTCTTCAAATCATTAGTAATACGAGTAAGTACAATAGCCCATATATGAAACATTGGATTACAACAATAGTACCCTAAGTTTTTACATATACATTAATTTATTTTTGCTGTTATGTTGTCAAGAGAAATGTATGCTCTGTTATTTTTAACTGTTTATCTTTATTTTTAAATTTTTACTTTTCTGAACACCGTGTATAAAAATTGTACCTACTCTATGGATTTTGTGTCTGACAATTAAGATTTTATTATTGTTATTATTATAACGACGTGTTGCTTCAGATTTCGCAGCCCCAGAATCCTTTTGTTAAGTAGAATAAAATAATTTTTACCGCACCATTCATGTTTAGTGATTTATGTAGACGTTATTAGTTTATGGTATGTATAAATCAGAAGTGGAATGCAAACATAGATAAACGCTCGCTACTTCTTAGAACGACGTATCTGCATTTTAACTTGAATTGTTTAGTTGGCAGATGATAAAGTAAGTGTTTAGTTTAGGGTAATTAGTCTTTATTATGGGGCAAATAGGGAAAATAAGATTTTTTATTACGGAAATTCAAATTTTTATGCAAATAAATACGAGTACTGAAGTCAATTGCTTTGGAACACATTTAATTGCGTTTAATTTTTTTCTGGTTTTACTACTATGAGTGCTAAATACAATTTCATTTGCCAGAGCTGTTTGTGCGTGTTTGCGTCATTAATGCAACTCTATTATTTCTAATATTACTCACAAATATGTTGATAATGACTACTCACAAAAATATTTTTTTTTTCAAATTCATCAAATTACACTTTTTCCATTTATTAACTTTCTTATGCTTAACCTATATATAATTTTACAGTATATTTCGTATTGTATGTCGGTGTCCTCACACGTAGCTCTAGTTTTAAAACATTAACTGCCAAAATAGATTGAAATAGCCATTTGAGGAAACATAGCAAGTAAACTGAAATCAATCGAACGTATTTTATATTTATTTAGGTAATCTTCTCGTTTTTCCATGGCTACGGTCCACAGAACTTATCTCCTATAAAAATACACTTAAAATGTAATTTCCGAATTTTAAAAGCCCTCAACCTTCATGCTAGGGAAACAAGATGAAATTGATGCCTCTCGGCTGCTTTCAGGCATAACAACATTTGTTATTGTTAAATTCTACGCCAATCCTTTTATAACTTTGATTTGACAAAACAATAGACATCGTTTTACTGTTGCAGTCTGTTTATGGACAAAAGTTCGGTTCGGGTTATGTCTTCTTCTTCCTTACCTTATCCCACTTAGGTGGGGTCGGGCGACACTCTGATCTATGGAGCATGCTTAGTCTGTAATATCTAGCTCTCAAGAAGGCTGCCGGAACACCGCTAGATGTTTGGCAACAGATTTTCAAACTTGAGAATGGTTGATAGCTGAGTACTAGAAAAAACCGATGTCAAATTGAATCAAAGTAACGGAAACGATAAAACAGAAAACCTAAATTCAAAAGCAATCAATGTCGATTGTAAATCAAATTATACAGCTTCGTATGTTCGCTTTGAATTAGTTCAAAGCGTTGATATTGGATCGGAATAAAATTTATCTACATTTTAGTCGAAAAAAGGAGGATTTGTTGTGTGACTTGTATGGAGTTTTGTTTGGACCGGAATTTTAGCCTTTTTCTATTCTTATTTTAATAATTTTAAGGTTTGTATAAAGGTATAACTATAATATCAATAATCACGATTTGTAGATGAGTTAAGATAGAAAAGAAAAGGAAAAATACTCTAAATACTTCCATCTATTCCGTCTGAAGTATTCTACTAGTCAAGCACTTTCATTTGAGGTAATTTGTAATTGTAATAAAATTGTTTTAAAAAACAAACAACCGACTTCAAAAACACAACTAAAAAGGGAAAAATAATTTTAAGCCTAAATCAAATCAAGTATATATAAATAGAATAGGAGAGTTTATTTCATGTACTTATAAAAAACTATTTGCAATTTTTACTAATCCTGTATTCTTGGAGTCGGTGCCGGTGTCGGTGATATTTTGTTTAAGTTTTAGCTATGGGGAGCCAAATAAACTTCACGATGAAAAAATTTGGCGTGTGTCAGGCAGGCAACCAATTGGGAGCAAATCGAGCTGGATGCGAGCGAAGCGAGCTGTGCGCGAGCGAAGCGAGCGCGAAAATTTTCACCGTATTTGTTTGAACCGTTTGAACATAAAGAAGTCCAAAGCAGCACAAATTACATAATGTTTGTTGTGTTAAAACTTACTAGAACCAAGTGCGAGCGAAAGAGGTGGATGCGAGCGAAGCGAGCTACGCGCGAGCGAAGCGAGCGCGAAAATTTTCACCGTATTTGTTCGAACCGTTTGAGCATAAAGAAGTCCAAAGCAGCACAAATTATATAATATTTGGAGTGTCATAAGCCCAGAACATCCTGGGGGAAATTCGAACGAAGCGGGATAACTCCTAGCGAAGCGAGCGCGTAAATATTTTCCTTATCCGTTCGAGGGTCTTGTCTATTAATATATCAAATTTTACAGTTCCTTCTTCCACTAAGTATGACCCAAGTGGCCAAGCTCTGGCGTCGAGAGTTTTTCAAGCCCCTGATTTAGTTTGACCCCTGCTTGTACTAAGAGTAGTGGTCCAGGCCCAACAAATTAACGTGTTATCCGAAGCACAGTAACGCCCAGATGAAAATATCATATTTTTTTATGGAAGTCTTGTGCATGGTTACCCATCCAAAGACTGGCCGCATGGGCCGTTGCTTAGCCTCGATGTTCGCGTCAGATTACTTTTGTTAGCCAGGCTGCTAATTTTATGAGCGAAATCTGTATTGCCGTATGAGCGCGAAGAAGTAAAATAGGTTATCCAGTTATTTGGGCTTCCCACGGGAATAGCAATGACTTTTAAGATAAAAAGTAACCTTCGTGTTATACAAGGTCTAGTCTACCCCCTATATCAAATTTTAGCGAAATCAGTGTGTCATGTGTTATTTGGTGCATCCCACGGGAACAATAATTATTTTCGGGATAAAAAGTAGCCTTTGTGTAAACACATAGTCTAACCTATCTTCATTCCAAATTTCATCAATGTCAGTACAACCGTTCGAGCGTGAAGAAGTTAAAAAGATTTATATGTTATTTGGTGCATCCCACGGGAACAGTATTTTTTTTCGGGATAAAAAGTAGCGTATGTGTTAACACATAGTCTTACCTATTTTCTTCTCAAATTTCATGAATATCAGTACAGCCGAACGAGCTAGAATCTGTCTTCATGCGTAAAAATAACCTAACTTTTTAGGTTTTTCTTCGATTTCCCTAGGAGTCCATCATCAGAACCAGTTTTGGTGACAATGGGACCAATTCAGAACCATACTCTTTCAATTAAAAAAAGAATTTTGAGAATCGATCCCCAAATGGCTGAGAAATCGGTGAACATACATAAAAAAAAAAAAAAAACATACACGTCGAATATATAACCTCCTCCTTTTTGAAGTCGGTTAAAAATATATGTTCTTCGTTATTTTTTGCCAGCGGCCATTTTGAATTTATTTTCATCAAACATAGCTAAGAACATTACATAATAGATAAAAACCTTCCAAAAAAACTAAATTAAATTTGTCCGCTTTTGGGAACTGTGCTACCACAGACAGACATACATACACATTGCCACACACATACATGTCAAAAGTATAACCTCCTGTCGATTTAAAACCCAATCAATTATGAAAATTAAACGCTACCGAAAATTAATCAGTTATCGAAGGCAATTAATTTAATATTGACACATTTTCATTCGCTCATCATAAAAAGGTTTCGATTTTGCAATTAATTCATTGGAAACATTTTTACCAACGACTAAATGGGGACCTGAATATATTATGTTGAGTGTGTTTATGTGTTTTATGGTGTTTGTGCAAAGCAAAATTGACAGTTTTCTTTGCCCGAAGGCCTCTGTTGACTTAACGGCTGCTTGTAAGCTAAGATTAATAGCCGAGACATACAATTTAACGTGTCATCCGACCCACGGCAGCACTCAGATAAAAATGCAACTTTGTAAGCAAAGCAAAGCAAAGCCAAATTGACATTTTGCTTTGCCTGAAGGCCTCTGTTAGCTTAACGACTGCTTGTACTAAAACTAACAGCCAGGACCTAAAATTTAACGTGTCATCTGACCCACGGTAGCGCCCAGATTAAAATACCACTTTAAAAACGACAGTCTCGTGCATGGTCACCCTTCCAAACACTGTCCGCATCGACCGTTGCTTAGCTTCGATGATCGCGTCAGATCACCTTAGCTAGCCGAGCTACAGGCGCTACACTAAAACTATCAGTTCCAAGGTACTAAAATTATTTGTACCTTGATTTCACAATGAGCGGACCAAAATTGATTAGTGATTCAGATTTGACCAAGACGAAGCAATGACGTACGTGCCTTTCATTTACTCGGTAAAAAAAATTGCTTGTAATTTCATATTTGACAAAACAACTTTTAATAAAAACAATATTTTGCCATCAGATCAAAGTAAGTACGGAGTGTCAATACAGGTCGTTTCTTATAAATAACTTGATCAATATTAACGACCTTCTGGCTCGTAAAGTTTCGCGCTTCGCCTGTAATCACTTTGAGGGTCATTGCTTACGGATATACGCATTTGTATTGAGGGCGCTGATGGAGTCACAAGCTTCCATCTTTTTTATATTTATTCGTATTTATATGCCAGCAGTTCTCCGAACAGTACACCTTACGAAACGAATTTCTTGGAAGAACATAATATCCGAAACTTTAACACATCTCTCTCTCTGTTTCCTTAGCGGTAACATGCGGGGGTCTTAAAAAGTAGAGTAAATATGTGTCTTGTAGTATATATTATAGATCAGGTAAGCTACCAAAGGTAAAAAAAAACTTAATATATTAACAGTTCCTAGACCAGTTTTATTTAAAAAAAAATGGATCTCTTGAATACCTAAATTAACCAGAAAATTATACCGCAGCAACAAAATTTTCTCTTTTTCTTGAGAACCGTCCCTCAAACAAAAATCACCGACCAACGTCCAATACCTACATTATATTAGGTACCTAACCAAGTTTCGACGAAATAAGTTTATATAAGTAACACTTTAAGTCACTCAAAAGACATTTTATTGCACTAAAAAGACAAATATCTAAACTAATTAGGTGAAAATAGAAGTTAATTCAACACCAATCGTAATAGACAAAACAATCAACCAATTAGCCCCATACTGAACCATTTCTAGCTCGTATTATGGTTGCTAACACAACTGATATACTACATATACATACATACATATTATATATAAATACATATTTAACACCCAGACCCACAGCCAACAAATTTAGTTAAGCACAAAGATGTTGACCGGGCCGGGAATCGAACCCGGAACCTTCTGATTAGCAGACCGGCATGGTAACCTTTACGCTAACGAGGTCGTCTCGAGGTCGAGGAGGACTATTATAATATTCGGTAAACATGAACAAAAACTAAAATGTTGTCGAAAAATACCAGCTATATATCAAAACAAACCGAAAATACAGAAATTCTCTGATAAGGGGATCAACTAAAGTCTATTCGAGTTTTTCGTGTAAAAGTTGTCAGCTTTCATAAACTTTTACGCACGTCTTTCACAGGCTTTCATCCTCCGCGTATTTTTTTGGATTAATTTGCATTTTTATGGTGTTATTTTATTTTCTGTGTAATTTGTTATAGCGCCCGTAGCTCGTCTAACTGAGGTGATCCGAAGCGATCATTAAGGTTAAGCAACGGTCGATGCGGGCAGTCTTTGGATAGGAGACCATACTCAAGACTGTATTTTAAGAAGTGGCATTTTCACCTGGGAGCTACCGTGGGACGAATGATACGTTTAATTGTAGGTCCCGTCTCTTGTAGTTTTAGTTATTGTAGTCTTAGTACTAGCAGTCGTTAACCCAAGTCAAAAGCTTTCGAACTCGAAAATCCACACCAGAGTTTGGCCAATTTGCTCATACGAAGAAGAAGAAGAATTTGTTAATGCTTTGTTTAATTATTGTGTTTAAAGAGGATTGGACTAGAAGCACGGAAAAGAAACATGCTAACGCAACCTAGTGGCCTATACTACTATTATTTACAAGCCGATGTAACCAACTATATGTCAAAGATACAATCTATGTTTTGCATTCGGAAAACCCATAATTACAAAACTTTAAAATTGGCATAGCATTCGTTTATAGTTATGAAAATTAGAAAAAGCTCGTTTAGAGAATTTTCTTAACTACATATCTTGAGAACATACGCATTGACAGAATTTTCATCCCGAGATATAAAAGTCAATAATAGCGTAACGCAGTATTATGGTTGTTATTTCAGTTGTAATAGTTTAGCACTACTATACTCGTAGATGATGTTTTTTACATGACATCGCATCATTCTTTTGTTACATTTGACGATATAGAATTGAAGCTATAAAGGTATAGCTTCAATTATATGTCGTCAAATGACGTGAAACGTATGGGAGTGACGTAAACTGTCGACAAGATATTTGGATAATTTACGACACACCCAAACATTTCACGTTATTGACAATATCAAATTGACGCTACTCGTGTAAATCCATAGATTATATAATACTACGGATATGAAACATATAATAACAAACGGAACAATTTCCCCTTGTTTGTTGTATTAAATGAAACTACATTTGGAACAAAGTTGTTCCAAACGTTGACACAATTTGTTTCAAAGAAACCATAGATAATGGCCTCTACCTTACTGAACCTCCTTGCTTATACCTGAAGCGATGACTTGTATATGCTCTCTGATGGCACCTAGTCGCATCGGAACTTTTTGGTTAGCCTTGTAATTAGTTGAAAAGTTAAAATGAAACGGGTCGAAAATCATATGTTCGATGAACGTAAGAGCGACTGAACGTTAGTTCGAATTTTATTAAACTTTTGTTCTAAGGAACGTTTGTTCGAATACAGTAAAGGGCGAATGAGCTTATCTTGTAAAATAGTAATAATAGTTATCGCTACCATTAACCTACTATTAGACTTACAGTCGGGACCTATCATCTAGAGAATTAAATTAATAAATTTCATAAAAATATAACTTAATAAAAAAAAATATGTTTTTCAACCAGAACAAGCTAGCGACACTCCGGGCTAAGGTTTCGCGTGCCTAGTCTAGAATATCTTGCTCTGAAGACGGCTGCCAGAATACACCGTTAGGTGCTTGGCGACATTTTCCAACTTGAGTGTGGTTGCTAGCCAGGCGAGCACTAAAAATGTCATACCACCATTTTCTTAGTAATATAACTTAAGTTTGCAGAGCGTATAATAAATATTAACCAACTTTTATTTAAATTTCTGTCCCAGATTTGTGTTTCTACATTCGTACGCTGTACGCGTGTATAAATTTATTCACCCCTTACGTTTTAGAATCTCATAAAGCTTGCAAATGTAATTCATAAATGATTTGACGTGGATACGTATCGACAGAGGCACCATCAGTACTTTGAAAATGTGATTTACGAGTAAAAAGCTTTTTTGGCAGGTACTATAGAATTGGACGAAGAATGAAATTATTTTATTATATTCAGCTGCAATTTCTTACTAAACAAATATTTGTGTTTCAGAGTGTTGCTATCTTGTGTAAAATTTCTGTAAGGATTTTAAAGAAAAAATTAAAAAACCGTAAAACCCAAATAGAAATTTGGGTTTTACGGTTTTTTTGCCTTGTAACAAAGTGAGAGTCTGAGCTCTGGTGTCAAGAGTTTTGAAGTCACTCCTGTTATACTCGTACCTTGATAAATATATTACTGAGACAAACAATGGCTGAATTTAATCTATATATGTATAGTATATTGAAGTCGATGAAAGTTGTTATATAATTCTCACAAATATATTATCACTTTTTCGGTCGCAAAAGAAAACGGCTTTGTGGCATAATTTTTTTTATATTTTCTTACACATTGTAGATGGTAATATAGTTTTTTACCTATTTACTACTAGCTCTTATTTTTAATATGGCTTAAAAACGTTTGCCAAGTCAGTTACATAGTGAGAAAATAAATATATGCGATTTTGTTATTAGATTAATGAAGCATTTTCAAATTACCAAAGCGTAACAGAATCGTAGAGCACCTACGTAAGTAACTACGACTACGTAGCTACGTACGTTAGTCCTCTACGCACACTTCCATTATTGTCATCTTACCCGAATATTTTAGAAAAAAAATATACCTACATGAATGGAGGTGTGTCACATCTTAAGTTGCAAATATGTTACATCTTTGTATTATTTTTATGTACTTAAGATTAAACTTTAGTTTAATTGTAAAAAATATAATTAAAACCTTTAAATTAATAAAAAAAATATTCAATTATTCCGTCAGGGCGTGGATCTCGTCGATGACAGTCCGCGTGAAGCTCGTCCCCGATGATGACGCTCGTAATGCGTCGAAACCCGTTGGACATATATCCAACGTTTTTTAAGTAAGTCTGACCGTTTGTTTCGTGCAAATAAATAATATTCAAATCTAGACATATTCATAATGCATTCTCCTAGGATAAATTTTCCTCAACTCAAAGCAATTAATATTGTGTCTTACATAAGAGTGATT
The DNA here is from genome assembly GCA_035578125.1 of Mellilla xanthometata. Taxonomy (NCBI): domain Eukaryota; kingdom Metazoa; phylum Arthropoda; class Insecta; order Lepidoptera; family Geometridae; genus Mellilla; species Mellilla xanthometata. Next base: position 9,184,876 of record JAPUBQ010000001.1, read on the forward strand.
CTTTTTATTCTTATAATTCACCATTAAAGCCGAGGACACAAGATCCTAGCCATTTGCTTACAAAGAGGGCGAAATAAAATATTTTTCTTTTGTGACGAGATTTCTATGAAGTGTAGTCGTAATTGTGCGGCGATTTGTATTGCTCAGTTGGTTTTTTCGTCCCGACTCACTTTGTTTAATGAAATCGCACGGAAATTTGGTATGGATGATAGATTTCATTTTTCCCGGAGCAAAAAGTTGATAGATGTGTGCACTTGGTCCTTGATGAAATAGTTTTGTTGAACTTGCATCAATCAAGGACACATTAGAAAGTTCGCTTTTTCTTGCCTACACTTACATGTTGTGCAAGTCAGAAGCCATGAAATTCCAAAGGATTCTTAAGTGACTAAGATTTTCTAATATTTTTAATGAAGTTTTGTCGAACACAGGACTAGTATACATGAAAAAAAAATATATTGAGTTTTTTACTACAATTAATAACCTAACATTACTCCAGAGTATTTTTTCTGAAACCAGTTTTTTTTCATATCTTTAGCTACATAAAAAAGAGTATTTTTTGTATATCGATGAATTAATACAACCTAAGACGAAATTTTATTCCACAAGAAAACAAAAGGTACAGTTATATTATAACAGTGTTTTATGTAGAAACTTAACTAACAACACAACCAGGAGTTACCTGTCAATACCATCACCGCATAAATTGTGATCCAAATCTGAATTGGTTGTCACAATTTATTCTTCGGGTGAGCTAAGTGGTGAAGCTCTAATTTCGTGAGTTTTCAAGCCGTCTGAAAACCTCTGATTGACAAGTCAAATTAATACAGTAAACTTTTAAAAGTATTGACAGCGGTCACACAAAGTAAGCATCTATTAAAGACTAAATTTCCACATTGCGTAATATCCTTTTTGGAATAAACTTAGTAGAATAAAGATTAACTATTATTATATAGGTTGGCCATAGCTATTCAGCGTGGTAATGCAGCGAGCGTGATGGGCACATTTGCACCGGGGCGGGTTATTTGATTAGTGTTAGTATTAGTTTTTAATATGTATATTATTAAGATTAACTGAACCTTATAATATCTTTTTAAATAAGTTTATTCGCCTCTGTTGTACACAGATTCCTTTGCTTTCAACTATGTTGAGACGCTTGAGGCAAAAGCAAGTAATAAGGCTTGCTAAAGGAATTTAATATTAGGCACCGTCGTATACCTACAGACGAGAGCTGAGAAGAGAGTGTACAGAGTTAATAATTAAACCACTTTTTAAATAAAATCCCTGATTGAATGTAAGTAACACTTTTAATCTTTCGAAAGACATTTAATTGCACTAAAAAGACAAATATCTTAACTAATTAGGTGAAAATATACATAAGCTAATTCAACAATAATCGTAATAGACGAAACTAACAAGCAACTAAAAAACTGTTTTGTGGATGTTGTGGCTGTCTAGACAGACAGCTGAAACAAGACTGTTTAAGTCATTTCAGAGGCCTTTGCAGTAATTTGAACTCTTAAACCAAGACTTAGATCGTTGGCTCATACTCGTACGTATGAGTTGATAAAAAGTACTAATTCTTAGTGCATACGCATTCATATTTGATTATAAAACCATTTGACTATTATAATTTATTTATTTATTTATTAATTAGGCACTCAGACAGATTACAAACATTCATTTTAAACATAAATAAACTAAAGGAACAAAAACAAGTCTGCAATCCAAAGAAGAGTACACAGCATGCTAGTGTAAACTTAATGATAGGGAAGGTTCAGATATACATAAAAAAAGGGGAAATCTTAAGTACTAAACAATTTAACCTATAACTTATATTATTTCTAAATTGACTAAGACTGTTACTAAATACATCCAGTTCAGTAATGTGAGTCTTACATTGGTTGTTATCATATTCGGTAAACACGAACAAAAACTAAAATGTTGTCGAAAAATACCGGCCATAGATCAAAACAAACCGAAAATACAGAACTTCTCTGATAAGGGGATCAACTAAAGTCTATTCGAGTTTTTCGTGTAAAAGTTGTCAGCTTTCATAAACTTTTACGCACGTCTTTCACAGGCTTTCATCCTCCGCGTATTTTTTTGGATTAATTTGCATTTTTATGGTGTTATTTTATTTGCTGTGTAATTAGTTATAGCGCCCGTAACTCGGCTAACTGAGGTGATCCGAGCCGATCATTAAGGTTAAGCAACGGTCGATGCGGACAGTCTTTGGATGGGTGACCATGCACAAGATTGTCTTTTAAAAATGGCATTTTCACCAGGGTGCTACCGTGGGTCGGATGATACGTTAAAATGTAGGTCTCGATCGTTAGTCTTAGTACTAGCAGTCGCTAAGCCAATTCAAAGGCTGTTTAAAAATTCGACACCAGAGCTTCACTACTTTACTCATACGAAGAAGAAGAAGAAGAATTCGTTAATGCTTTGTTTGATTATTGTGATTATAACGGATTAAGTTATTGGACTAGAAGCATGGAAAATGAACAGGATAACGCAACCTAGTGGCCCATACTATTCTGTACAAGCCGGTGTATGTCAAAGTTACAATCAAAAAAAAAGTTTAAGTTTTGCATTCGGAAAACCCATAATCACAAAACTTTACAGTTGAAATTGGCATAGCATTCATTTATTAAACGAGTTTTTTCTAATTTTTTGGGTGTCATGAAAACATACGCATTGACAGAATTTTAATTCCGAGATATAAAAGTCAATAATAGCGTATATGGTTGTTGTTTCAGTTGTACTAGTTTAGCCTACTATACTCGTAGATGATGTTTTTTTACATGACATATCGCACCATTCTTTTGTTACATTTGACGATATAGAATTGAAGCTATAAAGTATAGCTTCAACATAGACTTTTTATTAAACTCTTGTTTTAAGGAACGTTTGCTCGAATACAGTAAAGGGCGAATAAGCTTATCTTGTAAAATAGTAATAATAGTTATCGCTACCATTAACCTACTATTAGACTAACAGCCGGGACCTATCATCTAGACAATAAAATTGATAAATTTCATGTAGATATAACTTAATAAAAAAAAAACGTTTTTCAACCAGAACAAGCTAGCGACACTCCGGGCTAAGGTTTCGCGAATATCTTGCTCTGAAGACGGCTGCCAGAATACACCGTTAGGTGCTTGGTCGAAAATAGTAAAGGGCGAATAAGCTTATCTTGTAAAATAATAATAGTTGGCGCTACCATTAACCTACTGTTAGACTTACAGTCGGGACCTATCATCTAGACAATTAAATTAATAAATTACAGGTAATTATAACTTAAAAAAAAAAGTTTTTCAACCAGAACAAGCTAGCGACACTTCGGGCTAAGGTTTCGCGTGCCTAGTCTAGAATATCTTGCTCTGAAGACGGCTGCCAGAATACACCTTTAGGTGCTTGGCGACATTTTCCAACTTGAGTGTGGTTGCTAGCCAGGCAAGCACTAAAAAATGTCCTACCACCATTTTCTTAGTAATATAACTTAAGTTTGCAGAGCGTATAATAAATATTAACCAACTTTTATTTAAATTTCTGTCCCAGATTTGTGTTTCTACATTCGTACGCTGTACGCGTGTATAAATTTATTCACCCCTTACGTTTTAGAACCTCATAAAGCTTGCAAATGTAATTCATAAGTGATTTGACGTGGATACGTATCGACAGAGGCACCATCAGTACTTTGAAAATGTGATTTACGGGTAAAAAGCTTTTTTTGGCAGGTACTATGGAATTGGACGAAGAATGAAATTATTTTATTATATTCAGCTGCAATTTCTTACTAAGCAAATAATTTTAAAAATATTGAACGACACCGCCTCACGAATGTACTCCGGTATAGTTTATCTTAAGCCAGAGTGTTGCTATCTTGTGTAAAATTTCTGTAAGGATTTTAAAGAAGTTCTATTTGGGTTTTTGCCTTGTAACTAAGTGAGAGTCTGAGCTCTGGTGTCAAGAGTTTTGAAATCACTCCTGATATACGCGTATCTTGATAAATAATTTATATTACTGAGACAAACAATGGCTGAATTTAATCTATATATGTATAGTATATTGAAGTCGATGAAACATGTTATATTATTCACACAAATATATTACCACTTTTTCGGTCACAAAAGAAAACGGCTTTGTGGCATCAATTTTTTTATATTTACTTGTACATTGTAGATGGTAATATAGTGTTTTACCTATTTGCTACTAACTCCTTTTTTTTATATGGCATAAAAACGTTTGCCAAGTCAGTTACATTGTGAGAAAATAAATATATGTATGTGATTTTGATATAAGATTAATGAAGCATTTTCAAATTACCAAAGCGTAACAGAATCGTAGAGCACCTACGTAAGTAACTACGACTACGTAGCTACGTACGTTAGTCCTCTACGCACACTTCCATTATTGTCATCTTACCCGAATATTTTAGAAAAAAAAATACCTACATGAATGGAGGTGTGTCACATCTTAGATTGCGAATATGTTACATCTTTGTATTATTTTTATGTACTTAAGATTAAACTTTAGTTTAATTGTAAAAAATATAATTAAAACCTTTAAATTAATAAAAAAAATATTCAATTATTCCGTCAGGGCGTGGATCTCGTCGATGACAGTCCGCGTGAAGCTCGTCCCCGATGATGACGCTCGTAATGCGTCGAAACCCGTTGGACATATATCCAACGTTTTTTAAGTAAGTCTGACCGTTTGTTTCGTGCAAATAAATAATATTCAAATCTAGACATATTCATAATGCATTCTCCTAGGATAAATTTTCCTCAACTCAAAGCAATTAATATTGTGTCTTACATAAGAGTGATTCTTTTTATTCTTATAATTCACCATTAAAGCCGAGGACACAAGATCCTAGCCATTTGCTTACAAAGAGGGCGAAATAAAATATTTTTCTTTTGTGACGAGATTTCTATGAAGTGTAGTCGTAATTGTGCGGCGATTTGTATTGCTCAGTTGGTTTTTTCGTCCCGACTCACTTTGTTTAATGAAATCGCACGGAAATTTGGTATGGATGATAGATTTCATTTTTCCCGGAGCAAAAAGTTGATAGATGTGTGCACTTGGTCCTTGATGAAATAGTTTTGTTGAACTTGCATCAATCAAGGACACATTAGAAAGTTCGCTTTTTCTTGCCTACACTTACATGTTGTGCAAGTCAGAAGCCATGAAATTCCAAAGGATTCTTAAGTGACTAAGATTTTCTAATATTTTTAATGAAGTTTTGTCGAACACAGGACTAGTATACATGAAAAAAAAATATATTGAGTTTTTTACTACAATTAATAACCTAACATTACTCCAGAGTATTTTTTCTGAAACCAGTTTTTTTTCATATCTTTAGCTACATAAAAAAGAGTATTTTTTGTATATCGATGAATTAATACAACCTAAGACGAAATTTTATTCCACAAGAAAACAAAAGGTACAGTTATATTATAACAGTGTTTTATGTAGAAACTTAACTAACAACACAACCAGGAGTTACCTGTCAATACCATCACCGCATAAATTGTGATCCAAATCTGAATTGGTTGTCACAATTTATTCTTCGGGTGAGCTAAGTGGTGAAGCTCTAATTTCGTGAGTTTTCAAGCCGTCTGAAAACCTCTGATTGACAAGTCAAATTAATACAGTAAACTTTTAAAAGTATTGACAGCGGTCACACAAAGTAAGCATCTATTAAAGACTAAATTTCCACATTGCGTAATATCCTTTTTGGAATAAACTTAGTAGAATAAAGATTAACTATTATTATATAGGTTGGCCATAGCTATTCAGCGTGGTAATGCAGCGAGCGTGATGGGCACATTTGCACCGGGGCGGGTTATTTGATTAGTGTTAGTATTAGTTTTTAATATGTATATTATTAAGATTAACTGAACCTTATAATATCTTTTTAAATAAGTTTATTCGCCTCTGTTGTACACAGATTCCTTTGCTTTCAACTATGTTGAGACGCTTGAGGCAAAAGCAAGTAATAAGGCTTGCTAAAGGAATTTAATATTAGGCACCGTCGTATACCTACAGACGAGAGCTGAGAAGAGAGTGTACAGAGTTAATAATTAAACCACTTTTTAAATAAAATCCCTGATTGAATGTAAGTAACACTTTTAATCTTTCGAAAGACATTTAATTGCACTAAAAAGACAAATATCTTAACTAATTAGGTGAAAATATACATAAGCTAATTCAACAATAATCGTAATAGACGAAACTAACAAGCAACTAAAAAACTGTTTTGTGGATGTTGTGGCTGTCTAGACAGACAGCTGAAACAAGACTGTTTAAGTCATTTCAGAGGCCTTTGCAGTAATTTGAACTCTTAAACCAAGACTTAGATCGTTGGCTCATACTCGTACGTATGAGTTGATAAAAAGTACTAATTCTTAGTGCATACGCATTCATATTTGATTATAAAACCATTTGACTATTATAATTTATTTATTTATTTATTAATTAGGCACTCAGACAGATTACAAACATTCATTTTAAACATAAATAAACTAAAGGAACAAAAACAAGTCTGCAATCCAAAGAAGAGTACACAGCATGCTAGTGTAAACTTAATGATAGGGAAGGTTCAGATATACATAAAAAAAGGGGAAATCTTAAGTACTAAACAATTTAACCTATAACTTATATTATTTCTAAATTGACTAAGACTGTTACTAAATACATCCAGTTCAGTAATGTGAGTCTTACATTGGTTGTTATCATATTCGGTAAACACGAACAAAAACTAAAATGTTGTCGAAAAATACCGGCCATAGATCAAAACAAACCGAAAATACAGAACTTCTCTGATAAGGGGATCAACTAAAGTCTATTCGAGTTTTTCGTGTAAAAGTTGTCAGCTTTCATAAACTTTTACGCACGTCTTTCACAGGCTTTCATCCTCCGCGTATTTTTTTGGATTAATTTGCATTTTTATGGTGTTATTTTATTTGCTGTGTAATTTGTTATAGCGCCCGTAACTCGGCTAACTGAGGTGATCCGAGCCGATCATTAAGGTTAAGCAACGGTCGATGCGGACAGTCTTTGGATGGGTGACCATGCACAAGATTGTCTTTTAAAAATGGCATTTTCACCAGGGTGCTACCGTGGGTCGGATGATACGTTAAAATGTAGGTCTCGATCGTTAGTCTTAGTACTAGCAGTCGCTAAGCCAATTCAAAGGCTGTTTAAAAATTCGACACCAGAGCTTCACTACTTTACTCATACGAAGAAGAAGAAGAAGAATTCGTTAATGCTTTGTTTGATTATTGTGATTATAACGGATTAAGTTATTGGACTAGAAGCATGGAAAATGAACAGGATAACGCAACCTAGTGGCCCATACTATTCTGTACAAGCCGGTGTATGTCAAAGTTACAATCAAAAAAAAAGTTTAAGTTTTGCATTCGGAAAACCCATAATCACAAAACTTTACAGTTGAAATTGGCATAGCATTCATTTATTAAACGAGTTTTTTCTAATTTTTTGGGTGTCATGAAAACATACGCATTGACAGAATTTTAATTCCGAGATATAAAAGTCAATAATAGCGTATATGGTTGTTGTTTCAGTTGTACTAGTTTAGCCTACTATACTCGTAGATGATGTTTTTTTACATGACATATCGCACCATTCTTTTGTTACATTTGACGATATAGAATTGAAGCTATAAAGTATAGCTTCAACATAGACTTTTTATTAAACTCTTGTTTTAAGGAACGTTTGCTCGAATACAGTAAAGGGCGAATAAGCTTATCTTGTAAAATAGTAATAATAGTTATCGCTACCATTAACCTACTATTAGACTAACAGCCGGGACCTATCATCTAGACAATAAAATTGATAAATTTCATGTAGATATAACTTAATAAAAAAAAAACGTTTTTCAACCAGAACAAGCTAGCGACACTCCGGGCTAAGGTTTCGCGAATATCTTGCTCTGAAGACGGCTGCCAGAATACACCGTTAGGTGCTTGGTCGAAAATAGTAAAGGGCGAATAAGCTTATCTTGTAAAATAATAATAGTTGGCGCTACCATTAACCTACTGTTAGACTTACAGTCGGGACCTATCATCTAGACAATTAAATTAATAAATTACAGGTAATTATAACTTAAAAAAAAAAGTTTTTCAACCAGAACAAGCTAGCGACACTTCGGGCTAAGGTTTCGCGTGCCTAGTCTAGAATATCTTGCTCTGAAGACGGCTGCCAGAATACACCTTTAGGTGCTTGGCGACATTTTCCAACTTGAGTGTGGTTGCTAGCCAGGCAAGCACTAAAAAATGTCCTACCACCATTTTCTTAGTAATATAACTTAAGTTTGCAGAGCGTATAATAAATATTAACCAACTTTTATTTAAATTTCTGTCCCAGATTTGTGTTTCTACATTCGTACGCTGTACGCGTGTATAAATTTATTCACCCCTTACGTTTTAGAACCTCATAAAGCTTGCAAATGTAATTCATAAGTGATTTGACGTGGATACGTATCGACAGAGGCACCATCAGTACTTTGAAAATGTGATTTACGGGTAAAAAGCTTTTTTTGGCAGGTACTATGGAATTGGACGAAGAATGAAATTATTTTATTATATTCAGCTGCAATTTCTTACTAAGCAAATAATTTTAAAAATATTGAACGACACCGCCTCACGAATGTACTCCGGTATAGTTTATCTTAAGCCAGAGTGTTGCTATCTTGTGTAAAATTTCTGTAAGGATTTTAAAGAAGTTCTATTTGGGTTTTTGCCTTGTAACTAAGTGAGAGTCTGAGCTCTGGTGTCAAGAGTTTTGAAATCACTCCTGATATACGCGTATCTTGATAAATAATTTATATTACTGAGACAAACAATGGCTGAATTTAATCTATATATGTATAGTATATTGAAGTCGATGAAACATGTTATATTATTCACACAAATATATTACCACTTTTTCGGTCACAAAAGAAAACGGCTTTGTGGCATCAATTTTTTTATATTTACTTGTACATTGTAGATGGTAATATAGTGTTTTACCTATTTGCTACTAACTCCTTTTTTTTATATGGCATAAAAACGTTTGCCAAGTCAGTTACATTGTGAGAAAATAAATATATGTATGTGATTTTGATATAAGATTAATGAAGCATTTTCAAATTACCAAAGCGTAACAGAATCGTAGAGCACCTACGTAAGTAACTACGACTACGTAGCTACGTACGTTAGTCCTCTACGCACACTTCCATTATTGTCATCTTACCCGAATATTTTAGAAAAAAAAATACCTACATGAATGGAGGTGTGTCACATCTTAGATTGCGAATATGTTACATCTTTGTATTATTTTTATGTACTTAAGATTAAACTTTAGTTTAATTGTAAAAAATATAATTAAAACCTTTAAATTAATAAAAAAAATATTCAATTATTCCGTCAGGGCGTGGATCTCGTCGATGACAGTCCGCGTGAAGCTCGTCCCCGATGATGACGCTCGTAATGCGTCGAAACCCGTTGGACATATATCCAACGTTTTTTAAGTAAGTCTGACCGTTTGTTTCGTGCAAATAAATAATATTCAAATCTAGACATATTCATAATGCATTCTCCTAGGATAAATTTTCCTCAACTCAAAGCAATTAATATTGTGTCTTACATAAGAGTGATTCTTTTTATTCTTATAATTCACCATTAAAGCCGAGGACACAAGATCCTAGCCATTTGCTTACAAAGAGGGCGAAATAAAATATTTTTCTTTTGTGACGAGATTTCTATGAAGTGTAGTCGTAATTGTGCGGCGATTTGTATTGCTCAGTTGGTTTTTTCGTCCCGACTCACTTTGTTTAATGAAATCGCACGGAAATTTGGTATGGATGATAGATTTCATTTTTCCCGGAGCAAAAAGTTGATAGATGTGTGCACTTGGTCCTTGATGAAATAGTTTTGTTGAACTTGCATCAATCAAGGACACATTAGAAAGTTCGCTTTTTCTTGCCTACACTTACATGTTGTGCAAGTCAGAAGCCATGAAATTCCAAAGGATTCTTAAGTGACTAAGATTTTCTAATATTTTTAATGAAGTTTTGTCGAACACAGGACTAGTATACATGAAAAAAAAATATATTGAGTTTTTTACTACAATTAATAACCTAACATTACTCCAGAGTATTTTTTCTGAAACCAGTTTTTTTTCATATCTTTAGCTACATAAAAAAGAGTATTTTTTGTATATCGATGAATTAATACAACCTAAGACGAAATTTTATTCCACAAGAAAACAAAAGGTACAGTTATATTATAACAGTGTTTTATGTAGAAACTTAACTAACAACACAACCAGGAGTTACCTGTCAATACCATCACCGCATAAATTGTGATCCAAATCTGAATTGGTTGTCACAATTTATTCTTCGGGTGAGCTAAGTGGTGAAGCTCTAATTTCGTGAGTTTTCAAGCCGTCTGAAAACCTCTGATTGACAAGTCAAATTAATACAGTAAACTTTTAAAAGTATTGACAGCGGTCACACAAAGTAAGCATCTATTAAAGACTAAATTTCCACATTGCGTAATATCCTTTTTGGAATAAACTTAGTAGAATAAAGATTAACTATTATTATATAGGTTGGCCATAGCTATTCAGCGTGGTAATGCAGCGAGCGTGATGGGCACATTTGCACCGGGGCGGGTTATTTGATTAGTGTTAGTATTAGTTTTTAATATGTATATTATTAAGATTAACTGAACCTTATAATATCTTTTTAAATAAGTTTATTCGCCTCTGTTGTACACAGATTCCTTTGCTTTCAACTATGTTGAGACGCTTGAGGCAAAAGCAAGTAATAAGGCTTGCTAAAGGAATTTAATATTAGGCACCGTCGTATACCTACAGACGAGAGCTGAGAAGAGAGTGTACAGAGTTAATAATTAAACCACTTTTTAAATAAAATCCCTGATTGAATGTAAGTAACACTTTTAATCTTTCGAAAGACATTTAATTGCACTAAAAAGACAAATATCTTAACTAATTAGGTGAAAATATACATAAGCTAATTCAACAATAATCGTAATAGACGAAACTAACAAGCAACTAAAAAACTGTTTTGTGGATGTTGTGGCTGTCTAGACAGACAGCTGAAACAAGACTGTTTAAGTCATTTCAGAGGCCTTTGCAGTAATTTGAACTCTTAAACCAAGACTTAGATCGTTGGCTCATACTCGTACGTATGAGTTGATAAAAAGTACTAATTCTTAGTGCATACGCATTCATATTTGATTATAAAACCATTTGACTATTATAATTTATTTATTTATTTATTAATTAGGCACTCAGACAGATTACAAACATTCATTTTAAACATAAATAAACTAAAGGAACAAAAACAAGTCTGCAATCCAAAGAAGAGTACACAGCATGCTAGTGTAAACTTAATGATAGGGAAGGTTCAGATATACATAAAAAAAGGGGAAATCTTAAGTACTAAACAATTTAACCTATAACTTATATTATTTCTAAATTGACTAAGACTGTTACTAAATACATCCAGTTCAGTAATGTGAGTCTTACATTGGTTGTTATCATATTCGGTAAACACGAACAAAAACTAAAATGTTGTCGAAAAATACCGGCCATAGATCAAAACAAACCGAAAATACAGAACTTCTCTGATAAGGGGATCAACTAAAGTCTATTCGAGTTTTTCGTGTAAAAGTTGTCAGCTTTCATAAACTTTTACGCACGTCTTTCACAGGCTTTCATCCTCCGCGTATTTTTTTGGATTAATTTGCATTTTTATGGTGTTATTTTATTTGCTGTGTAATTTGTTATAGCGCCCGTAACTCGGCTAACTGAGGTGATCCGAGCCGATCATTAAGGTTAAGCAACGGTCGATGCGGACAGTCTTTGGATGGGTGACCATGCACAAGATTGTCTTTTAAAAATGGCATTTTCACCAGGGTGCTACCGTGGGTCGGATGATACGTTAAAATGTAGGTCTCGATCGTTAGTCTTAGTACTAGCAGTCGCTAAGCCAATTCAAAGGCTGTTTAAAAATTCGACACCAGAGCTTCACTACTTTACTCATACGAAGAAGAAGAAGAAGAATTCGTTAATGCTTTGTTTGATTATTGTGATTATAACGGATTAAGTTATTGGACTAGAAGCATGGAAAATGAACAGGATAACGCAACCTAGTGGCCCATACTATTCTGTACAAGCCGGTGTATGTCAAAGTTACAATAAAAAAAAAAGTTTAAGTTTTGCATTCGGAAAACCCATAATCACAAAACTTTACAGTTGAAATTGGCATAGCATTCATTTATTAAACGAGTTTTTTCTAATTTTTTGGGTGTCATGAAAACATACGCATTGACAGAATTTTAATTCCGAGATATAAAAGTCAATAATAGCGTATATGGTTGTTGTTTCAGTTGTACTAGTTTAGCCTACTATACTCGTAGATGATGTTTTTTTACATGACATATCGCACCATTCTTTTGTTACATTTGACGATATAGAATTGAAGCTATAAAGTATAGCTTCAACATAGACTTTTTATTAAACTCTTGTTTTAAGGAACGTTTGCTCGAATACAGTAAAGGGCGAATAAGCTTATCTTGTAAAATAGTAATAATAGTTATCGCTACCATTAACCTACTATTAGACTAACAGCCGGGACCTATCATCTAGACAATAAAATTGATAAATTTCATGTAGATATAACTTAATAAAAAAAAAACGTTTTTCAACCAGAACAAGCTAGCGACACTCCGGGCTAAGGTTTCGCGAATATCTTGCTCTGAAGACGGCTGCCAGAATACACCGTTAGGTGCTTGGTCGAAAATAGTAAAGGGCGAATAAGCTTATCTTGTAAAATAATAATAGTTGGCGCTACCATTAACCTACTGTTAGACTTACAGTCGGGACCTATCATCTAGACAATTAAATTAATAAATTACAGGTAATTATAACTTAAAAAAAAAAGTTTTTCAACCAGAACAAGCTAGCGACACTTCGGGCTAAGGTTTCGCGTGCCTAGTCTAGAATATCTTGCTCTGAAGACGGCTGCCAGAATACACCTTTAGGTGCTTGGCGACATTTTCCAACTTGAGTGTGGTTGCTAGCCAGGCAAGCACTAAAAAATGTCCTACCACCATTTTCTTAGTAATATAACTTAAGTTTGCAGAGCGTATAATAAATATTAACCAACTTTTATTTAAATTTCTGTCCCAGATTTGTGTTTCTACATTCGTACGCTGTACGCGTGTATAAATTTATTCACCCCTTACGTTTTAGAACCTCATAAAGCTTGCAAATGTAATTCATAAGTGATTTGACGTGGATACGTATCGACAGAGGCACCATCAGTACTTTGAAAATGTGATTTACGGGTAAAAAGCTTTTTTTGGCAGGTACTATGGAATTGGACGAAGAATGAAATTATTTTATTATATTCAGCTGCAATTTCTTACTAAGCAAATAATTTTAAAAATATTGAACGACACCGCCTCACGAATGTACTCCGGTATAGTTTATCTTAAGCCAGAGTGTTGCTATCTTGTGTAAAATTTCTGTAAGGATTTTAAAGAAGTTCTATTTGGGTTTTTGCCTTGTAACTAAGTGAGAGTCTGAGCTCTGGTGTCAAGAGTTTTGAAATCACTCCTGATATACGCGTATCTTGATAAATAATTTATATTACTGAGACAAACAATGGCTGAATTTAATCTATATATGTATAGTATATTGAAGTCGATGAAACATGTTATATTATTCACACAAATATATTACCACTTTTTCGGTCACAAAAGAAAACGGCTTTGTGGCATCAATTTTTTTATATTTACTTGTACATTGTAGATGGTAATATAGTGTTTTACCTATTTGCTACTAACTCCTTTTTTTTATATGGCATAAAAACGTTTGCCAAGTCAGTTACATTGTGAGAAAATAAATATATGTATGTGATTTTGATATAAGATTAATGAAGCATTTTCAAATTACCAAAGCGTAACAGAATCGTAGAGCACCTACGTAAGTAACTACGACTACGTAGCTACGTACGTTAGTCCTCTACGCACACTTCCATTATTGTCATCTTACCCGAATATTTTAGAAAAAAAAATACCTACATGAATGGAGGTGTGTCACATCTTAGATTGCGAATATGTTACATCTTTGTATTATTTTTATGTACTTAAGATTAAACTTTAGTTTAATTGTAAAAAATATAATTAAAACCTTTAAATTAATAAAAAAAATATTCAATTATTCCGTCAGGGCGTGGATCTCGTCGATGACAGTCCGCGTGAAGCTCGTCCCCGATGATGACGCTCGTAATGCGTCGAAACCCGTTGGACATATATCCAACGTTTTTTAAGTAAGTCTGACCGTTTGTTTCGTGCAAATAAATAATATTCAAATCTAGACATATTCATAATGCATTCTCCTAGGATAAATTTTCCTCAACTCAAAGCAATTAATATTGTGTCTTACATAAGAGTGATTCTTTTTATTCTTATAATTCACCATTAAAGCCGAGGACACAAGATCCTAGCCATTTGCTTACAAAGAGGGCGAAATAAAATATTTTTCTTTTGTGACGAGATTTCTATGAAGTGTAGTCGTAATTGTGCGGCGATTTGTATTGCTCAGTTGGTTTTTTCGTCCCGACTCACTTTGTTTAATGAAATCGCACGGAAATTTGGTATGGATGATAGATTTCATTTTTCCCGGAGCAAAAAGTTGATAGATGTGTGCACTTGGTCCTTGATGAAATAGTTTTGTTGAACTTGCATCAATCAAGGACACATTAGAAAGTTCGCTTTTTCTTGCCTACACTTACATGTTGTGCAAGTCAGAAGCCATGAAATTCCAAAGGATTCTTAAGTGACTAAGATTTTCTAATATTTTTAATGAAGTTTTGTCGAACACAGGACTAGTATACATGAAAAAAAAATATATTGAGTTTTTTACTACAATTAATAACCTAACATTACTCCAGAGTATTTTTTCTGAAACCAGTTTTTTTTCATATCTTTAGCTACATAAAAAAGAGTATTTTTTGTATATCGATGAATTAATACAACCTAAGACGAAATTTTATTCCACAAGAAAACAAAAGGTACAGTTATATTATAACAGTGTTTTATGTAGAAACTTAACTAACAACACAACCAGGAGTTACCTGTCAATACCATCACCGCATAAATTGTGATCCAAATCTGAATTGGTTGTCACAATTTATTCTTCGGGTGAGCTAAGTGGTGAAGCTCTAATTTCGTGAGTTTTCAAGCCGTCTGAAAACCTCTGATTGACAAGTCAAATTAATACAGTAAACTTTTAAAAGTATTGACAGCGGTCACACAAAGTAAGCATCTATTAAAGACTAAATTTCCACATTGCGTAATATCCTTTTTGGAATAAACTTAGTAGAATAAAGATTAACTATTATTATATAGGTTGGCCATAGCTATTCAGCGTGGTAATGCAGCGAGCGTGATGGGCACATTTGCACCGGGGGCGGGTTATTTGATTAGTGTTAGTATTAGTTTTTAATATGTATATTATTAAGATTAACTGAACCTTATAATATCTTTTTAAATAAGTTTATTCGCCTCTGTTGTACACAGATTCCTTTGCTTTCAACTATGTTGAGACGCTTGAGGCAAAAGCAAGTAATAAGGCTTGCTAACGGAATTTAATATTAGGCACCGTCGTATACCTACAGACGAGAGCTGAGACGAGGGTGTACAGAGTTAATAATTAAACCACTTCTTAAATAAAATCCCTGATTGAATTTCGACTGCTTTTAAGGTATAAATCAAGATTCGCACCAAGCATTACGTTTAAATTTCCTTGTACGGTCTGCGAAATTTTAGAACATTAGTTTTCCATTTTCTGAAGGAAATATATATAAACTTTTTAACGATAGATAGATAGAATTGAAACAAAATAAGATAGGTTTATTGAAGCAAGTGTGGCTTGGTGGTAATAACGTCTGCTTTTCAATCAGACGGCCCCTGGTTCGATCCCGGTCCTACACCAATAACTTGTTTTTCTTGTTATATGTGGATTTGTACTCGCTTTACGGTGAAATGAAACATCGTGAGAAAATCGACACGTTTGAGTACCACAATATCGTGAAAAATGTGTCATTCACTAACGCATACTTGGCCAACGTGGTGGATGTCGGCTTATATCTAGAGAAAGTCCCAAGTCCGGCAGTGGGAACGTATAGTGGGCTGCTTATATGCTATAGATTGCCTATAAATAAGATTAAAGGATGAAATTCTACAAATGTCAAACAAAGAGTTCTACACAAAGAGTTGTAGAAACTGCCAATACGCTAGTTTTGGAAGTATTATCCCAGCGACAGATAGTTTTCAACAGATCCATGCAAATATTTGAAAACTTTGCATTCGAATCGCTATCTAAGTATTTGTGCTTCTCTGAAAATTGAAGTTATATTCTATATTTTTATTAACACTAACCGCTTCATTTCGGATCACAAGCTCGGATTTTGATCCACCTTTATATATAAATTTATGTTATATAGGTATGAATAAAAACATAAAAAATATTAATTATAAGACACATTTCACACAGGGCTGGTTGGCCCCATACTGAACCATTTATTGTTTGTATTATGGTTGCTAACACAATTATTGATACACTACATATACATACATAAATTCTTCACAAGAATCGTTTCAATTTTACTCACAAGAATCGTTTTAATTTTACTCACTTCACAAGAATCGTTTAAATTTTACCTGCTTTTTGTACACAATTTACAAATAACAGGAGATCTTTTGCTTTGTTGAAATAAAATCTAACCTACAGTAAAAATAATTGGCTACAAATCAAAAACAAAAATGTTTTTGTACCAAAAAATAACGGGTAAAAGTAACATACCTAAACGGATAATGTTCTGTTGACTCAAAGGGATTACTTCAAATAAAAAAGGAACATACAGAGATAATAATTGGCCATGTGCGAGTAAAACTCGCGCAATAAGGGTTCCGTACTATTATCTTGAAAAAAATTCGAAAATACACGTTTGTTGTATGGGAAGGGTCCCATACAACAAACGTGTATTTTCGAATTTTTTTGAGAGAGGAGAGAGATTTATTTTGAAAGTTAGTATGGAACTAAATATTCTGTGAAATTTTTTAGCGTCTATCTGCTACCCCAAATTAAGCCAAAAATACAAAAAAAAAACACATTTAATTTATAGAGGCGGGAAATGCACAATATGCCTCTTGCAGGTTGTCAGTGCAGGTCTGATCGCCCCCATCATAGAATAGAATAAGAATATAGAGGCCGTAAGGTATTTTAATTTTAGACATTTAAATGTGTTCTCGCTTGAGAGGGGCTGGTTTCGTATAATAAATGTATAAAAAGAGAAAAAAATCAAACCTGCATCCGAAAGATGGCCGCAAACACAAAATAATGGCACGGGTTTCTAAATGATTAGTTAATACTTCTTTCTTACACAATGTTATGTTAGATATCGTTTGTGTCACGTAAAAAGCTGGCAATAAAGTCTTGAAGAAAAAAAATATTAAAAAGGTGACTTCCCTAATGTTTTTGACTAACCTTATGTTGTATTTATAGAGAAGATACAACTCACGTCAATAAAGAAAAAAATGTATATTTGTTCCCTCTTGCTCACAATCATTTATTTTATTTTTATGATGGACTAGCAGTTGCCTGTGGCTTCGCCCGCGTGTAGATCGCTTTTCGCGTAGCCTGTGGTAACTACATTTAAGCCCCAAAGATGAATATTTTTTCCCCGTTTTTTTCATATTTTCCATTCTTTGCTCCTATTAGTAGCAGTATATATGTGGTCTATTCAACAAAAACAAACTCTTCAGCTTTATAATACGAGTATTAAGTATAGATAAGCACACGTTTGACCACAGGTTGCTTGATGTAAAGCTTCACAGTGGTCTAAGATTTAACACGCATGCCTAGAAGGAACCTATTTATTTACTCTGGATTGGATTTGGTTATACATATGAGACGACTTGAACTTTCAAATGCTTTTCTTGTCGACTCAAGTTTTATAGATATCATTATTAGTTTTACGCCTGGTCTCAGGCAAGGTACTTAAATGTCACAGCCTCGGTCTCTGGGCCAGCAAAATTGTTCGAGTAATTTTCGTAAGATAAAGAACAATATCGAATATAACGAACCTGTTTCAACATCCAAACTGAGGCTGGACTGGTAAAGGTCAACGCCACCGCCCACTCACTTGATTTGAATTTTCAAAATTAGTTGTTAATGTTTAATTTTTGTAACATTTAACATCTTTAAACGTAAACACAATAAATTTATTATTTTTTTACTCTTTACAGTTAGGCATTAGACTAGGATGGCGAGTAACCTAACGAGCTACCGACACCCCCGCTGTAGTGGAGCATGCCTAGTCTGGATAAACTGAATCTCAAGGTGGGTGCCGGAACAAACTGTTAAGTGCTTGGCAAGAGATTTTTCAACTTGAAGGTGGTTGTTAGTCAGTATAAATAAAATATACTAATATAGTGCATAATAATAATATAGTGCATAGTCTGTATAAATTAAGCTTTCCTAAATAAATAATACTACAATGTCGAGTATTAATACAAATATAAATAAATAATAATATAAATTGACTGCAATATCACTTAACATCAGGTGAGTTGTGGTCAAGCGCAAGCCTATTAAGCGTAAAAAATTAAGAACTTTTGGTATTATTAAAAAGTCCAGTATGAATAATATTGTAATCTACTTGTAGTAAATGTAATTTCAATCTAATTTTTCTATATGCGGTGAAAAATCTTCAAACTTGTCTTAATTTGATTTCACAAAGATTAATTTATCGTTTGACGAAATAAGAAGCTCAAAATCATGTCCTAACTCTGCAAATTCACTCTAATTGATCGATAGCTCTCAAATTCTCTTGACAGCAGTTCTATACTTGATCGAAAGATAGATTAAATTGTGAAGAAAATTTATAGCACGGTCGAGTTCAAAAATTTCTAACAAAATCTTGATCGGGAAAAGAGACAAATTGTTGGGCTCAACTAAATTGCCTCAATTTGTTTTGGTTACCGACAGCAGGTTAAATAAAAATCCGAAAAAGTTAGGTAAAATAAAAATCCGTGAAATTTAGTTAGGTCTTAGTGCTTAAAATTAATCAATTTTGATTTTTGTAATGACTGACTTCAGAACGATTTAATCTAGATTTTAACTTGAGTAGAACAGCCATCAAATGTATTTATTTATTTTTGACATGTAATCACTAATTTGTATTTATGAATGTTGTAGAATGTATTTAATGAAATTTGTATAGATTATTGTACTGTATATTTGAAATAAAATTAAGAAATTTATTTATTTGTGCATACATATATACTTAGGTGTTTTACATGTTTTTTTTGTTGTTTTTTTTTTACCAAATTTAATCCCATAAAAATGATTGAAGATGAAATTTTGTATTTGACTTATATTAAGGAAGAAAGGAAAACAAATTATCATACATTGAAAATATTTTAAAATGCTGCGCAAAAGAGGTACTTGGCATATATTTATTTGTCCAATAGGGCACGTTCTTACAGAGCTATTCTGACCATAGATAAAGCATGCCTAGTTTAAAATAAAATGCTCACAAGGAGGACGCCGGTACACCCAACCACCGTTAAGAGCTTGGCGATATATTTCCAACTTAAAGGTGTAAGCTAGCCAGGCGAGCTCTACTAAATACACTACCACTAAGGCTTCGTAACGATATTTTCCTTCACCGAAAGGTCGGATTTATTGGTGTGGATCAAACGTACGACATATGAGATGCAAGGCGGCCGCATGAGCAGTCTTCGTTTTATAATCTACGATTCAGTGCAAGGAAAAGCAAGAAATCGAAAGCATGTATCACTAATACATATGCGCCCAGCGAATAACGTCGTGAGACGCATAAATAGCATAAGCAGCCCACTATACGTTCCCACTGTTGGGACTCGGGGCCTTCTCTCACGAGGAGAGAAATATAGGCCAAAATCCACCACGCTGGCCAAGTGCGGGTTGGCGGATGTTCCACGTGTTCGGATATTGTGGTCCTCAAACGTGCCGGTTTCTTCACCGTAAGCGAGTGCAAATCCACACATAACTTGAAAATAAAGTGGAGGGGCCAAAATCGAACCAAGGGCCGTCTGATTGAAAAGCAGAAGTTTTTTACCACCGAGACACACCCGCTTAGGTGCAAAAATAAAAGTATGTAAATCTTAAAAAGTGAAATATGTTTAGGGTTTGTTCCGCAGCCTCGACTCACATTCTGAAGAGAATTCGAAGTAACGTTATTATAAAGACTGTATTGTAATCTACCGCTGTTGTACTCGTACAAGACGTGACTCCGCAGAATATACAGAGTGACTCGCTGAGAACATATAACTGAAGTTCGGATTTAGACTTCAAATATGTTTAAAAACGATAGTTATGATTTAGTTTACAATACAATACAATACAATACAATATGACTTTATTGCACACCAAAATACAAAAAATAAAACAGTTACATCAGTTACGATTTTTAATAATGTTTATAACTATTTATAAAAGTTATTAAGAGGATTAGCCTTACTACAGTGTAAACTTTATATAACGACACTGAAGGAACTGTGTATTTTATGACCTTCGAGAGTGGTCGTTAAATGGAGAGAATGTATTATTGTATGGAATACAAGCTAAGCCAACTAAAGCCGATTTCGACGCTTTAGACAATTTGTCGTTAAATCGAGTGAAGTTTTACATGGAGTTTACACTATGTTTTGAAATGTGTCTGTATATTTTTTTGGACGTAACATTTAAAAGCTATTTTTGATAACGCCCAAATTTTTTTTAGTTATCCAAAGACGTGTCACTCTTATCTTTTTTTACAATTTAAATAATAATAATAAGATAGCACACACGACATACGAATAGCAGAGCATCAGTGTCGTTTAATTACACCTCGAATAGATTTTTTTATTTGAATATCAATATACCTTAAAGACGATGTTGATATAGAACGGGAGCGAAGGGCGTTGGCGGTCCGAGGTAATATATGCTGGCACGTAGGTTCGCCCGCTGTACAGACTTGGTCAAAATAACGCTTTTCAAGGCGTATTGCCAGGGAATGTACACGGGCGGCTTATGGGCCAGTTACACTAAAAAGTCGCTTAATTCCCTTCGTGTCCAGTATAATAACATTTTCAGGATGATATTGGGACTCCCACGCTGGTGTAGCGCTTCCGGCATGTTTGCGCAGGCGCACACTGATGGCTTCCACGCCATCATTCGTAAAAAGGTCGCATCGCTGTTAAGACGTGTGCGTGGGAGTCACAACAGCATCCTGAAAGTTGTGGCGGAGGACCTGAGCTCTCCTCTGCAGAAGCATTATCTGAGAGTGATGAGCGAGTAACTCGAGCATCCATCTGATGACTCAGAATCATCTCAGAGATGCTTTTGTACAGGACAGATTTTGTTTTACATTTCCAATTTTAATTTTTCACCAGATACTAACATTATTTTTAAGTTGTAATTACTAACCCGTTGGACCCCTTCTGTAGTCTGAATAAAGACAATTTTGAATATAATATCTACCAGTCAGTCACCTTGTAAACTTCTAGCTACGTCGGTATTCCAAAGTACGTGATTCAGAAACTTCGAGCCTCATTTACTTAGTCGTAATCAAAGTTCAGACGTCTCCGCTAGATGATGGTAAACTTAAATAAAAAGAAAATAACTTTGTTAATAATATCTTCGTAAATTCTGTTCAGATATTTCTGAAGTTTCTCAAACCACAAATTTGGTGCGTGACTCTACAGTAGTCTACAACAACATTTCTTTCTACGTGTTTTGGTATTTCTAGTTACAAATTTTTCTACTCAATGTTCTGTCATTGATGTATTTATTTGATACTTGTTGCGCCCCGCGGTTTTATCCGCTTTAATCATGGACAATAAGTAACCTTTGTGTTAAAAGGTCTAAATTATCTTGATAGTAAATCTCATCAAAATCGGTCCAACCGTTGGAGCGTGAAGGAGTAACATAGGTTTAAAAGTTATTTGCGTGTCCCACAGGAACTAAAATTATTTTCGGCATAAAGATTAGTCTATGTGTTAATCCAAAGTCTAACCTATCTTCTCATCAAATTCGGTTTAGCCCCTAGAGCATGAAGACGTAACAAACACACGAAATTTCACATTAAATAATTTTAGTAGGATCTAAAAGATTCACGTCAAAAACAGATGATAATTATAGTATATAGGAAAATAACTCTACAGTACCTAATCGAATATATTTTATCAATCAATAGCCAATTTTCAAGCCTTTTGCGGGGACATCTCTTTGGTAAACTTTTGAGAAAACAACATATAAAGGGAGCAGTAGGAAACAAGATAAATCTTATCCACTTAATGAAATAAACCCTGAGGTAAAAATGTGTCAGTTGTTACCAAATCTCTCTTGTACCTGAATCTAAGATGTTACCGTAATTGAGAAAAACGAGAGCTGGGTCAGCTACCTCGATACCCACATTTTGCGGATTTCAGCCGGTTTTCCTGTTTGCTGTTTTATTACTCGAGAAAGTGCGGTTTGATATTTGGAAGCTTTATTGATGCTTGTGTTTTATTTTAATAAACGGTGTTATTTTTTGTCCCCAATTGTTTTAAACAAGAATTGATGTCTATGTTAATTGAAAGTGCAGTTAAAAAAAATACACACAGATACGTCAAACTTATAACTAGCACTTCGTTTTTGCGTCGCAGGTCAAAAAATAAAATATTATGTAAATACAAGCAACGCCCCGCGGTGAAATCCGCTTTAGTCCTGAATAAAAAAAATATCCGGGATAAAAAGTAGCTTATGTGTTAATCCAAAGGCTCTTTTATCTTGACACTAAATTTCATTAAAACCGGTTCAGATGTTTGAGCGCAAAGAAGTAACAAACATACACACACACACACAAACTATCTCATTTATCATATTAGTAATATTCCACACAAATTTTATTTGCCGAAACCTTGTGTTGTTGACGATCTCGTTGGCGCAACGGTTACCATGCCGGACTGCTAACCAGAAGGTTCCGGGTTCGATTCCCGGCCCGGCCGACATCTTTGTGCTTAACTAAATTTGTTGGTTGTGGGTCAGGGGGGGTTAAATATATTTCTATATAAAATATAAATGTATGTATATGTGGTATATCAGTTGTGTTAGCTACCATAACACGAACTAAAGATTTTGTTTGTTGTTTGTTAACTAAAAATGGTTCAGTATGGGGTTAACCAGCCGTGTGTGTGTGTGTGTGTGAGTACTTAATAGAAATAATTTAAATAAAAAGGTTGTTAGTAACGTAAGGTGGTAGGTTAAAAAGATAGATACATTAAGTACACCTGCGTCGCCTACACAATAATTTTCTACATGTTAAACTTTTAATTTTGTCTAAAATGTGATTTTACAAGCTCCGTTAAATCTTATAAAATCCGAGTCAAGAAAATGTTACGCTCGCTTTCGCCAAGAAGTTTCAAAATTATATTTGCACGCCTTGTTTGACGGTAAGACGCGGTGAATAATTTATTTTATTATCTAACACAGTTTATTTTTGGTTGATTTTTTGTTGTCAGACGAACTTTAACTTGGGTTTCAATTATTTTAAAAAAGATAAAAGAAGATTAGGTAATTAACCATGTGCGAGTTAGGCTCGCGCATGAAGGGTTCCATACCATTGTTGTATGGGAGCCCCCTCAATTCGTTTTATTTAAATTTTATAAATTAATTTGATAGCTTTAATATACATTTACACGTATATTTACTCGAAACAACCGGTCACACTTACTTAAAAACGTTGGATATACGTCCAACGGGTTTCAACGCATTACGAGCGTCATCATCGGGGACGAGCTGCACACGGACTGTCACCGACGAGATCCGCGCACAGACTGGCCCGGCGCATGTTGCGCGGGAGCGTCAGCGACCCGCGCGTCCCGCACCCCGCGACGCTCTGCGCGCGCCGCAACCCTCTGTTCCCGCGCAGATAACGCCGGCTGGATGGAGAGCTTTAATATATGTTTATATATTTGTGAAAAAATATATATGCATATATGTATGTTTATATAACATGAAAGTTTCAGCTTTCTAGCTATCACGGTTACTAAGATACAGCCTGGAGACAGACAGACAACGGAAGCTTAGCAATAGGTTTCCGTTTTTACCTTTTAGGCACGGAACCCTAAAAAACGATCACACAGACAGACATGTCAAAATTATAACATCCCGTTGTTATTGCATTGAGGGTTAAGTAGACCTATTCCGCCGTAGACGCCTTTTTGCTCTGTTTATTTTTTTATAATCTGTGGTTGTACAATGAATTTAAATTCTATTCTTATCAATAAGATGATATAGGCGATAGATCTAATTATAGAGTACTGGCTGACCCGGCAGACGTTGTTTTGCCTCACTTCGGAGTATGAAAAATAGATAGTGTAGCTTATATGACACGTTCGTAGATTTACCATAGCAGCGCCATCTATTGATTACTTAACCCAGTCGAAAGGTATCGACATCTGTTAGAATCATTTGGAGTTAACAGATAATTGTGACTGTCAAATAATAACAGAGCAGATATTAGCAATAAATTAAAATTGCGACTATAATTTGAGATTTAAACTATCCTATCTCTCAAGTTGGATCGAACTGCACATGGTGTGCGAATTTTATTATAATCGGTTAAGTGGTTTAGGAGTCCATTGAGGACAAACATTGTGACTCGAGATTTATATATATATTAAGATTTCACAAAGTACGAATGATATTTCCCCCTTGCAGATACGTAATTTGCAAGTTGACTCCCAGTGACATATGGCTGTGCTTGAATTTGCATACATTCCAGACATGAAGTATTCGACGCAAACAAAAATTTAATAAGAGTACCGTCTGGAGGCGAGGAATCGAGTTAAATTGGACAGTGAGCGATTGTGGACTATTATTTTGAGAGCGTGAAAGGAACTAAGGCATGTGTCTGTGGAAATAGAAATTCGAAGAATAATGCCGTTGTTTTTTTTTCTTTTACACATTCACACACGGCTGGTTAGCCCCATACTGAACCATTTCTAGCTCGTTTTATGGTTGATGTCTCCAGGAATAATAAAGCCAGACTTTTTCTTCTTCGTATGAGCTAGATTTTTTTTTTATGATGGATAGGCTAGCGGTTGATCGCATCTCGCCTGATGTTAAGTGATGTTGCGATCTAGGGTAGAGCGCGCTTGCCTAGAAGAAACCGATTCACTCTCGCCTTGAGCACAGTGAGGTGATAGTTCAGAGGGAACAGGGATTCCGGCAAAGAGTTCCACAGTTTAATGATCCGCACAATATATGTGGAAGCAAAACGCTTCGTGCGGATTTTTGGAACTTCAACTCTATAGTGGTGGAAAGGGGCCGGAGGAATTAGCTGATGCAATTCAGACGCGCACTCTCCGAAATGTAACCGATAGACTCGCAACATTGCGGCGATATCGCTTTTAGCGATAAGTTTGCTAGTTAAGGCACTAGCTTTTAAGTTCTTTAAGTGTTTTTTGTGTTTTAATAAAGCGTTTATCTATCTATCTAAGTGGCCAAGCTCTGGTCTTGTCTTATAAGCCGCCAGAAGGCCTCTGACTTGGCTTAACGACTGCTTGGACTAAGACTAACAGCCGGGACCTACAACTTAACGTGACATCCGAGTCTAATTAGTACCAAAATTAGTATAAATGTTCTTAGAGTTGCTTTTTAGACGATCTTTAAACTATTTTTTGATATTTTTTTCCGTTTATAAATTATATTCAAAGAATTGTAAATTCATCTTTTGACCGTATGGAGCAAATGTGGCTCGGTGGTAAAATGTCTACTTTTCTATCAGACGATCCCGGTCCTACACCAATGACTTGTTTTTCAAGTTATGTGTGGCTTTGCACTCGCTTAACGGTGAATGAAAACATTGAGGAAACCGACACGTTTGAGGACTACAGTATCCAAAGTTGTGTGTCATTCGCCAACCCGCAGCTTAGCCAGCGTGGTGGATTTAGGCCTATAACTCTCCTAGTGCGAGAAGGCCCCGAGTCCCATTAGTGGGAACGTATAGTGGGTTGCTTTTGTGTGTTATGTGACCTTGTCTACGTCTTAATAAAACAGTTCCAAGAAAACTGGCATGATAGTCATTGTAGACATATCTTGACTGAGAGTTATGTAAAATGCCATAAGGTTCATTATAAGTATACATTTTATGTCATATTTATTCATTAAGTTATTTTACATATATTTTGAACAATTCACACAAAAATAAGTAAATGTGTTCTGATGTATGTATAAGTAAGTACCTAGAGTAAAGTTCACAATAATATACGTATATTGTGAACTTTACTACTTACTTAAGTTATTTTCGGTCAATTGCGCAAACAAACGTAAAGTTTATAGCTTGATGTAGAGGCAAAAAGAAATGTCCTGGCGGGGTACCAAGGCCTTAAAACCGCACGTTGTAAGTAATACCTGGGCGAATAGCGAACATGAAAAGAGGCTTGTGCTTCTAAGTGGCGATGCCTGTGCTGAATATTAATTTATACTATGCGATAAATGGCTGAGAATGAAAATGATAAAGTAATAATAATAACAGTTTTTTTTCACATTTCACACACTGCTGTTCAGCCCTATACTAAGCCATTTACAGTTTAAATTATGGTTGCTAACACAACTGATATACTACATATACGAGTACATACATACTTT
Organism: Mellilla xanthometata; assembly: GCA_035578125.1. NCBI lineage: Eukaryota > Metazoa > Arthropoda > Insecta > Lepidoptera > Geometridae > Mellilla > Mellilla xanthometata. The sequence continues at coordinate 9,211,642 of JAPUBQ010000001.1, forward strand.
ATTTCGATATTATTATACTCCCCATGTGTTGCTATACCCGGCCAGGGTCCATTATGAGATACTTATTTTTAAATGTGTAACACCATAATTATGTAACCATAATGAAGTAATAAATGTATTTGACTTTGACTTTGATACATATTTGACACCCAGACCGACAGCCAACAAATTTCAACATAACAAAGATGTTAGCTATGCCAGAAACCCGAGATTCTGGATGGCAATCCGGCATGGTAACCATTATGCCAACTAGGACGTTAATATGTGATTATGTGTAATATCTTCTTGATGTGTGTTCTTTCATTCATACATATAAAAGAACAGACACCTTTTTAGTCATAGTAACTTCCTTACATATACACATAGCATGGTGCAGATGAAACTGTAGCCCCAACCCAAAGGATCGAAAGATATTTAGCGCGGGGCACAGCGTCTCTATAACGTACTACACATTGTTATTAGTTATTCACTCTTTGCATTTATTATTTATATGTACGTACCAAATTAAAAAAAAGAAAAATATTTTTTTGTTTTTACACACGTACGTGACAGATGCATCCATACTTGAACTTTTTTGTCATATATCTAGGTGGATTAAGAACTTTCATGTGAGGTATCACAAGAAAACTAATATGTAGAATCAAGATGGAATAAGTGCGAATTAGGTGCTGCTTACACCGCTTAGTAACTCAGCCAGCGCGCTCTGGCATATAAAGAGATTCGAATGACGCGCGCGGTACACAATAAAGGAAATCGAAGCCTTCGTGCGTTTTACAGGCCCTAAATTTGTTTTACGAGCACATTCAAGACGAATGCTAGATTGGAACACGCACAAACCGACGTTCAGCTTGTAAGACGACGTGATAACTTGGCTCTGCCATTTAATGTCGGCGCTTGATTTGTATTGCTTTACATTTTACGAAAAGCTTAAGTTATACTCATCATCATCAGCCTATGTTCGTCCACTGCTGGACATAGGCCTCTTCCAAGGCAGGCCACTAATATCTAATCTCTAATATATAAAATTTCCAAACCTGAAAAGCATGTATTTATTTTGTAAAGAGACTGCAAACCTACGCAGACTTAGAGTAACATTGCTATTCTTTAAATTACTTAATCTTCTTATATATAAAATTTCCATGTCACAATGTTATTACCGTACTCCTCCGAAACGGCTTGACCGATTTTTACCAAATTTTATATGCGTATTAAGTAGGTCTGAGAATCGGCTATTATCTATTTTTTAATACCAAGTAAGGTAAGGTTTGTTTTCCCTCCTAATTTTTTGTTTAATTTTTCGAAAAAAAAATATTTTATTTTTCTATAATGTTGCATTCAAAAATACATAAGTACAGCCCAAAATTTTTAACATTTTTATCACCAACCCCTATTTTTATGGCCATTTTAATAATTAAATTATTTTTCATCCCGCTCGTTAACTGATCAATTATAGTGTTTTTAACTTTGCTAAACAACGTTTGCCGGGTCAGCTAGTAATCTATAATTTTACGTACTAGCAGCCCGCCCTGGCTTTGCACGTATAACTGTCAGTGTCAACCAAACCATGTTCGTTAGTAACATAGGCTTATGTTACTAACGAACATGGTTTGGTCAACGGATTTTTAAAACGAGTCTAGATATTTTAATTTATTTCATTACAAAAATAATCGAAATGGATACCCAGAGTAACACATTTATTTAAGTATGAAAAAAAATGGATACCCTATTTTTTTAATATTATATAGCCTATGTTAGCCCAAAGAGCAATGTACCACGGTGATTTTTTTTAAATCAGTCGATTAGTTTTTGTTTGACTTTACAATGCAATCAAACATATTTATTATTAAACAATCAAATCTTTCATACGAACACCTTTATTTATACGAGTATGATGATAGTATGCCCAGTATATATGCCCAGTACAGCGCGATGCCGTAAGGTTGATAAATAATTTGATTTTCCCAACTCAACAGCAACAAAAGCAAACGAGTCAGCAAAGCTTAACTTTCAAAAGCGTTTTATTTTGTAGGTCTTGACAAACAAAGCACCTTAGGAAATGCATGCAGCTTAGTTTTTCATATTTAATTCTCCCAGTTCCATACGACTATGTTTATGTATGTGTGTTTGTATGTGACTGGTTGAGCGTCGCTCGCGAAATGAATTTGTAATCAAGTTTTAACTTCTAACGGGCGGGTTATGGAAACAAACCACTTTTTTATTTAATTAGTTGTTTTTGTTGGCTCTTGATGGAAACACACTGAGCAGTCAAATGTATTTTTGAATTTGTGACTTAATTATAATCTTTACCAAGGATTGATGATACTTTTATAGATAGAGTAGCAAAACTAAATTTGTTGGCTGTGGTCTGGGTGTTAAATATGTATCTATATAAAATACAAGCTGACCCGGCAAACGTTGCTTTGCCTCACTTAGAGGTATGAAAAATAGATAGTGTAGCTTATGTGACACGTTCGTAGATTTACCATAGCAGCGCCATCTATTGATTACTTACTCAACCCAGTCGAAATGTATCGACATCTGTTAGAATCATTTGGAGTTAACAGATAATTGTGAGTGTCAAATAATAACAGACAATAATTAGCAATAAATTAAAATTGCGACTATAATTTGAGACTTAAACTATCCTATCTCTCAAGTTGGATCGAACTGCACATGGTGTGCGAATTTTATTATAATCGGTTAAGTGGTTTAGGAGTCCATTGAGGACAAACATTGTGACACGAGATTTATATATATTAAGATGTATGTATAATACGAACATAATACGAACTAGAAATGGTTCAGTATGGAGTTAATCAGCCGTGTGTGAGATGTGTCAAAAAAAACAGTAGTTTGTAGATAAGTACAGAGCGAGGCCCCCTATAAGGAGCTTAACTTTCAAAGGAGCTAGTTAAGTGTGAAGCAAGTGGTAAGTGATATACGGCCTTCGGACTCTACATGGTAGGTAATGTGCTGCACGCAACTGATGATGGTGATATTATTTTCAATTCTTAGAATGAGAAGTAAGAGTAAGAAGGTATTATAAAATAGACAGTACTCAAAGTAGATTATTGAATTCGGATAAGCCGTTCTCAGGATAAAGCGTGACTAGACGAAATATGGCTTTATTTTATGCACATGATAGCTAGATGTTATAACGATGGTCTACTACACATTTTAATACGGTAACATAAAGGTTTTCAAGTTAACTAATAATTAAATAATTTCAATTGGACTATTTTCGTTTCGTTTAATACATTTTAACGACCAAGATTCTTGAAGTTATTGCTATTTAAAGTTTTTATGACATTAGTTCTTTATCTTCCACATTAAGAAAGCCTCCTTTATCTTCAAAGTCAAACAACTAAACCCAATCAGTAACATTATAAAACCAACAAGAGCTACTGTTGTAATTAATCCCACCGTAACTGCGTAGTAGAAATAAAGTTGTTGATATTAAAATGGCGCTTTGAAAACCTTTGTTTCGCCTTCATTTGCAAACATTCCGTGCTCATTTGTTTGCGTCTGAAATGTATAGGATTTTATGAATGTACATATGTTATGTTATATGTAAATATAGCCATTTCAATGACAGCATTAAAATAGTTACATGTATTTGTTATACATTTTGAATGGGAAGACATTGAAATGGCGGACCGAAGCAATCGAAATAATTTATTTGCAAATATTTTAATTGCGTACTGTTGAAACTAAAATAGAGAGATACTGATATTAATGATAAAAAAATTTTTATTTCATTTATTTCCCTAGTTTCAAACATTACATTTCATTCATTCTTCGGTTGTTTCAAATTCTGTATAATACTTAATTATGAAAATATTTATTTATGTATATTAGGGCACCCAAAAGCGGGTAAAGGCTTCCACCATGTTGGCCCAGGCGTTGCGGTCCTGGGCTAGTCTGATATTAATAATGAAGGGTTATTAAAGTACGTATTATATATATTTCAATCGGTTACCAGCTTTTGTTCATTCCCTACTTTAAACATTTTTTTTGTTGTCAAATTTCATCAGAAACAGTCTGGTGACAGACAGACAGCCGGACAGTGTCAAGGGAAGAAGTCTTTGTAATATTGTCTCTCCTTTGGCTGCAGAACTCTAATATGAATGTAATTTCATCAAATGTTTATGGTTTTACTTAGCTTTAAAAATGACCTCATTTGAATATTATATTCAGTCATTTTTTCCTACGCTTCATAAGTACGCGGGATTTTTCAAACATTTTTCATGCTTGGATACAGCTTTTCTTACGTCTAGTAAAGTAATGATAAAAATCTTCAGTCGTTCCTCCAATCGTCTAAAACTCGTAAATCAAAGTAAGCACTTGAAGCTTAAGAGCTTATTTTGAATACAAAACAAACGGTCGTAAAAAAGACAACGTGAAATACAATGGCAAAGAAAACGGCTAAAATGGGTCGCATTTGAATAATTCCACTTAGATTCACCTATAAAACGTTGATTAATATTTGATGGCTTGCGCGGACCGAATCAATATCTCGTCACGTTTAACGCAGGTTTTTACATTCTTCTTAAAACAGTATTTCATCGATTAATATTGTTGTAATATATTGCTAAAAAAGAAAAGCATTTATTTTTTACACAAAGTAATCAAATAAATAATATTTCACACGTCAGAGCACAACTATTAAATTAAAAATATAAAAAACCCGCAATACTGTTTTTTCAAGTATACAAATATGTCTCGTATGTAAACTGTAGCAACCCTTGTTGAGTTGTTGCTGTAACATCTATGTATGTGAGAGCAAGCATCAATTAAATCAAAAACTATAACTGAAAATCTCATCAAAATCGGACTACTAGTTTTGGAGAAAAACTGTGAAAGAAAACAAACATTAGTTGGCTATTGCGGATTGTAATGGTTATGTAAATACTTTTTTTTAAATTTAATGTAAAATAGTTTTATTTTATATTGTGAAATTACTTATTACTATAAAAACATATAATTTAAATGTATATTGCAAAACCAGAACAAGTTACATAGAATAAAAATCTTAAATTATTATCTCTATTCCAGGCAAAACATACAGTCTATTAAATATTACTTAGATTCAGGCCTTGCGGCCTAGTTAACGCAAAGATAAGGGCAAAAATCTTGATTTAAAAGGTATTCGCTACAAAATGGTAAACGGTAAAAAATACTGTTCAATAAAACTTAGTTCCGAAAAAAGTTTAGAAAAGTCCTCTCTTAACCATTCCAGAAAGTCCGGTCTTCAGCTTTGGTGGGCCAGTTTATATCATATTTGTCTAAAACATGACGCTACTATGTCTTGTCCGAGTATTTAAAGCAAGTTAAATAATATAAAATTTTAAATGACAAACTGATAGAGGTATTCTTCTTCTTCGTAAGAGCTAAGTGTCCAAGCTTTGGTGCCGAGAGTTTACAAGCCGCCCAAAGGCCCCTGACTTGGCTTAACGACTGCTTGTACTGAGACTTACACATAGAAGACAAAGTTAAATATTTAGTGTACTTCCGCTGTGATACACTGTGTTCCGCTGTGCTGTGATCACAGCGGAAGTACACTAAATATTTAATTTTGTCTTCTATTTACAATGGATTTCCGCAAAGTAACGCCTGAGTCAATAAGTTTTTTGAGACTCACACAGCCTACGGGACCTACAATTTACCGTGTCGTAATTTTATGATTTTTATAGTTACTTAGAAACCATTTTGATCTTGCGATGTTCGTTACGCGAGCCTGTCGTAAGTTACTGGACCGTCAATCCATCACCTACGAGTACTACAACCAAATTGTTTCTAGATCTTGAGCAGCTGTGTGGCTAACAAGTGATTCGTCTTATACCGAGACAACCTAGACGCTTAAGCTTTGTTTTATCTTAATAAATATTGTAAACAAGCACGCAAAACACAGTAATGTAACGAAACAGATTAATCTCCTGTGGCAGTATACAAATTGTAAGCAGTAACTCATGTACTGAAACAAAGGTTGACTCTATCAATTCATTGTTGTAGGGGATGGGTAAAAGTAAACAACGCTTTCAGAGTCAAAATCATATTACTGGTAACACCAAAACATTGGGCGCTTAATTTTCAATGTCAAATTAAAAGTTCACTAAAAAAAATATATCTAACCATCGATCGAGCGCAAGGTGAATTGCGATCAAGCGCAAGTCCATTCAATGTATAAAAACGGAATGATATAAATTACAAAAAAATATCTTACATATAAAATTTCCATGTCACAATGTTAGTTACCGTATTCCTCCGAAACAGCTTGACCGATTTTTGCCAAATTTTATATGCATATCCTGTAGGTCTGAGAATCGGCTACTATCTATTTTTAAGGCAAAACAACGTTTGCCGGGTCAGCTAATATAAATATAAATTGAAATAATTTTTCAACCGATGTTACAGAAAACCCATAGTAAAACCCAGATTCAGTTTTAGGACTTCCAGCGCCTTTGGTGAGATTTCTACGACGCCACGGACAACCTCGGAAAACGGAAATATTCGTGTGACCATACAATAAATAGACTGTCATTAAAATGAGTAACATTTATTTTTACAAGCAGATATTTTTAACTGTTTCACTGGAGTAGTGGCCTCATAGAAGACTTCCAAAGGTGCTTTTAATTTACTACTGGCTGTCAGAAAATTGATGTTGATGGGAAAAAGGGAACACCACTAGCGTTCCTTTAGACGCCCCTTTACATTCGGCAGATTGTGTGGTTACACAACCGCGCCCTACCCTAACGTTTCTACTGCAAAAGCGTTAACAAAATGAATCCTACTAATATTATAAATGCGAGAGTTTGTAAGTGTGCATGTTAGTTACTTCTTCACACGCAAACGGCTGAACCGATTTTTTAAAAATTGGTTTCAAGATAGGTTAGACCTTGCATTAAGACATTGGCTACTTTTTATCTCGAAAACAATTTTAGGTCCCGTTGGATACGCAAATAACTTCAAAATTTCTGTTACTCTTTCATGCTCCCACGGATGGACCAATTTTGATGAGATTTATTATGAAGATAGGTTAGGCCTTGGACTAGCACATAGGCTACTTTTTATCCCGGACTAACTTCTTTCGTCCCGGACTAAAGCGAGTAACATTCCGGGGCCCAGCTAGTATGTAATAATCGCACATAATCGGAAAAGTTATCATACTCGTACATACTGTTCTACTCGTAGTATGTAAAATTACATTTTGACTAGCTGAACGATGCTTTATCTACTTAGCAAGGTGGTCAACCATAATAACTCTGAAAACCATAATATCCAATCCATTTCTCACAAAGATTTATAATTTAGTTTCAAAACTCTAATCGTGTAAGGGAAGGGAATTAATATTCCGAGTGTAATTGACTATGTCGCTTATTGGAATTAAATTATTCAGCAAGTGATAAAGTAAGTAATTAATAGCATTATTAATATAGGTATTAGTGGGGCTCGTGAGCCGTAGAGAGTTTGGGATTTATGTGTTTGTGGTAATATACAAATTTTGTAGAACTAAGTAGCCAAATTTGGAATTCGAGAGTTTGCAACTGCCCAAAGGCATTATAACATAACAGCTATCTATAGGCTTAGCTTAGACAGCTGTAAATTTAACTGTTAATTTAATACTAATACCCTTCTTTCTAGTTAGTTACCTTCTATTTAAATGTATATCTTTATACCAAATTTACTTCTATGTCTGTTTTATTAATTCGATTAGATTTTACTATTAAAATCTAATCGAATTAATAAAACGATACAAACGCCACTTTTAATGACAGTTATACGAGTATGCATGGTCAACCATCGAAAGACTGTATTCTCTTCCACATCGATCGTAGCTTTGGTAATTGCAATTTGGTAATTGTTTGTAAATAATAGTTAGCTAACCTAACCTAACTATTATTTAATGCTAAAATTATTACTATAGAAAAGTCTTCAAGACAAACCAGAGACACTGATTCACGGTCAATGTTCCGAGGATTCGCATAAAGCGCTGGGCTTCGACCCTCTTATTATTATTATTATTATTATTATTTTACTCTTATTATTATTCGACCCATTATGAGAACAGCGAAGCTTTAAAACTCTCTTCCTGAGTCTGTTTTTACTGAGGGGTACAATTTGGGGTCTTTAAATCTAGAGTAAATAGGTTCGTTTTAGGCAATCGTGTTAAATCTTAGACCAAAGTCAAGTTTAACACCAGCCAAGCTGCAGTCACAGGTGAGCTAATCCATTAATAAAAGAAAACATTAGAGAAGAAAATTTAAAAGGTTTTCTTCAAAATACCTTCAAAAATAATTAAACACTTACATTTCAAACTTTTCCTCTTGGTTGAAGAGCAGCGTTTTAACTTCTTGCTCAAGCAATATCTGGAACAAAAAACAATGTTTTATCAAAATCTTATGAAAACACTTGGAAGTAAACGGTGCTTATTTTTATACGAGTACAATGATACATCTTCATCAATCTGAGGTATTTCTACTACATACAACATAGTTCAATGCTTCTTCATAATCTTTTTATACTGACTTCAAAAAGCTACAGTGCTTTTGAAGTATTTACATTATTTTATTACTGCTTTCCCTTACCTTATTTCAAGAGAAAACTTATGAGAAAATCTCCAAGATACTGCATATTATTAATGACTGTTCTCAACACAGAGCCACACAGAGAGAGTTTTATACTCCAGACGCTACTATTGCTTGAAGATTTTCATGAAAACATGAAATACTTTGTACTGGTAAGTTGATTATTTTTAAGTTTATTCCCCTCGGTATAACACGTGTTACTTAGTCCTTAAAGACTAATGAAAAAACTGTTTGTTGTTGGGTTTATTAAATAGTACCTAGTTTATGAGCGCGTGCCTTGTTGGGTGAGTGTTTGATTATTTTCCAGAAACCTTTGTTCGAATAATACCGTGCATAAATAAGTTTGTAATATTTTGTAGTGATGCGTTCAGTGGCCGATCTCTGGTGTCGTGAATTTTTAAGCCTCCTAGAGGCCTCTGGCTTAACGGCTGCTTGTAAAGCTGGCAGCCGGAACCTACAATTTATCGTGTCATGCGACCCACGATAGCACCCAGATGAATATGCAACTTTTTAAAAGATGCATCAACCGATGAGTGCATCAGATAACTTTAGTTAGGCGAGTTACGGGTGCTACATAGTTAAATCATACATGAATTGATTATTTTCTAGCTTACGAGTATATTTGAAACTATTGTTTCAAATATACAGTATATTTGAAACTATTGTTTCAAATATACTCGTAAGCTAGAAAATAATCAATTCATGTATGATTTAACTATGTAGCACCCGTAACTCGCCTAACTAAAGTTATCTGATGCACTCATCGGTTGATGCATCTTTTAATAAGTTGCATATTCATCTAGGCGCTACCGTGGGTTGGATGACACGATAAATTGTAGGTACCGGCTGCCAGCTGCACAAGCAGCCGTTAAGCCAGAGGCCTCTGGGAGGCTTAAAAATTCACGACACCAGAGATCGGTACGAGTATATTTGAAACAATAGTTTCAAATATACTCGTAATATAATAATATCAATATCAAATAGGTGGATTAATTCTTTATCTTCATATTTTCACCCGTTGGTATAAATTAATTTATCAAATAAACAATGTCAAATTAACAACATATTCAACTTTACTCCTGTACTTGTAGTAAACAATCTTTTTCATTTCATCCTAAGCTACAATTCTAATTAATTACTTAGGCTGTTATAGGAGCTAAGGAACTAAGAAGCTTAAACACTGTTCCTTAGTTCAAACATTACTATTCTACGACGGAATATTTCTTAAAATACTTATTGTCTTAAGAAAAGGAAGTCTTAATTAAAGCGTTCAAAATGAATAGGGTTCTAAATTACGAGAATTAACACAAACTTTTGAAGGTATTTAACTAATTGATTTGTCGTGTCACTGGCCGTTTTATTTTGAGTCAAACAAATTAATTGAATTTTAAGATAAACTCTGTGAATTAGAGCTTGAGCTTACGATGAAGGCAATTTGTGTGTTTTGTTCAGATAAGAATTGTCTTACGAAGATTTGTAAAAAATGAGATGTGCATAAGAAGAATGTAACAGATGTGGAGATGACGGCTGATAGAGTGGCGTGGAAGCGAAAAACAGGCTGTGCCGACCCCACCTAGTGGGATAAGGTAAACATAAAGAAGTAGAGGAATATAACAGAGTATAAATATATATGTTACGGGTAATGCTAGAAGATAAGAATAAGAAGAAACCCTAGGTTTACCGGAGTTTACTTATTACTCAAGTTTTTTGGGTAACTCTTCACTTTTTTTATTCTTCTCATTTAGTTTAAAACAAGGCAACACGAATTTGTTTAACCAACAAAAAAACTCATCATTAGGTAGGTTCTGTCAACCGCAATCCTATCAAACGAGAAATAATTATACGCATAATTGTATGATTATGTGTGTAGATATAAACGTATGTATATATGTTGTTGTTGCTCTATCAAGCTCAATTATTATCTTAATGTGTTTGGTTAAATCGACCTTTGCTTGGGGTGCAAGTTATCTCTTAAGTTGAAATTGAACAGAATCAATCAGTGTCGGGTGTTCTAGATGTTTCTGTAGGTAAGATCTAGTATAGTACATTTACTTTAAAGTATATTTGCTATTTTTCCTCAAAAATAACTACTTTGTAGCAAGATTGAACTATTATTTATACCTGACACCAAGTGTACAATTCGTTTAGTTTTTAGGGTTCCGTACCTAAAAGGTAAAAACGGGACCCTATTACTAAAACTCTGACTGTCTGTATGTTTCCAAGCTGTATCTCAGAAACCGTAATAGCTAGAAAGCTGAAAGTTTCACAAGATATATATTTCCCGTGCTGCTATAACAACAAAAACTAAAAAAACTAAAATATATTATTGAAGGATCTCCATACGTGTTTTTTTTTTGTATTTTTTTGCTACATATATTTCAATAACAGTAGTTGTTAGACACTTAAAATTTTCACTAAATATATAAGTGTATGTTAGCTATGAAATTGCATTATAAAATTTACTAAAAATAAATATTTAAGGGGGGGTTCCCATACAACAATGATTGGAACCCTTCATGCGCGAGCCCAACTTGCACTTGACCAATTATTTACAAAATGTTTTTGGGAATAATAATAATGTGCTTCTGTATATATGTGCACAGGAATGCACGAGTAAGTGGTTAAACTTATTTACTCTCTCTTTCTTAAAGTTCTCGCACAAGACACATGGTATGCCATTAAAAAGCTTTCCAAGACCACTACGTGACGTGGAAAGCTGGAAAATTCAGTGAATTAACTTTCTACTTTCATGAATTTGAAATACGTGCAGCCATTTGGAAATCTGTGGAGAAAGAGTTTAAATAAGATATGACGATTTTCAGTTTCAAAAATTCTTTATTTATAGGCTTATACATATTTGGAGGAACAATGTTAGTGTTAGTGTACCTAACGTAACATATTACATCATAATTATTGATAAAATGTTTCGCAAGCTCGTTTGCTTATTTGAAATTTATTGCATTCATTCGGACATTAAGTGTGTTTTTAATTTAACATTCTTTTAATTACCTATAGTTTATGTACGCTTTTATGACGATTGTTATTCAAATTCAAAACATTTAATTTCAAGTACCAAGGACTCATACATACATGTTAAAGAAAATACCTATATAATGTCAAAAACTATACAATCATAAGTTATGTTATGGTATGAAAATGTAATTATTTGTTTGATTTACTATATTTTTTTTTGTTAACAATAATACCAGTAGTCGTAAGGTAACTACTACAAAAATGCAGCATTTGGGACGAGCTTCAGAAAAATAACTAAAACTAGTACTATGTAAAGTGAATTAAAGGGATATTTTGCAGTACAGTTTTTAACTAAAGCAAATGGCAGAGTACCTGTGAAATATGTAAAATAAATATTGAAAAATAAAATGACTGAATTGATTTTTTTGGTAATATTCGTTTTAACGTTTAATAAAATCAACAGTTTTTATCTAAACTAAATATTATATTAAAAATTTTTAATTATGAAAGTAAGAGAAACATTGTCAATCTCTGTAAATCTTATATATAAAATTTCCGTGTCACAGTGTTTGTTACCGAACTCCTCCGAAACGGCTTGACTGATCATTACCAAATTTCATATGCGTATTCAGTAGGTATGAGAATCGGCCAACGTGAAACGTTTTTACCCCTAAGTGATAAGGGTTGTTCACCCTTAAATATATTTTTTTATTTTTTCGACAAATTTTTTTTATTTGAATTTTATATAAAGTGGCATTAAAAAATACATACAACCCTAATTTTTTACTTTTTTTTATCATCAACCCCTATTTTTTATGGCCATTTTAGTAAATTTCCGTGTCACAGTGTTTGTTACCGCACTCCTCCGAAACGGTTTGACTGATCTTTACCAAATTTTATATACGTATTCAGTAGGTCAGAAAATCGGCTACTATCTATTTTTCATACCCCTAAGTGATAAGGGTTGATCACCCTTAAAATTTTTTTTTTAATTTTTCGACGAATTTTTTCATTTTATTTTTCTTTAAGTGGCATTAAAAAATACATACAACCCAATTTTTTTTTCTTTTTTATCATCATTCCCTATTTTTTATGGCCATTTTAGTATTTTATTCATTTTTCATCTCGCTTGATAACTGATCAAATATAGTATCTAACTGTACTTCGAATAAAAATCTTTTTTTTTTTGAAGAAAATAACTAACAAAATTTAACCTGATATACATTATGCTTAGTATTATTACCAATCTTAAATACTTAAAATTTGCCGCGCCTTTACTTTACTGGTGAGTGAAATGCCACACTTTGCCATAGACCGAAGTCGGTCTCCTGTTTTACTCACAAAATTCTTCTTCACAGACTTCTCTCACTTTACACAAATTTCGACCTTCGTTATTGTTTATGTATCGTATGTAGTAGTATTGTTAACAATTATCATTTTGCTATATCAATGTAACTCTCCGGCTCGCTTCGCTCGCGATTGGTCCTACGACGTTTTAGGTCAAAGCTTACGACACTACAAATATATGTAATTTGTTCTGTTTTGGCCTTCTTTATGCTAAAACGGCTCGAACAAATATGCTAAAAATTTTCGCGCTCGCTTCGCTCGCGCATAGCTCGCTGCGCTCGCATCCAGCTTGCTTCGCTCGCGATTGGTCCTAGGACTTTTGGGTCATAGCTTACGACACTACAAATATTATGTGATTTGTTCTGCTTTGGACTTCATTATGCTCAAGCGGCTCGAACAAATATGCTAAAAATTTTCGCGCTCGCTTCGCTCGAGTATAGCTCGCTGCGCTCGCATCCGGCTCGCTTCGCTCGCGATTGGTCCTAGGACGTTTTGGATCATAGCTCACGACACCACAAATATTATGTAATTTGTTCTGCTTCGAACTTCTTTATGCTCAAACGGCTCGAACAAATATGCTAAAAATTTTCGCGCTCGCTCCGCTCGCGCATAGCTCGCTACGTCGCATCCGGCTCGCTTCGCTCGCGATTGGTCCTAGGACGTTTTGGATCATAGCTCACGACACCACAAATATTATGTAATTTGTTCTGTTTTGGACTTCTTTATGCTCAAACGGCTCGAACAAATATGCTAAAAATTTTCGCGCTCGCTTCGCTCGCGCATAGCTCGCTGCGCTCGCAACCAGTTCGCTTCGCTCGCGATTGGTCCTAGGACTTTTGGGTCATAGCTTACGACACTACAAATACTATGTAATTTGTTCTGCTTTGGACTTCATTATGCTCAAGCGGCTCGAACAAATATGCTTATAATTTTTGCGCTCGCATCGCTTGCGATTGGTCCTAGGACGTTTTGGGTCATAGCTCACGACACTACAAATATTATTTAATTTGTTCTGCTTTGGACATCTTTATGCTCAAGCGGCTCGAACAAATATGCTAAAATATTTCGCGCTCGCTTCGCTCGCACATAGCTCGCTGTGCTCGCAACCAGCTTGCTTCGCTCGCGATTGGTCCTAGGACTTTTGGGTCATAGCTTACGACACTACAAATATTATGTGATTTGTTCTGCTTTGGACTTCATTATGCTCAAGCGGCTCGAACAAAATATGCTAAAAATTTTCGCGCTCGCTTCGCTCGAGCATAGCTCGCTGCGGTCGCATCCGGCTCGCTTCGCTCGCGATTGGTCCTAGGACGTTTTGGATCATAGCTCACGACACCACAAATATTATGTAATTTGTTCTGCTTCGAACTTCTTTATGCTCAAACGGCTCGAACAAATATGCTAAAAATTTTCGCGCTCGCTCCGCTCGCGCATAGCTCGCTACGTCGCATCCGGCTCGCTTCGCTCGCGATTGGTCCTAGGGCGTTTTGGGTCATAGCTCACGACACTACAAATATTATGTAATTTGTTCTGCTTTGGACATCTTTATGCTCAAGCGGCTCGAACAAATATGCTAAAATATTTCGCGCTCGCTTCGCTCGCGCATAGGGCTCGCTTCGCTCGCGATTGGTCCTATGACCTTTTGGGTCATAGCTTATGATACTACCAATATTATGTAATTTGTTTGGTAATGGCTCGAATGGAATCGCAAAAAAATTTTGAATACCTAAAACTTTAGAAAAATATAATTACCTACTAACCTTAAAATTTTTACAATGAAATTGTATTACACAAATAACAGACTTCAAAATCATACCTACATTTTTAAATTCTAACTGTATCTAAAAAGTGAAAAATAATTTTATGCCTACACATAAGTACCATCGAAGACTTTATTTGATTAACTTATAAACATGCTATTTTCAATTTGTATTTATCCTGTATTCTTGGCGTCGGTGCCATCTAAGAAGAACAAATTAATGTTTGTTAAAATAAACACTATTAACTAGATATGATTGAACATAATATTTTTTGGCGTTTGTTACTTTTATATTCCCTTAACGTTTGTTCATGGCGCTCCATACCCATTTCACGCATATACCATACACACTTATAATAAGTAAGTAACATTTTAATTATACTAGAATTTGTCTAGAAACTAGAATAAAAATAATTAATAAGGCAAAACAACGTTTGCCGGGTCAGCTAGTAAAATTATAAAGAAAACAAACATGACTAAATACTCGAATCGTTAGTCTTTAGTCTTATTCTACTATTTATTCCTAACAAAAACAAAGCTTGACTACGGACATATCCAACTACAAGATATCGATAGGTAATAAGGTAGTTTCGATTATTTTCTTCTAACAGTTTTTTTTCGTTAAAAAAATACATAGATTTGGGGCTATTCAACTTCTAAAAGAGAATAATGATAGACAGAGAGAGAAGAGAAACGAAAAGAGAGAGATAGTAGTATTTTTATTCACTACGTCACCTGTTACATAATAAATCGTCCAGTATTAGTCATTGGTGGCGATTCAGCGGCACACACGACTAAACTAAATTTAAAGAAGCCCCGTCTCTTTTCATCTTAAATGGCCAGAAAGAGACGGCACGTTCTGAAACAAAGACAAAACAACTAAAATCACGTGAACTATGGAATGTGCAGGCAGTTTTAGAGGTGATAAAAGTGAGTGCGCTCTAAAGTCACCTATATTTAATACATTTGACGTGATTTTAGTTGGTTTGACTATGGTGCACAACGTGCCGTCTCTTTCTGGCCACCTAAGATGAAAAGAGGCTTCTTTAAATTTAGTTTAGTCGTGTGTGCCGCTGAATCGCCACCATTGAGTGATGTAAATAGCCTTTTCTCGAGTTTCGGTCAAACATTTTGGTCGATTAATTAATTATCGTTGCCAAAGGTTTTTGGCGAAAGCTTACCATTTCACAAGATGTTGCAGAAAACTTGATTGATGAACTGTGTCTGTGGTATGAAGTACCAACTGTAATATAGGCTACAGAGAGACGTAGATTTGAAATGCGGTAGGAATAGTCATATTAATATAATATTCTTATAGTAATAGTCGTAATAATATTGTCGAATTAATATAAATACAACATAATACAAAATTGACCAAGTGCAAGTTGGGCTTGCGCATGAAGGGTTTCGTACCATTTAAATTTAAATTTTAAAATTTCGTACAATTTTATAATCTAATTTGAAGGATAATTAACATACATTTATACATTCCGTGATAATTTTAGGTGTCTACATGCTACCGTTATATAGCAAAAAAAATACGAAAAAAAACACGTTTATTGTATGGGAACCCCCCTTAATATTTTTTATTTTTAGTATATGTTATTATAGCGGCACGGAAAATATATATCTTGAGGAAGTTTCAGCTTTTTTACAATAACGGTTTCTGAAATATAGTCTGGAGACATACAGACATAGAGACAGAGTCTTAGTAATAGGGTCCCGTTTTTACCTCTTAGGTACGGAACCCTAAAAAATAATATATTTCCTACGATAATGCCTGTTCTCTTTGAAATATTTTAACACAGTTTCGGTGTTAATGTATTTATGTTGCTCTGGATGAAAGCCTATTCTATTTCGACAAAGGCACCCTTTGATCTCTTGTGTTGTTGAATATAAAGCCGGCGTTATGAAGTATGTCAAAATGAATTTGTCAAAATGGATGCTCGCATCCATAATGGTACTCGACTGAAGGCCTCGTATATTTAAACAACGAGTGATAATACTTTATGTAATTTATTTTAGGCTAAATAGTGAGTAGACCTTAAAAAGCGAGTGTGGCTCGGTAATAATAACGTCTGCTTTTCAATCAGACGCCTCCTGGTTCGATCCCGGCCCTACACCAATGACTTTTTTCAAGTTATGTGTAGATTTGTACTCTCTTTACGATGAAGGAGAACATCGTGAGGAAACCGGCATGATTGAGGACCACAATATCCAAAGACATTTGTCATCCGCCAACCCGCACTTGGCCAGCGTGGTGGATTATGGCCTATGTCTTTATCGTCCACCGGAGCGCAAACCGAAAATAGCCTAAGTTGTAAGTTTGTGGTTATTTTATTTTATATAATTTACTCTTTACTTAACTTTTACTTGTATTTTATTTGAATAATTTGTTAATTTAATTTAATTTGTAAGTATCTATGGGCTAAAGGCCTGCAATAAAGAAATTTTATTTTTTATTTTATTTTATTTTTTTTATATCCCCGTGAGAGAAAGCCCTGATTCCCAGCAGTGGGAACATATAGTGGTCTGCTTATGCTAATGAGTAGACCTTATAGTAATACAAAAATTCAGTGTCTTTATACCACTTTATAACTCTTAGAACGGCTGGAATATTTTTTCATGATTTTTTACTTTTTAGTTAACAAAATTACAATCAATTAAATACCTTAAGTCTAGCCATCCTAGACGCTTGTGCTAATATACGTGTTTATTAATCTTCTTCTATCCCACTTAGGTGGGTTCGGCACAGCAAATCTTCTTCTTCCACTCTCTTCTATCAGACGTCATCTCCACACACTCAATCCATGTCTTTTTTATAACATACATGTTTATTGGCTATTAAAAAATATAACCAAATAACATAAAATATAAACATCCACCCTTACTTTAAAAATCTGTCGCCAAGCACCTATCGGTAGGATGATATTCTATGCTAGGCATGCTCCACCTATGTTAGAGTGTCGCTAACTCGTGTACTTAGAGATGCGGCTGGTCAAATGCCTAGCTTGTAAAAAAATATATTTTTTAACTAGAAAAATCTGTCCATTTTATTTTATTTACAAGTAAGAAAAAACCCATTTTCTTAGGATGATATTCCATGTGACTACATTAGCAATTAATTTTTGCTGTAAAAATATTGTCTCCATTTATTTCAGATGTAATAATCACATTTTAAATTAAATTACGATGCCTTATACGTAATTTAATATTTTTCATTGGGCACATTCTATTTTAATTAAGAGTGTAATTACTCTAGTTTATTAGCTTAATTTAGGAATTTCATTATGGACTTTTCACCTCTTGTCTCATTAATTAGTACAAATATCAGATTAAATTCTAAATAAAATGTGCGTGTATTTTGGAGATATGTAATATATTGGAATGACAAAGTCCCTTGGCTATACCGTAGAACCTCTACGACGCGACGTAGAACTACTACGCCGTAGAACGTATATAAACACAATAATATGATTGCTAATCTGGTAGGTGACAACATACAAATTGTTACATACGTATATAATTATGTTTTAAACATAATTATAGTTTATACATAGTTTTACGTATATAATTATGTTTTAAACATAATTATATAGTTTGCCTCAGGGGCTTCATTAAGACGTCTCCGCAACTTCTTACCCACTGCCACTAAAATTGCGCTTGCTCAGTCTCTTCTTCTTCCCATCTTGGATTATGCAGACGCCTGCTATTTAGATCTCCGTGAGGATCAGCTAGATAAGCTTGAGCGGCTTCAAAATTATTGCATTAGGTTCATATTTGGATTACGCAAATATGACCATGTGTCTCAGTTTCGTATGAAGCTCAAGTGGCTGCCTATTCGCCTTCGCCGGAATGCTCATATCCTGTCTCTTGTGTACAGTTTATTATTTAATCCCTCAACACCACGCTATTTGAAATGCTGTCTAAATTTTGTACACACTTCTCACGCCCGTGATCTTCGGTCATCGGATAATCTAATGCTCAAGTACCCTAGGCACAGTTCTACTTTTTTTAGTAATTCTTTTACTATTCAGGCTATCCGACTATGGAATGCCTTACCTGTGGACATAAAGCTAGCCAAGTCTCTTGATTCATTTAAAAATAAAGTCAAAAACTGGTATCTGTCTTCTTTAGAATAAAGTTACTATTATATTATGTATGTCTTTGTCAAATATATATTTTTATATAGAATATATTATATGTATTAGTGTATCGTAGTATATTGTTAATTATTCTTATATATTTATGTATGTATATGTATTAGTATTTTATGTAGGTCTTATTATGTATTGGTTATTTGTAGGTATTTTTAGTTATTATCTAATCTCTTTGTTGAACACCCCGTATCATATTTATTGTGATTTCCTCTCCATGCTTTGGTTGCCTGGAAGAGATCGCTGTAAGTGATAAGGCCGCCACTTGTAACACTACTTATAAGTTGTTTATTTATTTTTCTCTTTGTTTGTATTCCCTTTTTGTGTTGCAATAAAGAGTATATCTATCTATCTATCTATCTATATACGTATGTAACAATTTGTATCCCTACAAAACACTTAGAAATTTGTAAAGTAATAATAACGAATATATTTATTTATTAGAGCATTCAATTGTGCTTAACTGCTAATTAACATAATTATAACTAGATAATATAAATTAGAAATTATAATATAAGACAATATCTGATATGGAATGCGGTTTTAGCACTTGGGTGTAGGGTATTTGTATTATAATAATTTAGTACACATTTAGGTATTTAAATTATATATTTTTAACTATTGATAAATTTAATATTAACCAATTACACGCAGCGATACTTTGCTAAATCTATTGAAGATGCTAAAATATTGCTAAATGAAACTTATTTAAGATATAATTTACATTTATTATTTAAATGAGTAAAAATGTTCATCGATGATAGTTAATACAGTGTCACCTTACACTTTATTTTGTAATACTATAATCCTCATATAAAAAACAAAATTGTATAAACATGAACCTACTTTTCAGTCCAGAATTCCATTATCTAAAAATACGTTTCATGCACCGCAAGGTTCAGGAATAGGGGGAGAAAGTTAATAATGCACCGCAGAAACTTTGTTAAGAAATACCAACCTTCTTACTCTCTCACATAGGAACCTACTTTTCAACTTGTCGAACTGGGAACTTCAGTCTGTCTTAAACAGGCGTACAGGGCTCTATGGTATAGGGATTACGAAACTTCTTCAGCGTATGACCTCAGTGAATGTGTCAGAGTTTTCAAGACATTGGTGGCGATTCTGGCGTACATACGTACATACATTAATCTGAATTCAAAGTAGCCCTGTCTCTTTTATCATTAGTGACTAGAAAGAGACTCAATCTCAGCCTGAGGTAAAATTACGAATAACCCTGTGAATGTAAGTTAACTAATTCATGATCCCATTACGGCAGAAGTCTGGTTTGAAAATTAAAAACTTGCTCGTATGTGAAGAGTGTTTGGCTTTCGAAGTATTCGAGATTCTGCTGAGGGTTTAACTTATTATTTATTGTTAAGAGCCTGATTGTATTTCTTTTGAATGAGCTATGTGGATAAGCTCTGGTGTTCGCAGTTATTAAACTGCGCAAAAATCAATGAGTTGGCTTAAATACTGGAGTAATTATATCAATAATAAAGAACACAATCATTAATCTCCAAATTATTTGATTTTGTAGTTCGACGTTTAAGAATGTACAGGGTAGTTATGACTATCCCAAAGCCTTTAAAGGCCAAGGCAGGCTTTAGGAAATCTTGTAAAACCGATTTGTTCATAAGCTTTCGTAAATTTACGAAAACAATATCAGGTAACCAGTTTTTTTTAAATCGTAAACAATATCAAGAAACGAAGTGAATCAAATAGTAAAACAGGAGCAGACTTACGAGCATCATACGTATATTTATAGAAA
This sequence comes from Mellilla xanthometata, assembly GCA_035578125.1. Lineage (NCBI taxonomy): Eukaryota > Metazoa > Arthropoda > Insecta > Lepidoptera > Geometridae > Mellilla > Mellilla xanthometata. Next base: position 9,232,231 of record JAPUBQ010000001.1, read on the forward strand.
ATATTTTTTACTTTCAATTTAAGAGTATTTAGTTAGTTTTCTCATATTTTCTCTTTTATTTTTCAACAAATTGTGTCGTAAACTGGAAACTTAATAAAATAAAACTATCAAAAAAATTAAAAACGTTTCAACACAATTTCATTTGTACTGTAAAAAATGATTGCCATAAAAATAAGCTATGTCGCGCGTGTTCGTTTGAAATAAAACGAAAACTTTATACTGAGTTGCTTTTGGCACTTGTTAAAAAAGGCAAATGGTATAATATTTTCTCATAATCACTTTAACTTTCGCAATAAAAAGTCCGTTTGTAGAGGAAAACAAACGCAACTCCCAAATTGGAACCCACACACGTCTTTAATAGCTTTTTATCTTAAAAAAGTTTTTGTTCTCGGGAGCTTAGTTTGAACGGCGCTGTTATTTACCTTCTTACAACCAGATTTCTTATTTTTTCTCAAGAGTAAGCCGTTTTTCAGTCTTTAGTACTAAGATATTCTATAGTAAAAATACTGACAAACACAGTATTTTTAATACAAAATATCTTAGCTCTAAGCAGCCTATTTAGCTTAGTATTTTGTTCAACAACCTTAAAATCTTTTGTAGGTATTCTTATTAATAATTAACATTCAAACCAGTGAGATTGCTTTTAAGTTTTTTTATGAAACCTGAAAAGTATGTATTTATTTTGTAAAGGGACTGCAAACCTACGCAGAATTAGAGTAACATTGTTAGTCTTTAAATTACTTAATCTTCTATCTTTTTTCTAATATATAAAATTTCCATGTCACACAATGTTAATACCGTACTCCTCCGAAACGGCTCCGATTTTCACAAAATTTTATATGCGTATTCAGTAGGTCTGAGAATCGGCTACTATCTATTTTTCATACCTCTAAGTGATAAGGGTTGTTTTAATGTGGCATTTAAAAATCATACAACTTAAATTTTAACTTTTGTATCACCAACCCATATTTTTAATGGCCATTTTAGTAATTTACTGATCAACTATAGTGTTTTTAACTGTACTTAAGGCAAAAAGATGTTTGCCGGGTCAGTTAGTTATTTATAAAACTTAGTATTACATTATCTTTAACGACACAGATTAAACTTAAACAAAAATCATCATCTATAGATGTGCCCGATTAAAATACAAAACTATGTTACGCCAATCAAGGCACTAGCTTTTAAGTGCTTTAAGCATTCTCTGTAATTTATTATCTTTTTCTGTGAGTGTTTTAATAAGGTGTTTACCTATCTATCAATCTTGAATTTTATATTTAACGAGTAATGTACTTATATGATTTCTTACACGACATCTAGTTTTGAATATTAAAACTAACACGTTTATTAAATGAATAATACGCAAATTTTAACTGTAACGTTTCGTTATTAATAACTTTTCCGAGTACAAAACTTAAATTGTAACTTTGCCGTTTACATTTATCTACGTCGGCTTTTACGGTAAAATACTAACCGGTTGATAATAATAGTAAATATTTATGTTAGAAAAAGCAAGTGTGGCTCGGTGGTACAAACGTCTGTTTTTCATTCAGACGGCCCCTGGTTCGATCCCAGCCTTACACCAATGACTTGTTTTTCAAGTTATGTATGTGTAGATTTGCACTCTCTTTACGGTGAGGGAAAACATCGTGAAGAAACCACACGTTTGAGGACCACAATATCTGAACACTTGTGTCATTCACCAACCCGCACTTGGCCAGCATGATGGATTATGGCCTATATCTCTCTTCTAGTGAGAGAATGCCCCGAGTCCCAGCAGTGTGAACGTAAGCAGTGGGCTGCTTATGTTATGTTTATATATGTGTATATGAACATATAATACGTTGAGTATGAGAAATAAAGGCGGTTTTCCATTATTTTATTTATTCACATGGTTTGAATAAACTTTGTTACGAGTAGCGTAGTATTAACATAAACTTCGTTGCCGCACTCAGGACGTAAACAAAACGCGAACGTTTTCGCCGGCACTGAATTAATTATTTGAGTTTACGGCCAAAGTGGACGACGCTTACGCTCTAATTTTACTTACTATTTTTAATGAAGGCCATTTTAGGAAGTATTTCTACTTTACAGACAGTAATTTATATGTTAGGAAATAGGTATAAAGTAAAGTAAATTTTCTTTTCTATTTTATAATCAATATTTTTGTTTAAGTATTTTAAAGCGTTTTTACAGTCTGGAACCACGATTTAATGTATACGGGCCACAAATAGTGCCTAAAAGTAAATTCCAGTTTTTTTTATTAGGTTTTTTTATCCAAAAACTGACAGCATTGACCGTTGCTGTAATTCGAGAATCGTAACAGATCATCTTAGTTAGCGAAGCTCAGGAAGTTTAAAAAATAATGTTATTACGTTAAAGTATATACAACCGTTTAATGAGGTAGATTGAATAGTATTATTTTTTATCATGCATAACTGCTTACTAGCATACTAGCTTTTATGTATTTTATTGTTTTCTGTAATTTGTTCAAATTTTTTTTTGTAAGTGTTTTAATAAAGTGTTTATCTATCTATCTATCTATCTATCTGCTTTGTTTAGATTTAACTTTTGATTTGTTTCAAAATTCTAAGTTGTGTATGATTATTAAATGTAAATATTAACTTTAGTATATTATTTGAGTAACCGGAAGCTACCACCAAACCAGTTAAAGCAAACACGTAATTCGCTGACCCGTTTCACCCGCACCGTCGACAAAAGGCGAGCTTGTTGTAATAACTCAGCACACCAAAGGAATTGCTTCATCAAACTTTCATAAGAGCATCTCCAGGCAAAGGTTTTGCCTCAAGCATTGTTTTCGATGTATAATGCTGAATCAGGGCTGTCGAGCCCTCTTGACCTCAAGGACGGAGGAAAGGCGATTTTTTTATCTTGCATTTTATGATTTTACCCACATAATGCCGTGTTGACGTGGTCGTATTTCGCGGGAGTCAAATCAAATTGTTTATTACAGCAAAAATATTACAGATAATTACAAAATATATAAAAAAAAAAAAATACAGTAATACCCCGACTTACGCTACCTCGACTTACGCGAATTCGGAGTTACGCGATTTAATTTTCTCGTCTATTTTTACGTTTTTTGTTTGAAAGCCGCGCACTTCAGATTGTGTTTATACATTTTATTAATATAGTTGTTTTGAATTAAATTAAAATTTATTTCCTAAATTATTGTTTTATATTTCCTAAATTATAGTCTCCGGTCCCAATTAAACATACTTTGTATGACTTTATAGGTATGTATATGCAAAATTGTACTTCGACTTACGCGAATTCGACTTACGCGGATAGCGCTCGGTCCCACCTATCGCGTAAGTCCGGGGTATTACTGTATTATAAAAATGAACATTAATAATGATTTGATATGGCGACCAGCACTTACACTGAGAACTAGTCTCGTGCCGTAAGTGCTGTTTTCTTCAGGCTACCTTCATATAATATAGTTTCGTAAACTACTTCCATTTTACATTCAGTAACAAAAATAGGATTTAGAATAGTTTAGTCATAATAATAATAAGATTTAACATAAAATAATAAAGAAGTACCAAAGAAAATTTATCTATTAATGTTAGTGTGAGTGTTTTGAATGCTTATTTTGTTTTTATTTGATGTATGTACGCTGTCAAAGGCATTATATTATTTCAAAATATATACTGCTGGATTACTGCGTGTGTATGTTGTTTTTATCGTGAACTGAAAAATAGTAAGTAAGTCGATCTAGCGAGGGAAGTGAGTAAAGTCACTTATCTGACGGTTTTTTTTTACATAAGTATACAAGATGTGTGTTGCTGATAATAAGTAATTCGACAAATATTCATGTTTTTAATAAGTTGGGTATGATTCGTATTCAAAATGGCGACCCTAATAATTATTATGAAAACAATGTTCAATGTAGGGGATATTTAAATGTTAAGTATGTATCGTTCTACTTCCACAATTATGATAGCCCTTCTCATATGTCCTGAGGATCATTTCCTCAAGTTTTAATAATTTAGTGTTTTTTATATACCATCTTTGTGTATAAAATGTATTTCAGGCCTTGGAGTAGCCTAAAAACTTTCGACATTACAGCTTAGCCACTTAGCTCATATAAAGAAAAAAGCTTTTCAGCAACCCTAATCAGAATAAAATCAAGTTAATTTTTATCCCATCCCTAACTTATTTAACCTGTCTTACAGTCAGTGACGTCACGGAAAACAAGTTTATAATTCTTTCTGGTAAATGTAATTCTGCAAGCTCGGGTCACACTTGTGGCTCCAGGCTTTCTTCCGGGAAACGAGTTCTTTATGACAGTAGTATTCTGTTGGTTTTACGGCTTATATTACTAGGCCTTGCGGAGATAGTAAATATCTTTAAATATACATACGAATATATGTATTGCCTTAGAGCGTAATACAAGAATTAATTAATGAATAAATATACATAGGTTTTGATTTGTGTGGTATAATTTCTTTTAAACTTAACTGGCTTTAACATAACCATACATACAAACATTAAACGAGTAGATATTTTTATATTAAACAATAAATTATAAATCGTTTGTTTAGGCAACAGTTTTCACATTTTAAATCTTAGTTTTTTCTCTTTATTGCTACAATAAAATTAATTTAACCATTATTATGTTGAAATTTATTTACTAAAAGTCTATCTTAGAATCCTAATATTATATAATGGTTGAATTTTAAGGGTTTTTGTGGGAGTTATGTAATCAAATAAAAAAATACGTAAATAAAGTATGCTGGGTAGGTTTCCGAGTATTTCAAGCATCTAACTCCCTCAATAGGATTCCCTGAGTTTACAAACCGTTTGACTAGATTCTATTTTCGGATTACATTTAAAACAACAAAATCATGTATCAAATCTAATCCGTAATTCTTTGTAATGCAAATATAGGTATATTATACATATTTAATATCACATTCAATATTAAGATGTCCACTCACATATTACTATTATGTAATGAAACAGCTTTAACTCCGTTTACCGTATCGTAACGTATCGGGTCGACGTGCCAACCCAGTTAGCTAGTTTAGACATTTTTTGATATTATATACTTATAATCTTTTGACATTTATCTATACTATAAGACTCTTTGTCCTGACCTATTCATTCATTCATTCATTCATCTATAGACAACGCAGAGCCCAAACGGCTGGTCCTAGGGTTGTGAAATTTGGAGGGTGTATTTGTTGTAGTTTGTAGACGCGTACTAAGAACGGATTTTTGGAAATTCCACCCTTAAAGGGGTGAAAGGGGGTAAAACAGTTTGTATGAAACTTCTTTGTTTTTGAACGTAAAGCAATGAATTTTGGAATATGTATAGTTTATGTAAAATTAAAAATAATGGTATCAATTTTTTTTGCCAGGGGTGAACTAAGGATTTGTAATGGGGGGTGAAAGTTTGTATGGAAAATTCTTTATTTATCAAGTAAAAGTCTTGAAAGTTGTTATAGTAGTAGTTTATTAAATTGTCAAATTAAAATTTAAAAAACTTTTGCCAGGGGTGCATTAAGGGGGATGCCATGGGGGTTGAAAGTTAAAAATGAAGTTTTGTGTTTTTGAACTTAGAGGTGCAAAATTTGGAGTGTGTATATACTTTAGTACTTAAACGTGTACTAAGAATAGATTTTTGGAAATTCTACCCTTAAGGGGGTGAAAGGGGGTAAAACAGTTTGTATGCAACTTCAATGTTTATGAACTTCTGGCATTGGTATTTGGAATATGTATGGTTTATGTAAAATTAAAAATAATGGTATCAAGTTTTTTTGCCAGGAATGAACTAAGGGTTTGTAGGGGGGATGGGGGAGGGCGAAAGTTTGTTTGGAAAAATCTTTATTTATCAAGTTAAAACCTTGAAAGTTGTTATGGTTGAAGCTTATATGGTGGTTAAAATAAATTTGTTATAATATTTGCCAGGAGTGCATTAAGGTATGCCATTAGGGTTTAAAGTTCAAAGGGAAAGTTTTGTGTTTTTGAAATTAAATACTTCTGAATTGGAATTTAAGTATGTGTTCCACTTGGTGGTATGGTTCGCGTATTCTAATTATTTAAATTAAAAAAATGGAGAACAGAATTGGAGAACACGATCTAATCTTTCGCATCATCACCAAAGTAGCTAAAAACAGAGGTTAAGTAGATCTCAGGAATCAAATGCGGAAAGACAGATGCGACTCATTTTATTATCGTAGCAGTGTAATGTTTATATAAAATTGGCACGGGAATGGGATACAATAGAATTTTCCACAGGTTACGCGAAAACCGACATACACGCGGGCGGAGCCGCGGGCAACCTCTAGTCTTAAATATTATTGCTTAACTGTAAATTATAGTGGAGTGCATTAACTTATAAATTAACTAATTAATTGACTTTTTGCACACCGCATCTGCCTACAAGGGACATTTTATATTATTTTCCATGTTTTTATATTACCTGTGGCTACGCAAATAAAATTATTTCATTTCATTTCATTACCTTATTATTTAATTTAGGTATAAATGCACATTTTACCACGTAAGTTTGTATCACTTAATCCAGAAAGAAACATCTATTTATAGGCGCTAAAACACTCTTTTTATCCATCGCACGAGCTGAGGTTGGCGGTAAATGCGATTTACGTTAGAAAATCTTGTGCAGAAAATAGAAACAGAATCTCCTTGGTTTGTTTTCTATTTTTATTTTGATAGAACGAGAAGTAAGATTTGAAAATGTGTTCGAATCTGGTTTATGATATAAACTGAAGAGAAAATAAGCAGACAGATAGCAAATAAGAGAGTGAAATATACAACAGACATTTCGTACGATGCTTTCAATACAAGTTTAGTGTGATTACTTTGTTTGAAAATATGTATCAAGAATTTCTTAGAACTCCAGGATCAAATAAATTAATATTTGTTTTTGCAATGCGCCTTAACATTTTGTTAAGTGCAATTAATTGAAATAAAGTTGAAGTATTCAATTGCCTAAATTTATCTTTAGAATACTCAGAAAGCGAAGATTGTTTTTAATTAATATTTGATGTCTAAATCCTCGGGTGGCTTTTCTAAATAAAGCACTCAAATAGTTGAAAGGTTGTCTCAATTAATCGCCAATGGCCGAATTGATTTAATTTTGATGAAAGCTTGATACCCTTAGAGTACTGAATTTTAAATAATTAATTAAATAAAATATGAGAAAAATCTTATACTAACATTGTATTTACTATCTTAACTTATTTTACTGTCATTATTATTTTATGGAACTGCATATTAAGATAGCGACGACCTCGTAATGGTTACCTTGCTGGACTGCCAATCAGAAGGTTCCGGGTTCGATTCCTGGCACGGCCAATACCTTTGTGCTGAACTAAATTTGTTGGCTGTAGGTCTGGGTGTTAAATATGTATCTATATAAAATCTATATGTATGTAAATTGAGTATATCAGTTGTGTTAGCAACCATAATACGAACTAGAAATGGTTCAGTATGGGATTCCAGCCAGCCGTGAGCGTATATTTATTTCTTGCTCTTATGACGAATAAGTTATATAAGAGTTTGTAGAGCCTAGAGAAAGACTAGATTTCTAGAAGATCAAGTTCATGCCAACATAAAAGTGGCGTCTAATCCATAAGCAATAAAGTCAGTTAATCAGATTGCTTTTTGTAATTTAATCTAGCTTGTTTACGAGCAAGTTGCGAGCAGACAAACTAGTGTTGTGTGTGTCGTGTATAGCCTTGCTTACATCAATTGCTATCAAATCAAATTAAACTTTGTTAACTATTCAGTTAAGTCTATGATATAGGAAAATCTTGAATTTACAGTTTTTTCATTATAAATAATAAAATATAAAAAATATCAAAAAAATTACTTTAAGGCTGTCTATAGAACAACTTTAAAAATAAATATACTTGTTTTTGTTATACTTACTACTATACTACGAGAATAAATATTCTTTGCAAATATTTTTTGTTACTAACTTACTTCTTAACATATTAGTGACAATATTTAATAATATGTATATTATCACGTGTCATATCATTTTTGGTGACTATCGATAAAGTCTCTTATTTGAAGACACAAAGAACATCACTATTCCATAGATCTTGCAATACTGGGACCGTAAAGATAAATCTTCCATTATGGACGGAATCAAACTTCCGTCTTTGGTGCATCAGACAATGTATTTTGATGTATAATTGTACAGTGCATTTCGCAAAGAGCTCGATTTTCCTTTACGGAGTAATAAACTATTCCTAAATATATAACCATACTGCGAATAACCATACGAATCAGCGGCATATACCTAGTCTGGAGTAACTGCTTCTCAAGGAAGCTACCGGAACATACTGTTACGTGCTTAGTGATACATGTTTGAACTTGATACTGGTTGCTAGTGAAGCGAGCACTAGATAATAATTTACTATACTATACTATGATTTGCACAATTTTTTCTTCACCGAAAGTTCAAGATTATTATGGGGACCAAACCTTACGGCCGTCTGAGGTGGAATCGTTTTAAAAGTGCATTGCATGTGCAACTACCTCTTGTATAAGTCATAAGGCATTTTAACGCAAATTTTAAGCATCGGTAAATCATTTTATAAAATATTTTAAAAATGCAGTGCCACAAATCATAATGAAAAGTTATCGTGTATAACTAATAACATGAAACCACTTTTCTTCTTATATCATCTTATCTAGTAAAGAATCTGAGCAGATGAGTTGCATACAAATTCTCTCTCAAGAGCTTTTCATAGATTCTCAAGAAAACATTCTTTGAGCGACATTCGAGTTCGTTGGCCAGCTAAGTCGCCTTTCTGCTAAACTCTTTGGATGCAAGTTTTCACATTAATATAAAAGTTTGTGGTTGGATACTAAGAATTCAGTCCCAGTTGTTTGACATTTAAGGACTAATTAAATTATGTACTGTAAATAGAGGTGTTTTATAAACTACAACATAATATAAGGCCTTAAGGCCTTGTACACTGTTTTTGTCTTACGACGGCTTTTATTGAAAGTGAGAATACATATAGTTAGTACCGGACCGCTTCCCAAGTATGACATTTTATAATATGAGAATACATATATAAGTATTTAGTGCCGGCCCGCTCACCAAGTATGATATTTTATAATACGAACTGTTGGTGAAATAATTGATCAAGTGCAAGTCAGGCTCGCACATGAAGGGTTCCGTACCATTATGTTAAAAAAATGCTAATTACACGCTTTTTGTATGGGATCCGCCCTTAATTCTATATTTATATTATAATTTATTTTGAAAAATAATACACAACTAATTTATTTGTGATAATTTTAAGCTATAACCTTTATGAATAAAAAAAAACACATTTATTATATGGGGACCCCCTTAATATTTTTTTTTGTAATAGCTGCACAGGAAATACATACATAACTTGTGAACATTTCAGCTTTCTAGCTGTCATGGTTTCTAAGATACAGCCTGGAGACAAACAGACAGCGTAGGCTTAGTAATAGGGTGTCGTTTTTACCTTTCGGTATGGAATCCTAAAAACATCGATACAAAGAAAAGAACACATAAAGAAACAAAAACAAGCTGTTCCTATCTAGTCCTCGTTCTATTTTGCAGTTTGCAGTGACGAACTGAACAGGTCGTTTTTTTTTAGACACAGTCACTAGCTAACACCTAGTCATTTCCCTGCATGTGATAACTCCATCAATCTGCAGTCGCAAAACAACCAATACACGGGCAATTTGAAAAGCTCACTTTCTATTTTTCGGAACAGATGACTCTGTGCTTTGAAAACTACTAGAATACAGTGTTAGTGTCTTAGATATTTTTTAAGAATTGGTATCATTTAGTTTATTTCGTGTTATGGAAGAAGAAAAAGTAAAATATGAAGGTTGCATGAGACAAAGAGAAAGGAGTGAAAGTAAATGTGACGGCAGATATAATGGAGTGCAAGCAAATAAGCTCAGAATACTGATATTTATGTATTCCGTTGTAAATATACATAAGTGTTTGTGAGTGAATGTGTAGCTTATTTAAGCAAATTATGTTAGTAGCCTAAATTATGTATATGTAATCATGTAAATGTATGTAAAAGTATTTTAAGACGTAATTGTATTTTTTTACGTTTATGTAACTCTATGTAACTAATTCTTAAGTGTCTGTGCAAATCAAGTATACTGCTTTTGGAGAAATTAAACAATTAATATTTATTTAAGTAAATTTTATGCAACAATCAATGTTGTGACTATAAATTCATCTTCATGTAGACTTTAATATTTTTATGCAACGTGTGCTTTATTAGTACCTCTGTGGAGCTGACTGCAAAACAAACTACAAGTTTTGAAATACAAAAGATAGTAAAAGTTTTGCTATCGTGCCATTTCCCAAATCGAGTATCAATGTTCACGTGAAAATCCCAATGTCGCACTTTGATAGAACTTTTTATGGTGCAAAATAATAAAGAGGTTTTATTTGCTTAAGTTTTATGTGGTTTGGTAGCGTTTTAATAAAACGAAGCAAATTTTACTGACAAAAAACTTAATTTGTTTCGTTTTTACTATCCTTTGTAAATAATTTTCACTTTATTATTCCTAAAATATGTTAAAATTGATTTTATCATCACTACGGGTACTAGTTTTGTTTTGTTGTTGTAAAATTGTATTTATAATATTTCGTAAAAACTAAAAAAAAATAAAATTAACCATTTCTTTCTTTATTATACGAGTACTCAACCTATTATGAAAATAAAATATGTAATTTCAAAAAGAATAATGATCCTAACAAAACGTTATTTTGAATTTGTATCAAAAATGTACTAATATTTAATTACAATTCTCCTCAATTCTATTTTCGTATTGGTTTTTACAAAATCTTTTATTCTTTATAACAAATATAGAAGAAAAAAAACAAATGAATGACGACCATCGAAGCACAATAATACATGAGTCTAAAGCTGTACAAATTTGAATTTGGAATTCCTTACCAAATAGGAGAAATTTGTGATTAAAGTGGCCAGTACGAAAAACGCCAATTTCATATGTAAGGACCTAATATATACACAGCTTAAATAAATTTAATACTTAACTCAAGACTGTTGACCCCTATGTTTTACATATTCATCCCCGTCCAATTAGTAGGAAAGAGTAGCATCAAATAACACTCAGTCCCTTGTAGATGTAACCACAATGTATAAACCGGCGAAACTTTAGAAGGTACGAGTAGAAAGCTGATGTTACAGACCTTTCTGAACTAACCAAACAGGGTTACTGGTATTCAAAAGCTTTGGTTCTATAGGCTATGTATATTGAAATATGCAATTGGACAAGTGCGAGTCGAACACGCGCATGAAGGATTCTGTACCGTTGAAACTGCCAAAAAAATTAGTTTGTTCGATGGGCGCCACCTAAAATGTTAATAATAATAATTATTTTAATTTAATAATATTTTTAACAAAATATATTATTTAATATTTTGTGAGCAATTCAAGCGTCTACCTGGATCCCATAAATATTTATTTTTATTTGTTTTTAGTATGCGTTGTTGTGTCCACGTTCACTCCCTTCTCATCAAATCCTCTTTCACACAACGCATCCACGTCTTCTTTGGTCGACCTCTACTTCCGCTACTTCTTACAATCATATCCATACTTCTCCTAGTCACATGCATCTCGTTTTAGCGCATTACATCCTCATTACATACCGCTGGCTCAGAATACTTCTGAGACCGCTGGGATCTCTTACCGCCAAGATTATTAAACCACGTTCGATCGTTCTGCTTGATCCCCTCTGGTAGCCCTGTATACATATTACAATTTTACAATACAACATGTAGATGTAGAGGTAAGAAGTAATTTACGAGAGCCAAGTCTCGAGCAACGAATAGCTGTAATTCTACTACCACGGGGGATTACCACGCTTTCTCGATTATTTGAACCAAATTTAAAATAGTACCTGTAGTGAAATTTATTTGCACTATTTACTTTACCTTAATTTCTTTGTTTGTGTTTTGTTAGCCCAATTTATATCTGCTTAACAAATTACGGATAATAAGAAGTTTTGATTGTCCGTAAAGGTTTGTTTATTTTTACATTACTTTAATTGCAGCATTGTAAGCGGAGATAGCTCGTGTTAGTCAAGAAAAAAACTGCATAACTTAGACAGCTCACTTTCAAATGTTTTTTTTTATTGAAGCTCGTTATATTACGTACACAAAAGCAAACTCCATGTTTTAAAGATTAATTTAGCAATGATGTTAATATTTTCTGTTCAATAGTAATATTTCTAGGTAGTAGTTTCCTAAATGCAGTGGAGGGTTAAAGATCGCGTATTACTTTGTCTTGGTTGCATCAAAATTGTAATAGACCGCAACGAGTGCAACGTAATTTAGCAATTCTTGTGTCAGCTTGGATAAACTAAAATTTTATGTATAAATAAAGTATGATTTTTAGTTTTTGGTTTAGCTTTTGAAGAATTTAGGTTGAATATTAAAACCAAATATGAGGAAGAAATATTAAACTTATGATCGCAACTGTGTCTAATAAAAAATAATTTTAATTATTTCAAAATCTATAAATTCTTATCAATTTCGTTTGAAAAAACTTATTCATAAAAAGGATAACGCTATATCAAAACTCCTATAACTTCATTGAATGAGTAAATAATAAATAATGATAAAAGGTACTGTATTTACCCGCCTATGCCTTTGTAATAATTTAGAAACTATCGTAGACAGAGCGCAGATACTTATGCAAATACAATGTTAAAAATGCCTGTTAAACAAACAGCAATTTGACACTTCACTGTTGGTATTATGAAAGAGTTCAGCCTGCTTTGAGAGCGACTAAAGAGCCCATTTGGCATCGGTCGGAGTCCGGAAACATTTATAAGACATACGAGGTATAGAACAAGGGCTTACTATAGAAATTCAAAAAAATATTCGATGATAAAACCATCACGGCTTATAAAAAAACACGTAAGAAAAGATTTGAATCGTAGAATCCTACAAATATTATTAATGCGAAAGTTAGAAGAAGAAACAAAAATACACACTAACTACCTTATACACAATGAGGTTAGTGTGTATTTTTGTTTCTTCTTCACACTCTAACGACTAAACCGATTTCGATGTAATTTGGTATGAAGATAGGTAAAACCCTGGATTAACACATAGGCTACTTATTATCTCGGATTAAGTAAGTAACACCGCGGCCGCATCTAATTATTATAAAAGTATGAACCGATCTAAAAATAATGTAACCAAAATTTAATTTATAGATACTTAAGTTAGTCGTGGCTGCACGCTTAATACAGGGTATAAGTAATATCTTAAGTTTTCTTAAAAATGTAATTACGTGTACTGCTAAATAAATGAATTAGTAACAAAACGAGGAAAGAGCAGTAAAAGTACTTTTTCATTAAAAAATAAACGTCTTATTTATATTACATACAAACCACTTATGCTTAATGTTGTTTGAAAATTTGCGAAAAAAACTTGCTTTGCTTTGAATTTTGCCGCGCGTTAGCAAACGTTTTTCTAGGAACTACTGTTTTGGCGAACTTCTAAAATACGTACATACCTATTTTCTTTAGAATTACCTTCTAAACCTGATTTTATAATATTTTTCGTTATATACTACCAACTCTGTAAAGTTGCTGTATATAGCTAATAATGATACACATTTAATCAAGCTTTGCCCAACTGCCACAAATACAAAATATAAAATACTAGCAGCCCGCCTCGGTTTCGCACGGGCTTATTACACTTTTGGATTGTTAGTTAGGATTTCTTGTAATTTTGGAAATAAAACATAGCCTATGTTTCTTGGGAATAATGTAGCTTTCCAATGGTGAAAGAAATTTTCAAATCGATCCAGTAATTTCAGAGCCTATTCGCGTCAAACAATCAAACTTTTTTTTCTTTTTTTATAATATTGGTATAGACAAAAATCATTTATTGTTATAAATAGATACATAGTACATACTGAAGCCTCTTGTCTCGTAATAGTTATCAGACCGTGTTACGAGATCAGATCAGATCTGCCAGTTTTACTGCTTAGCTATAACAATAACATGTAAGATTAGCTTATAAAGCTGTAAATTCTAAGAAAAAAAAATACCAAATAAAGATAAAAAATAATAAAGATATACCAAATAAAGGTGTAAAAATACGATTATTAGAAGTATAGCTGACCGGCGGCTGCTGTCTGCAACTTATAAACGATGGTTAGCAATTGCTACCTAATTGATACTAAGTAATATTGAATGTGTTTTTTTTTTACTATTTTATTGTTATAATATTTGTTTGTGTAATTATGGATCATCAGTGTCAGAAATAAAGAGATACTATTATTATTATTAAATGCAATGAAAACCGCAACGCATTGTTACGAGTGTTTAATGGAATATGATTCAGTGATTCATGTCCGCAGTGATTGTTTAGCGTGGTAGCACCCACGGTATAAGTACCTATTGTTATCAGGGTCAGATTCACATACGGGTCGGTCCCTAGGGGCGGCTGTCGTGATGTTTCTATAGGCATATATATACCTACATTAAACACATATCTACTAATTATACATATATAGGTACGAGTATGTATGCGCATACTTACATAACGTATGAACGTACGAACGGTAAATCCATTTCTGCGAATGTGCGGGTAGATTTGTTAGCCTTTCAGAGTAAATACGACTGGCAAAACGTGGCTACCCGGAATTGAAAACATTTTATTTCAAAACAAATTATAAAAAAAAAGGCTTTATGTCCGTGTTTTGACCGACACCGAAACAGATTCTTAAATCGACTGTATTTTTAGTGTTTGATAATTCATGACTGCATCTTGAACATAAGTTGAAGCATATATTTTTATGTGTGAAGAAAAATGGTTCGTTTAGACTTATTTTTTATCACAGCTGTAAAATATTTTATTACTAAATTTATATAAAATAATGTAAACAGGTTACGTTATTTTAGGACTGAAAGAACACAAGAACATCATAATAATTGTATCGTTAAAAACAACTTTGTTATGTTTGAAAAAGGTTGTTGGGTATTAAATACAACCCCGTGGGCTGATAATATAATGTAAATATATGAAACCAAATGTCGATTCGTTCACAAGTTAAAATGTTTTTAGATAAAATTGTTGGCTGTCAGTCTGGATGTTAAATTTATGTTGATATAAAGTATTTGTATATACATATATGTTGTAGTAGAACCTCGTTAAGTCGAACCTCGATAAGTCAAAAACCTCCAAATGTCGAAAAAATGTTTTGTTCCCTTCCCTTCAAACACCAAACCTCTATTACTTGAAATCTTGACCCTCTGTTAGTCGAAATAATCACCGAGTCCCTCCAAGCTATTTTGGTACATATTTTTACTCTACAACTCGAAAAACTAAATTTGACCTCTGCATCTCAAACAGAGCAACGTTTTATTTTACAACCTTTACAACTTGATCATTTGGAATTTATTACCTTTATTGTTCGAACAAAAATAAGTTACCGACTTTAAGAAAAAACTTGCCGACAATGTGAGTACACTATTGTTTCTTAGAAAACATTTTTGGAGTATACGATAATAAATGTATGACTCACGTAAACATGTGTTTGCTTGCTTGGTGTTAGGTATTAAATTTTGATTTCCTTTGAAATTTAGCTAAGCAAGTCATTTGTTTTCGACTTAAATACTGTCAGAAGTAGTTTGGTTCTACTGCAATACACATCAATTAGTACAACAGAACAACCAAATTATGTAAAACAAAAAAAAAAGTTACTGACTTTTTTTAATGGCATATTTTTATTTTAAAATGATTTGAAATAATGTTGATTTATAATAAATAAAAATATGTTTGTCACCTCTGCAAGTTGAATTTTTATTTATTTTAAACTTTTACTCAAAATTTATATGAATAAACGTCAAACTCTTGAAATAATGTTCGAAATTCTCCGTAAGTTGAAAACTCTGTAACTCGAATATTTGGGCGTCTCCATATTCGACTTATAGAGGTTCTAATGAATATCAGTTGTGCTTGCAACCATAATAAAAACTAGAAATGGTATATGGGTTTAGTATGGGACTAACCAGCCGTGAGCTTGGTCACTAATCTCATACGAATAAAAAGAAGAATATAGTTTTGCTTTTAACAAGCGCAAGACGAAGATTCGAGTGAGATAGGCAAATAACTAAATGTACCGTATATTACCAAATGTACGGTACATTTGGTACATCGTTAATCTTCACCAAATATTATGCCGAGTGCGGCTACCAACATGCAGTTGACATCTACATTATACCTATCTCCAACTTTATATTGGGTTCTACAACTTTAAAATCCGTTTATTCGTATCCATTTTGTCCAATTTGTCTCTTGGCCTGAAACTCGTATTTTCTTGCCAATTTTGCCCAGTGGCGTGCCATAAGGTGTATCAAGCAAATGTATAGGGCGGACACAAAGACTTTATAACCCTTTGACTGGCTATTTGAAATATATTTGAACTAAAAAACATGTTACGTCTTAGGTTCCGCTTGTTTGTAGTACAGCAAAGGCTTTTATTTCTTTTCTTTGCTAACTTTAAAACCTTGAACCAACAAAATAATTTGTGGTTGCTCTTTTCATACCAGGTGAGCCGAATAGGGAGCTTACAGGCATTTCAAACGAGTCAAATAATCACACGGATGGACAATTTATGGTATATTCAGTGCTTACCAAAAAAAATCATATAGACTTATCAAAATTAACCATTTTGTTTTAAATTCGCTTATTCATATTAGACCAAACCAGTTAGTCTAGAAAAATTACGTTGTCGTAACTACCAGTGGACGAAGTAGTGAAAAACAAACTAGCGAGAGTCAATCACAGATGTGATTTTGTTTTAACTTGCGCTGTCTAAATATTATATGACTTAGCACGATCTTCTAATTACAACGGGTTCGTGGAGGAATTTCGCCACCGATACCGATCTATACCGATGGATGGATGTAAATTTTTGATACTTACGTACCTATGACTCGATCTAACGATGCGTTGTATTCCGTGGACAAGAAATCATGGAATACATCGTAATTTGCAACGCTAGTGTTACACTTTGAATATTGGTATTTTGCCCAGGATAGAAAAAAAAAAATCATTTTCTTCGCACTACCTCGTTGGCGTAAAGGTTACCATGCCGGACTGCTAATCAGAAGGTTCCGGGTTCGATTCCCGGCCCGGTCAACATCTTAGTGCTTAACTAAATTTGTTGGCTGTGGGTCTGGGTGTTAAATATGTATTTATATATAATATGTATGTAGGTATGTTTGTATATGTAGTATATCAGTTGTGTTAGCAACCATAATACGAGCTAGAAATGGTTCAGTATGGGGCTAACCAACCGTGTGTGAATGTGTCCTAATATAAAAAAAATACAATTATTAATATAACGAGTACGCATCAATCAGTAGGTATTTTCCAAAGACGTGGAAATAAAAAAAAAATTGAGTTATCAATAAGCATAATACATCTGTACATTAGTTCCATACGTCGCGTTGGCTCAGGACTCTTAAAACACGACAGTATGGCTGGAATGGCCTATAAATTAATATTACAGCCAACACAGGCCTACGTTAATTACCACTTTAAAATTCAAGAGGTGTTTCTTAATATTCATAGCTTTATTATATACAACTTGCTTGGTGCGACTTCGGTCGTGTGGTGTGGAACCTCTACCTTATTTCTTTCTATCTATCCCTACTGTATACATATTACATATACCCCACAAACTGGCAAACTTTGAACAATAATTAGAACAATAATTAGAATCTTCGGGTTTATGGACCTCGAAGGACGTGGGTTTCCTATACGGTCTCTATAGACCTTCTGCAAGAAACATCGTGAGGAAAACATAGCATGGTGATAGAGCATTTTCTAGTGCTTGTCTGGCTAGCAACCGATATTAATTAAAGCGTTGATATGGGTAAAATATTGAGTTAAACTTTTTTGTAGTAACTTTTTTTTACTTGAACTAGAATAATGTTTGTATAACCGGCTATCACTTACGTTTATTTTGTCGGAATTAGCCCGACATGTTTCAGCACAATCAGTGTGCCATTATCAAGGGCAGGAACACAGCCAACGTACGTCCGCGGTGACGGGTGGGCCTGCCTGAGTGCAGGCCCTCCCGTAGCCGGTTATACAACATTTACTTTTTTTTTCTATAAATCGTAAAAAGTAAAAAAAATCGAAAAAAATTAGAATATTTATACTTATTTTGGTACCAATCTGACTTACGAGTATAAATTAGTCTTAGAATATAAATAAACTGTTTCAAAAAATCCTAAATTAAGTTGAAAAATCTGTCACCAAGTATCAAACATTGTGTTCCGGGAACCTCCTTAAGAACAAGTTATTCCAGACTAGGCATGCTCCTTAGGTCAGAGTGTCTAGCTCGTACACTTCAACATTTCATAATTTAACTAGTACATAGATACTAGCCAAAGTACGAAGAGTGAAAACTATTCCGGATTTTAGCACTTGCAGTGAATTTCAGCTTTTATTGACTGAAACTGAGCTAACTAAATTGAATTCGTTTGCAGCGGACGTTGTAATACTTTTAACCTTTATGGTGGTCGCTGAGTAAAAGCTTTATAGTTTTTACTCGACGATAAAATTTAAAGGCACCTTGTAGGAACTGGAGTTTTCTATACCAATATTATAAAAAGGAAAAGTTTGATTGTTTTTTTGTTTGACGCAAATAGGCTCCGAAACCACTGGACCGATTTCAAACATTTTTTCACCGTTGGGAAGCTTCATTATCCCCGAGTAATATGAGAAAAAAGCAAATGAGAAAATATGAACTCCCAAATGTTTTTCTTTACTGAGTCAAGTTATACTAAAATTACATACATACTAGCTGACCCGGTAAACGTTGTTTTGCCTCACTTAGGGGTATGAAAAATAGATAGTAGCCGATTCTCAGACCTACTGAATACGCATAATATAAAATTAAGTAAAAATCGGTCAAACCGTTTCGGAGCAATACGGTTACTAACATTGTGACATGGAATTTTTATATATAAGAATAAGATATAATAAGATTACGTAACAATGGCCTGAAGTTTTTACTCTGGACAAAATCGGAAAGCTACTAATATTAATGCATTCGGCCCTATACATACCTATCTTGTTAAAAAGGTAGATACAGATGACTGGAAGGGATCAAAAGGCTTCTTCAACTGTGCAAAACTTGAACGTTATAAGGGCTATCTAACCAGTTAATAAAGAGCTCTAAGCACGCGTAAATTTCTATAGTAGTAAGCTCAAATTACGCTGGCTAAATTGGTTTAGTAACCGACATAAGTTGAGCTCTGTGGAAGTGGTTTGCTAATAGAGTTATAGATCCCTGGAGAATGGACATTTTATGGAGCTCATCAGACACGATTCTGCACTACTTCACAAACGCATTGCCGCGTTAATAAAATGCACGAGTCTTTTGTAACGAAGGTCAATTCAATATAAAATAGAAATAAACAAGTAAGTGTATGTTAGTAAACAATCATTGTAAATAGTAAACCTTAGGACACATTTCACACACTACTGGTTAGGTATTATTGGGTATAGCGTATTTTGGTTGCTAACACAACTGATATACTACATAAATATACATATTACATACATATATACATACTTTATATCGATACATATTTAACACCCAGACCGACAGGCAACAAATTTAGTTCATCACAAAGAAGTTAGCCGTGCTGGGAATCGAACCCGGGACCCTCTAGTTTGACAGTCCAGCGTGGTATCCGTTAGGCTAACGAGGTCGTTAGAATTGAATAGTATCTTAGTAAGTAAGTTATTTTTCCTTAGGAATTAATGAAGCATTAATTTTAGCTTGGTATTATTTTACACCAATAACTAAATACCTTTTTTTAAAAAAGTATACAATTATTAAATTTTAGAAAAAAAAAAACTCGCCCAATAGCTCGAAGCTCACTAAAAGACGCCTATTTTATTAAAATTACACATCTTCGCTTATGACATATCACCTTCTTTTGTTTGGCAATCTTTTTATTTTAATTCCCCATAACTTAAATTTAGGCTGCACAAATTTTGTCGTTTAAATAATGGCAGAAAAAGTTGAACCTCTCGGGGTAAGTTGAAAGTTTCTGTTACTGCGAAGTCTTAAGCTCTTAAGAGCTGCTCTAAGGAGCTTATCTTGAAAAGCTTTAAGACTGCTCTGTTTAGGCATTTATGTAATATTGTAGCTATTGTAAGGATGCTCTTTATAAGGTGAAGCTGCAGAGCCTTGACTAGTGCCGTCTGGTCGCCAGCCTTTCGCATTTTTATGGTTAGATTTGGTGAGTGTGCGACGGGTTTGCAGGATTTAATTTTACCCGCCCCTTTCCACCATCTGACGAGTTTGTACGTAATACAAAATTATATATTAATTTAGAGTATTTTTTTTGCAAATTGTATATTACGTCACGTCACGGCCTAAGTAGCGTAGTATTTAAATCAGGTTGTACTAGTTTTTATTTCAGTTCGAGAAAATGTAGGTCACTCATTTTACATGGCAACGATCGCAGATAACTTTTAGTAAGATTTTCCTTTGATGTGATCAATCTGTATTTTTATGACCGAAGTCGTTAAATTTTTATTAATAGGCTTTGATCTAATAAGATGGGATGTCGTTAACCGCGATTACATAATGTAGGAACATTCCTTTATGACCTATATCCTATCTGTAATGACCTAGGTTTTACTTAGTACTTTCTCAGAGATAATATTGTAATGTATTTCAATATTCAAAAGACTTATGTCTTAGAGGAGAAACGGCGGCCCTTGGTTCGATCCCGGCCCTACATAGCATAAGCAGCACACTATACTGCTGGGACTCGGGGTCTTCTCTCACTAAAAGAGAGAGATAGAGAGATATAGGCCATAATCCACCACGCTGGCCACCTGATGTATCATCATATCTATGATGATATGTACATATGTATATATATGATGATACATTATTGCAGGCCTCAAACGTGTAAGTTTCCTCACGATGATTTCCTTCACTGTGAAGCGAGTGCCTATCCACACATAACTCGAAAAACAAGTAATTGGTGTAGGGTTGGAATCAAACCAGGGGCTGTCTGATTGAAAAGCAAAAGTTTTACCACCGAGCAACATTCGCATTGTTCCACACACGTTTACGCCCTACATAAATGACAGTAATTCCAAACCAGACATGCTCCAGCCAGAGGCAGATAACACGCCTAGCTGCATAAAACAGCTTCATTCATCGAGAAACAATTAGTTTGATATCGTTAAGAATTCACAATCGCGATTGAAAATAAATAGTAAAATCGAAGTTCCGAGAAGCGTGAGCTAATATTTACCAAGAAACTTACCTGCAATAAAGATTGCACTGTATTTAAAATGTTTGTCCAATTGGAAAAAGCATTTCGTGTTCACAACGGAAACTATTGGAGTTTCCCATCTAATGGAGGAAAAACTTCAGGAGCTGTTGAAACCGTTCAAGTGAGACTGTGATTTATTGTACGAGTAATTTCAAGAGGAAATAAACAATAGTTGTTTATGCACGTGTCATATAATGGAGGGTATTAAAACCCGAGTGTGATCTACACTAATGCAATTAATCAAACAACAAGAGTAAAACACATTGCGAAACATTAAATTCACGCGTACGTGTATTGTCATAGCGAACTTGCCGCCATTAAAATCTAACCAATAAGAGCGCAGCTGCGCGCGCAGGGCCAATCAGGAGCGAGCGAGCGATGTTATAATGAGATTTTACGATATCGATGTGGGTATTACGAGCATGTGAAATTGCTTAAATTGAGTGTTTTGTTGTCTGCGCTATAACAGTAGTAATTATAAGTCATGTATTGGAAACATAAGTAGAATGTTACAACATTAGTGTAGATAAACATCATTATAGCTTTTGTATATTATCTATATGTAGCATCTTCTTCTGTTTATCCATTCAAATTCATTAAGCTATATGTAGCATCTTCTTTTGTTTCTAACCTCTCAGGATTTTTTACCTCAAAAGGGCGGTATTAAAGGGTGATATTTAATAAAGCCTTCTTCATTTAATTAAAAAGCTTTCGTCTCGAGCCCGTAATGAACAAGTAGGAGTGTGTTTGTGTTTTATAATTACATACAGTTAATTAGCCTTTATTAGTGTGTTATAAAGCTTACATAGACGCTAAAATTTAATAAGGTTCTTAAAAGCAATGACAGCTCAGTGAAGCGCGCGGTCACCTTACGTCTTAAAGGCCATGGGTTGGATCTCCGCCAATGAGCTTTGAAACCATAGCATGGTGGTAGGGTATTTTCTAGTGCTCGAATGGATAGCAACCACCCTTACGTTGAAAATTCTGTCAACAAGCACTAACAGTGTGTTTAGTAGTAACAATTTTTACATGTACAGTGCAAACTTTATATAACGGCACTGAAAGGACTGTGCATTTTATGGCGTTACAGATAGTGGTCGTTAAATGGAGAGAATGTATCATTGTATGGAATACAAGCTAAACCAACTAAAGCCAATTGATTTCGACGCTTTAGAGAGGTTGTCGTTAAATCGAGTGACGTTACATGGAGTTTACACTGTAATTGTTAAATATACTGTAATAATAAAATAACAGACGTAGAGAATCGGGATACAGAATAGTCTTGTCCGAGTGTCAACAAACTGTATAATTACGATATATACATTGTGCTAAAGGCTCCGTTTCTACTTGCTCTATTGTATAATTTTTATATGTTTTATTAGCTGACCCGGCAAACGTGTTTTTGCCTCACTTAGGGGTATGAAAAATAGATAGTGTAGCTTATATGACACGTCCATAGATTTGACAAATATTGTGACACGAGATTTATATATATTAAGATATACCTATGTTAAGAAATAAGTTAAGAGTTAAGTTTCGTAATCTTATTCTTTCCCATAGCTCTGTATGTATTTAGTATATAAGTTCACCAATAAATCATTATTATAATTATAATGTATTTCCGACATGTAATTGTATTTAAATTACCAATGGAGTTTATGAGTTTATACTTTTGCACGAAATTAATAAACTGAAACTTTAAAAAGTATTAATGTCTAGTGAGTTTAGCCGTCGTGGTTAACGCAAGTAGGTGAATTTAGTATGTAAGCTGGAAAACATCCTCGGGGCTCCCAAGCCATAAGTTTATACACAAACGTACTTAAGTATTCAATTTGCTTTACAACGTCAGCTGGATTTTGGTATAACAATATCGTAAGTGAGTAACAAGGTTTGGTTTCTAGCTATAATAAAGGCATTCAGTTGATAATAGTAAAATGTGTTGATAATAGTAGAAAGCTATCTCAGGTATGGCTTAAGTTTTAATATATCTTCTTATCTTATATACAAAATTTCCATGTCACAATGTTAGTTACCGTACTCCTCCGAAACGGCTAGACCGATTCTTACCAAATTTTATATGCGTATTCAGTAGGTCTGAGAATCGGCTACTATCTTTTTCATACCCCTAAGTGAGACATAGCAACGTTTGCAGGGTCAGTTAGTATTATTTAAATTGACATTATGTACAGAATATTGACTTGTGTTTTAAAATGTGAGTAAATAATTTATGAGAATGTACGTAGAGATAGATCAAATAAATAAGTAAACAAATTGAAGCTATATTTACAAATCTTTAATAAATTATATTTGCATAACTTGTTCCATGAATTCCTAAATACCTATGTTTAAAACTATTTCGCATACATTGCACATGAGATACATACATTTTAGCGAATTATCAATAATTGCATGACTAAAGTTATTTTGTCAAGGTTTACTAAGTTACTCTTATTAAGTTTATTAAGTTTAGGGTTAGGTAACAGCAACCTTGGGTAAGTTTACATATAATTAGTTATTCATATAATTGAAGGAGTAACAGTTTATGTTACAAAGGCCTGGATATTCCGCTTAGCGGTTAACAGTGTGTCAAATCATCTTATTTCAACCGCGATATTATGTATTGCTCTAAGAAATTATATAGGGTTGCGTAATAAGTGTTGTGAAATTGCTAATTGTTCGCTATACTTATCGACAATCCCGCTGGCGTAATGGTTACCATGCTGGACTGCTATCCAAAGCGTCCCGTGTTCGATTCCCGGTACGACCAAAATTTAATTTGTTTGCTGTCGATCTGGGTGTTCAATATGTATCGATATAAAGTATTTATGTGTGTATATGTAGTAGTATGTCAGTTGTGTTAGCAACCATAATACGAGTACAAACGAGAAATGGTTAAGTATTGGGTTAACCCGTCGTGTGAGAAACGACTTTCAATATTTATTTAGAGTTTTATAATGTACCGGCAAAATGTCGCAGTGTTTGAAAAGTCCAAGTAGAACATTTTCATACTTTGCTTTACTTTTAGAATGCACGATACTCTTTAGCAATTATACTGAATATTAAATATTTGATCCAGTAATAGAGATACCTAGTAATAGCATACCTAGTTTTTAATAACTGGCAGTTTTTAAACTTGAGATGGTTATAAGCCAGGCGAGTACTGGAAAATGCTGTACAACCTAGCAAATTATGTTGTTTCCTTGGGCAAAACAGTGAGTAGAACAAATTCAAATACAAAATTACATTCTAAACAAACATTGAATATACCTTAGCCTAATATAATTATAATTAATTCTAAAAGCTAAGTTATTATGTGAGAGTGGTGCCAAATGGTTCTGACATCTCCAACTTGAACTAGTTCTGAATAGTTTCCACAGTCTCCACAGCTTAATGGTCACTGCCCACTGCCCTAGAGCAGGCAACGTCTTGCCTTACGGCAAATCGTTGTTTCTCAGTTATGATTACTTTGAAATTGGATCAAAGTTATACCAAGACATGAAATAATTTTAGAAGGATAAATAGTTTATTTATTTACCCCTATTTGTTGTTTATAATGTAAAGTTACATTAACTATAGAAAGTAAGAATACAAATTCATTAGAAGGATGGAGGACGAATGAAAGATGGATGCTGAAGGAAATTATTTTAATAAACATAAAAAATAACTAAGTAATGCTGAAACACCAAATTTACGATTCGGTACCAATGGTCACATCCACATGCACTTGATATGATAAAAAAAAAACTATATGAAACATTTGAAATTTATTTGATTTAATATTAATATGATGTACGGTCCCAACAGAATAAATCCACTTCAGCGGCCGCGCGTCTTAAAACAGGTACACAGACTTTCATATAGTGAAAAAAAAAACTACAATAACATCAAATTCTCAATAAATCTAGTTGCTACTAGATGTTTCCAGAAGATTTTTCTCGTTTCTATTTGTAGCACATTATTACCAAGAATAAATCTATGAAGGAATAACGAGCAATGTACGGGTATCTATGAGCGGATTGCGCCGCGCGGTACAGACTTCTGAATATAATTGGTGCGATTGACAGATGAAAGAGGGCTTCTAGCGATACGCAGTAGAAAAGTCTTATTTTCCCAGAAATATGGAAAGATAATGGTTGAAAATAGCTTTTAAAAAAGGAAAGATAATGGCGAGATAGTATAATAATAATAAACGTATTTCTAAGGCATTCAACTGAGTTTAATTGCTAATTTACATTATTAAACCTAAGAAAACTCCATAACTAAACTCGATGTAACCTAGATTTTAGTTTTTCTGTGATTTCTTTCTTTATCTTCTAATATACAAAATTTCCAAGTTCACGGGAACCAAAATTGTTTTCGGGATAAAAAGTAGCTTACTTGTTAATCCAAGGTCTAAACTAACTTCACATCAAATGTAATTAAAATCGGTTCAACCGTTTGAGTGTGACGAAGTAACAAATATACACAATTACACTTAAACTTCCGCATTGATAATATTAGTAGGATAGTAGGATATTGCGGGCAAATCTGGCGAACACACAACAAAACTAAATTTAGAGTAGTTCTGTCACTTTTCATCTATAGCGAACAGAAAAAGACAGCACGATTTGACCCATATACAAAACAATAAAAATCACGTCAAATTTGGAAAATGTAGGCGATTTTAGGACACACCCAAATGTATCAGCTCTGAAATTACCTACATTTTCCATATTACACGTGTTTTAGTTTTTGTGTCTATGGTTTAAATCGTGCCGTCTCTTCTTTTCACTAATGGTGAAAAGAGACAGAGTTACTTTAAATTTAGTTTAGTCGTATGTACACCAGAATCACCACCAATGTTCATAAAATTATTATACCCCTGTAAAACATGTTAAAGCAGCATATTATATAAAAAAGTAAGTAAAGGTGAGATTTTATTCAGTGTGGCTTGTAAACGATCCATTATTAATCCCTTGGATCGCGTCGAAACAAACAGACGCGCGATTTTTGCATATTCATGAGGAGTAAAGGCCGAATGTTGGTAGCCTCTGGCTGTTTCAGGGAGTTGTTGTTCTTGTAGTAAGAACATTGTACAGGGTTATTAACTACAGCAAAAGGTTGGATGTCGGTAGCTACACAAGTTTTGAAACGCCGTTATACTTTTTAGGGTTCCGTACCTAAACGATAAAAACGGGACCCTATTACTAAGACTCCGCTGTCTGTCTGTCTGTCTCCAGGCTGTATCTCAGAAACCGTAATAGCTAGAAAGCTGAAACTTTCACAAGATGTGTATTTCCCCGACCCGCTACAACAACAAATACTAAGAATAAAAAAAATTAAAATATTAAAGGTGGACACTTTATTAATACAATAAAGTGTGTTTTTCGTATATTTTTTGTTATGTATCGATAACGGTAGCTGCTAGACACGTAAAATTTTAACAAAATATATAAATGTAAGTATATTAGCTAACAAATAACATTGTAAAATTTAATAAAAATAAATATTTACGGGGGCCCCTTATACAACTAAGGCACGGAACCCTTCATGCGCGAGCGCAAATCGCACTTGGCCAATTATTTTAAATTTCAAAACGGAAACGTCAGAACATTTTGTTTGCAACTCTTGTCTAGTGAAGTATCATATGGATCGTTAAGGTATCATAAAATAACAATTAATATTGTATTTTCGCGTAGAAAATATTAAGGTGCCTTACGTGAACAGTTTACAAAGTTTAATGAATGTAGTATTTTATTTACTTATTTTAACAAACAACACTATGTAGTTATAACACAAACTATAAACAATTTTTTTTATTTATTTGTAATTTTTATAGGTACAGAAAAGCCAGTTAACGCTCAATATAATTGGTCAAAATCCTTTTCAGTTAAAATACGAGTATGTTAATTGTTTGAATGAAACCCAAAACTGGGATAAAGCTTTTTAAGGTTACCATGACTACTCTAATAGCTTTCTCTTCTTTCTCTAAACATTAATTAACCAGTTGAAAAGTTAAATCACAAATTGACTAAAGTTTCTTCAAATTGACTAAAGGCACACTTCAGCCTTGTAGGCAATTATAAATAAATAAATATTTGGACATATTTCACTCACGGCTGGTTAGCCCTATACTAAACCATTTCTAGTTTGTATTATGAAGCTTTGCTAACCCAACTGATATACTACAAATACATATTATGTAGTACAATAAATACTTTATATCGATACATATTTAACACCCAGACCGACAGTCAATAAATAGTTCATCATAGTGAATGAATGTTGGCCGTGCCAGGAATCGAACCGGGATCTTCTGGTTTTCAATCCGTCATGGTAACTATTACGCCAACGAGGTCGTCAAAAGTATTTTTAGAAAAAATTAACAAATTTTACTTTTATTTGAGAATCTTAAAATTGTATTATATTATGTAGGAGCGAGTGAGGCACGTCGAGAGAATGCAATAAGAAATGTCAGTAAAATTAATTAATTTTATTACTATTATTTTACTTAAACCCAGCTATCCTCAAAATCCAGCTGACTTATAATCAAGTTACGTGTGGAATTTTCACTCTCTCATACGGAGACGAAAAGCATCGTGAAGAAACCACAAAATCTGTAGACGTGTATCATCCGCCAACCCACACTTCTCCAGCGTGGTGGATGTTGACCTTTAATATCACTCTCCTTGTGAAAGAAAGCCGGTACAAAATGCTTTATTGACATTATATTTACTACAAAATAATTCTAGTCTAGAAAGTTATTAATATTAATATTTTTCCTTTACTGTACAAATTGCTTAATTTTCTTCATAATTGGTTCTCTAAATATCTCAAAGGCAAAGCTGTGCTGCCAAATCATAAGATCAGTAATATAATTAAAGACTTGGACCTTTTCATTGCTCTTAAGGTTTGCAATGGAATCAATTAGTTAGAATTTAATCTTTATTTTGAGTACAAGAAATTAATTGAAAAATTAGTTGAATATTAACTAGCTGTATGCTAACTAGCTGATACCTGCGTTAATCCGGGACAGAATAACCATAGCACATTCGAAAAAACCTTGAAGGAGATATTATTATATAAGTGTTATTGTACAATTGACGAATTCCTAAATGATAAAAGTTTAAATGACACATATGTTCACCATTTACTGGAAAATAAATAAATCGGCTCGCTTCAAATCAATATTGCCACACCCTGATTAGGGTACATTTTCATGTTATTATGATAATTTAATATTGTATGAGATTTAAATGATGCAATAAATGATTTGAATTTGAAAGAAGTGAATCCCGGATAAAAAGTAGCCTATTTGTTAACTTTATTGCACACCCATATAACTTATTATACAGTAATACTTAAACAATAAATATAAATAAATACGAGGAGAAAATAAATTGCGCAATAGGCGGCCTTACCGCCTGAGTTAATTGTATTGGTAGGAAATGCGGGTAGTCTCAACTTTTTCTGCCTACATAAGCGTGCACACCAAGGGGCACTTTTGCACGAGTTGTCGAGCCGAGCAGACGTCCCTTGAGGTTATGCCTTTGCTGTTTCTTAGTTATTGAACCACTCTGATTCTATTTTGTAATTGTGAATATTGTGCTACTTAATGGAAATTGTTGTGAGTAAATCGTTCGTCGTGTCCGGAGACGGCCGTCCGACGGTCATGCATTGTAGCTTGGACCAGTCGTACGCGCGTTTAAAATACCATTTGCGCGATTCAGTACAAGCGCTCTGATTGGTAGCGGGCGATGAAGTGCGACAGAGACGCCACATTTGTGTAATTAATAATTACTTTTAATGTAATTTCGAGTCTTTTTGTTGTAAGATTTGATGTTGTGAAATTAAAAGTTAGTTTGTGTACTTTTGTAATATTTTTATTTAAATCCACTTCTGGTAACGCAAAGTGTTATATTGCTGTGGGTATTTTAGAAACTACAGTACTACATTCCGTCCAAAGCGTCAGGAAAGGTTCGGACGTCAGTGTCAGTACGTTAATTGCTTTTTGCCCCCGTTTGGCCCTATTAATTTGTACGACCCGCTGTCGCACCTCGGGGCTAATTGCGAAGAAATTTCACGTCTGTCTGATTAATCTTCAATTTACTAAGAAAGATAGGACAGATATAGTATTGGAGTATTTTGTTAAGAAGATAGTAGACCTAATTTGACTGACAAGTATGTTCATGACAAGGTTCTGTAAGTTTAAAAGCTCTATTAACATATAGATTTAATCCTACTAATATTATAAATGTGAAAGTTTGCGTGTAAATGTGTGTGTATGTTTGTTGCTTCTTTACACTCAAACAGCTCAACCGATTGGCCTGAAATTTGGAATGGTGTTAAGTAGTTTATACCTTGGATTAACACTAAAGGTCATTTTTTATCATGAAATAACACGTTTAATACCGCGGGGTGTTGCTAGTTATATATAATAAAAATGTATTCATATAAAAATAGAAGAGGTATGTACTATAATAAAACACCACACTAATAGTTCATTATATAAAATTTATATTACAAAGAATCTAAGTGTAAGTGTAGTACTTTGACTTGACTAGATTTAAAGGTATTAAGATTTCGCGGAATCCCCTTTATTCATATATTGTACTAGGGAAAAGTTGGGTAAACAATAAACAAGAGATGTGTCAAAACATGAGTAGCGGTTTAATCAGTTTACCTCGTCTCCTAGAATTCAAAACTAAATATCAAACGGAATCAAACCCGGAACCTTCTGATCGGCAGCCCGACATGGTAACCATTACGCCAACGAGATCGTCAAAAATGTCCGGAAATGTTTAAAGAAAAGACCAGATTCTATACGTTCATACATGTCTCGTGGTCATAATCAGTTGAATCTCTTATTAATACGAGTACAAATAGGTGTAGCGTATCAGTGTCACTGGCAGAGTGCGAAAGATTGCAATTTTCATTAGCCACTGCGCTCTCCAGTGTGGAGTGACAGATTGCCCATGTCCTTCATAGAGTGGGAGATATGGAACAAAATTGTTACTTGTGAATTACATTAAGTCAGTTAAAAAACTTGTGGCTATACGTGTTGCTGATGGAAATAAATTCTACTGCCAATAAAACAAAAAAAAGTCAGCTCCAGAAATAATTTGATTACTGATATATATAAAAGAATGAAAGAATTAAAAAAAAACTATCTTAAATACCCGTGTAGAATAGTTTTTGGATAGACCATGTTACATAAATATTTTGTTGATTTTTACATAGATCTGAAAGAAAAGTCTCGGATTTAACTCCGTACTCCTGATCTTAAAAGTTATTTTAAATTAATCATTTGCCAATGTATGTAGCCACTGATAAAAAAAAAAGATTAATAGATGATGCAGAAGATTAACACATGACCGAGGCAGATGGCATAACTGGAGAGATGCCTATACCCAACAGTGGGATAGAACAGGCAGATAATGATGATTATTTGCAAAAAGGATTAGTGATTAAAAGCCCCCGCGGTGTCTTAACTAAAAGTCAGAGCGCTGACACGCCAATTTGTCACGGCGTTCCCTCGGCGCTGTATTTTCCTGGTCAGATATTAATGGTAGCCAGGCCTTTTGAGAGGCATTCAACTGAATTTGAAAACTCAAGTTACTGAAAACATTGCTAAGAACGTATCTGGGCCACTTTCCGTAAAAGAACGAAAAAAAAACAAATGAATACATGAAAACGTCTAACTAACATTGTAGCCTGAGTTAGGGATCCTACTTCCTACTAATATAATAAATGCCAAACTTTGTGTGTGTGTGTGTGTGTGTGTGTGTATGTTCGATACTTCCTCACGCTCTACTGGTTGTACAGATTTTGATGAAATTTGGTATGAAGATAGGTTAGACCTTGGATTGACACATAGGCTACTTTTTTTCCGGACTAACCTAGTTTTATCCTGGATTAATGCGGGTAACACCGCTGGGTAAATAAAGAAAATATGCTACATTTTGTACTTTTAAAATGGATAGGTGTATCAAGAGAACAAATTTTGAGTGTACTACGTACGTAGCATAGAAAAACTGCATTAATACTCAATATTGTATTATATTTTGTAGGTATGAATGTACTTATGAATATTTGAACAGAAATCATGCATCCTGAAACGACAGCTGGTTTTGACATTGTTGAAATTATTGCCTTAAAATTTCCGCTTCGGTAAATACTTTTACAAAATATTACTCGGATTCGCGATACACCTTTTATTCGATTTTCGATTTAAGGAAAATCAAACAAAAGAACGGCATTAAAGGTGTTTCAAAATGTTTCTTCTTCTAAATGGAATTTTATAAAAGCCCCTATTTTAACAAAATTGATATTGAAATCTTTTGTTGTTGTTTTTTGCTTTCGATATAAATAAACGAAAAAGAATTTGATTGAAATTGGTAAGGACATCAAAGTTATTTTAAAATGTTTTAACTGGAATAATATTTTTGAATTTTGTTCGCTCAGCGTCATCTTAGGAAACAATTGAACAACAATCGTCCTACTAAAAATCAGCCTGTACCAGACATTATTTAATATTAAACATAATTAATATTTTTGTTGAAATCCTACTAATTTAAATGCAATAGTTGTGTAAATGTGTATACTCTTAATTTTGTAATTTCTTCGTACTCAAACAGCCATACCGATTTCGATGAAATTTAGAATGCAGATAAATAAGATCCCGAATTAATACATCGGCTACTTTTCATCCTGTGTTTAATAATGCAGGTAAAACTGAGAGGCACAGATAATCAAATTAATTAGACTATTCGCAAACAAATTTAAATTTCCTAAGACCTATGTATTTAACTGTCACGAAGCTTAACGTGACCAAATTATTAAACCAGGTATTACTTTACTAACAAATAAATACCTAAATAGAATGAAATAGTTAGTGGAATAAATAAGCCAGTTCAAATTTTCCTAAACAATGTAGTTGTTTATTTTGTCTTGAATATCTAATTAGTCTGCTAAAGAATTCGTGTTTTGGTCCAAATGGGCTACAATAACTACTAAAAAGTAATTTCGTTTTCACGGTAATTTGATTTTCAATACCTTGAACCACTAAAAGTCAATTTGTTTTAAATGGGGTTATAAAATTAAGTTATTTTTATTAAATACTGCTGACCTTTCGTGCTAAGTAATTTTGTTTATCCATTACAGCTAAGCATTTGACTAGAAGCCCGTGGTAACCCCAGCAACCACACAAGTCAGTGACACTTAGGTACTTTGACGACCTCGTTGGCGTAAAGGTTATCACGCCGGACTGCTAATCAGAAGGTTCCTGGTTCGATTCCCGGCCCGGTCAACATCTTTGTGCTTAGCTAAATTTGTTGGCTGCGGGTCTGGGTGTTAAATATGTATATATATATAATATGTATGTATATGTAGTATATCAGTTGTGTTAGCAACCATAATACGAGCTAGAAAACTTAGGTGGACCGTGCCTAGTATGGAATATCCGAAGTTCGAGCTTAATGACGGGGATCGAATCAACGATCTATCTTATGTAATAATCCGGCCCTTCGCCGGATTGAACAGTCATCACAGTTTTAGAACTTAAAGACAGTTTCTAAAGCTACTGTATGCACATATTTTTACACGCTTTCTATTAGCTTTACCTGTATGTTTGTATGTTTGTTTGTAACCGACTTCTTTGGGCGCGATTTTGACCCACTTTAAACGGCCAGATTTCGTTCAAACTTTGTAGAATTGAGGACCGATGACAATACACTAATTTGATAAAATTACGGTTTTCTATAAAAATCGTGTTTTTTAGTATTTTTAAACTATTATTATTTTATTGTACTTTTTTATAATAAGTGCCTTAGTAAGTAAAAGTGCCTTCTTTAGTGCCATCAATAACATTGTGTGCGCATTCACGCTTCAAGTCTTTAGATCTAAAATAGTTAGCGCTTTGGTGTAGTAACTGTTTTAACAATTTTGTATAAATGAATTATGAATTATAACAAGAAAAATAAAGCAGGTACATAAATTAGCTACTTACATTTTTCTCCGGTGTCACCAAATGTTGGGCTGTAACAAACAAACAACAACATTAACTTTGATATAAAGTAGCCGTAAAACTGGCAAGGTTTGTCGTAATTTTGTTCCAACAAGAAATTATGAAAATGTTTGTGTCGTTTTAAAATAATATTACGAGACCAAGGGCAGAAGCGTTCGTCTTGCATTTTTTTATTTTGGTCCAAGTAAGTTACTTTTACCTGTACTCAAAGAATAATAAAAACACATTTAATAATTTTCATTACTACTTGCGCAGGAAAGGTTCCGTATCAATATGAAGGTGAAAAAATCACGACTGCTCCTTTTAGTAATTATAATTGAATACTAGCTGTGCCCCGCAATGTTACCTACGTTATTCCATGGTTAAAAGTATTAATGCGTTGATCTAACGATGGAACAATATTTAATGTACAGACACTCGATTTTAACTGTCTTATTAAATAAATATAATTAAATAAATACATATTAGGACACATTTCACACACGGCTGGTTAACCCTATACTAAACCATTTCTAGTTCGTATTATGGTTGCTAACACAACTGATATACTACATATACATACATACATATTATATATAGATAAATATATAACACCCAGACCACCAGCCAACAAATTTAGTTCAGCACAAAGATGTTGGCCGTGCCGGGAATCGAACCCGGAACCTTCTGATTGGCAGTCCGGTATGGTAACCTTTACGCCAACGAGGTCGTCAAATTACCTATAAGTATTGATTACAATTTAATACTATTCACAATTAATTGAAAAAAATATTACTACTATAATATTTTACTTTACTGTTGTTTAGTTTACCGTATAACATACTAATTTAACAGCTAAAGAAAGTATTTCCTAGAGTGTACTTCCATGACATATAGCTGTCTGAATTGCCTATAAGAGAGTAATATAAATATAATAGCAATTCTCTCTCAGAACAAGAGATCTGTCTATCAATAAGCCAAGGATAGATCGATCAAAATAAATTATCGTTTATTTCACCTTATCAGATGTATCTATTTCAACCTATCATAGACTTGATACGTTGGCCCTAAGCCAGAGTTTGTGCTGAAATGTTTAGGTGTACTAGACCTTGTTTCGATAATATTTTGAGATATGTAGACATTGTATTAATCGGATAGATGTTTGGAATCGAATACGCTTTAAGGCAGTATATACATTATATGGACATGCTATTTGATAAGACACAAAAGCCGTGGCTTACTAGCTTTCTTTAAGAAGAGATTTATATTGTTTTTTATTTATTTGAAGAATAGTTTCACATTTGCTCACAATGTTGACTAAATGTTAAACAATCTCTCTCTCTATCATCATATAATTGATTATCAGTGTTACAGACATCATTTAATTGAATACCATTAAGTTTGACACATCAGTTTACTCTAGTTTTGGAGGCTTGTACTTCTAAGTAGGATGCTTATTATTTTTTAATTTATAAAACGCTGTATTAGTACAGCTAATTCCTAGTGCTCTCTTGGCTAGCCACAATTCCTATGTTACCAAATATGTCATCAAGCATCTAAGGATGTTTTAGCAGCCTTCTTGATAGCCAGTTGTTTTTTCTGGGTAAGCGCGCTCCACCTTAGATCATATGTCACTTGCCATCAGGTGAATTGTGATCAAGCGCAATGGGAAAAAATGTTCTAGACAAGGCATGCTTTAGTTTAAGATAGTGTCAGCGAATTGTGTGATTACGCACACTGTCGGTTAAAGCAAATGCAAAAGCTTAGCTGTAAAGTGAAACAAAAAATAATTGAAAACTACTTCTCCGTAGGATGTTTGTTAAATTCTGAAACGTTGATGTTCCTACTCATCACCTTAATCTATGTGCGTTTCACGAAAATGGGAACTCTCTTTATGCGTTGGTTCAATTCAAACATGTTACACTCGTATATGTTAGAGGAATGTTTTATTTTAATTTATCCGAGTATTAATTCCATCAATGCGAATAGCAGCACTGTAAACGAAAGAGTTTTTTATCTGTGCTGATTGAAGGAGCGATTAAGCGAATGAACGAATGAAGTAGTTTCTTATTGGTCAGTAGTGCGTTCACTCGAGGTTTGACTTGAATTCACTTCAGTCTGCCACGAGACGGCGCCTGCGCCACTTGTGCGCTCTGACAATATTAAAACCCAGAATGGCAGACAACAACGACGACCACGCGGATTCTAATCTAATCCGATTGAATTCACGACATGTACATTCATTCTACTGTACAGCATTAGGCATATGAAAATGAGCAGTCTACAAATTAAAACATTGGACTCAACAGTTTGACTAACAAAAATAAATGACCTACCTCTACTCAATAAAACGTTCTTTAGGATTTTTGCAAGAATACAATCACCATCAATCATAAAAGATGTTAGTATTCAGACAACACGTGAATATATTATTATTTTCATGGCTATTGACGTCAATGCGATAAATTCAGTTACAGACATCATATAATTGAATATCATAACGATAGAAATGTTGCGCATTTCTTAGTTTTTAGATAGGTGTTTTTTTTGTTACACCTACCTCCGATGTTTCTTTTATTCGGAGCCTATTCTTTACTATAACACCCTTGCATACCAGTTCGCTCGCTTTTGCTACTTCTTGTACTTTCATTCTTCATTCCTTATCTTTCTTGTATCCATCTCCATTCATATTTATTTAATCTATTCCTATGCTATCTATGGTTAGTTTATTTATTTCTAAATTGATGTAAATATCTTTATTTCATACTTTTGGGCACTTAGTCCGTCTATTAGATAGGTGTTAGAAAAATTTATGTTCAACCGAGTCACAAAAATGTAGGTATAGCTCGTGGGTAACAAAAACAATGGATATGGTACATGAGGAAAAAACATGGGCTATATCTTATATATAAAATTTCCGCGTCACAGTGTTTGTTACCGTACTCCTCCAAAACGGCTTGACCGATTTTTACCAAATTTTATATGCGTATTCAGTAGGTCTGAGAATCGGCTACTGCATTTCTATTTTTAAGGCAAAACAACGTTTGCCGGGTCAGCTAGTAGTTAACTATAGCCCATATTTTTTCCTAACATATTGTCCGGCTGTATAATGTATGTCCGAAATAAATAGATTGTCCGACTGAAAAACATAGATTGCAACGTTGACGTACGTGAAGGTTCTACAGAAAAAGTTGTGAGTGCCATCCCGTGGTATAACTAGTACTGAATATTGCAATGACGTCACATTGCGTTTTTTTTATAACTTATAGCTTGCGTTTGACCACAACTTGCCTGTTGTTAAACAATAAATACTATGGCCTACGATGTTACACGCTTACCTAGAAAATATCTATCAACTCTAGATTTGAAGAGTCCCAGGTTGTACAAAGACACGCGTTTCACTTGCCTGTTTTTGGCTAGTTAATTAAGTTTAATTATATATATTATATGCTAAACTAGCATTGAGTAACCTTGTACATTTTTTAGAAAATCAAGCGTAAATATCTCGGTCAGCGGAATTCGAACCCGCGTCTTCCGACATACGGGCAGACGTTCTTACGACGAGCTATAATGGGCTCACCGCTACCCGCAAAAAACAACTACTGCTTTATAATTCCTACTCCTAAACGACATCTGTGCTAATAGATTAAGACTGTACAAGCCTTTGTATTGTGTTAATTTCAGACATGATGTTAAAACCTTCGCTTCTTATCTTACGATTTTTATCTTTAGTGTAAACTCGCACTTAAAGCATTTAAATACCGTCTAAAAAAAAATATTGTTAGGGTAAAGTCAAAGCCATTATTCTTCTTCTTCGTATGAGCCAAGTGTCGAGGGTTTTCAAGCCGCCCGAAGGCCTTAACGGCTGCTTGAACTAAGGTTAACATTTGTAGGTCCTACAATTTAACATGTCATTCGACCTACGGGACCTACTAGTGCCCAGATGAAAGTTCTACTTTTGAAACGACAGTTTTGGTGCATGGTCATCCCATCCAAAGACTCCGCATAGACCTTAGCTTATTGCTTAGCATCGATGGTCGCGTCAGATCACGTAGTCAAAGCCATAGAGCATCGGAAACAAAAATCAAGTAACTAAATTTAAATGTTACGTTTATTTCCTATTGCTCAGATTATTAAAATTGTTTATTATTATAATTATTGCTCAGATTATTATTATTATTATAAGCCTGTTTGATCCCACTGTTGGGCAAAGGCCTCCCTACCCTCTTTCCACTTGTCCCTATCTAGCGCTATTGTGGAC
Organism: Mellilla xanthometata; assembly: GCA_035578125.1. Taxonomy (NCBI): domain Eukaryota; kingdom Metazoa; phylum Arthropoda; class Insecta; order Lepidoptera; family Geometridae; genus Mellilla; species Mellilla xanthometata. The sequence goes on from JAPUBQ010000001.1 coordinate 9,269,850, forward strand.
CAATCCTCTAGGTGTTTGTCAAGCTCGTCCCTCTATCGCTTTTTTGGTCTGCCGCGAGGTCTTATATTGGCCGGCCTCCATTCCGTAGCAAGTTTTGCCCACAGATCGTCCGGCATGCGGCAGACGTGACCAGCCCAATCCCACTTCAAATTTGCTCAGATTACAGTAATTAAAAATTATAAATTATTTTATGTATTAAAGTTGGAATATATATTCCTTACAAAAGTTTCCTATGATAATTTGAATATAAAATGGAATGAAAACACCATTTTCTGAAGAATCAACACCCACGTCCTCTTGCCGCGAGCCTTACGTTTATTTTGTAAAACTCCTTTGATTTCTCTTAATTGGTGTAATTACATTTTCTATATAACGTTTTAATTATAACATCCAACGGTTATTTATTGGCAGAATTTGATAAATTTACGATGAAACGTCTATCATACAAATATTTATTCAAATGGGTACGCCAAGACATGTTATAATTTAATCATTAAAAAAAAGAAATTCGAACATGACTACGAAATAATTATTCGCAGAATTTGAGAAAAGTCTAATGAATTCAATATTGAAATTGTCTTCATTCAGATGAATATACATTATACATTCATTCATGTCGTTAATGTAAGCTTTGGCAACGAAACCTAATGAAAAAAATTATCATCATCATCAGCCCTTTTTATCCCATTGCTGGGTATAGGCCTTCCTGCATGTGCCACCTGCGTCAACTTTGTGATCTAACAGTCTCTTAGTTGCGACTTTAACAGTCGATCAAAATGTATCGTAAAATCCGAAAATAGTCCGTCCAAAAAGGCGGAAATATGTGATCAGAATCTATTGTAATAGCAGATTATAATTAATTAGCAGCCCGTTCTGGCTTCGCACGGGCTATAAAATAATGTAAGTTGTAAAGAGAAACAAAATAAAGCCTTAGTCGTGGATAATGTAGCTTTCTAACGGTAAAATGATTTTTCAAATCGGTCCAGTACTTTCGGAGCCTATTTGCGTCAAACAAACAATCAAACTATTCCTTGTCTATAAAATTTGTGTACATTATAAAACGTAAGTGATTTTAGCTAATGCAGTAAAACAGCTTTAACATAATTTCAGTTTGAGAATTGACTGCCATTTCATAAAATATATAGTAAATATATAATAGGTACTCGTAGTCGTAGTCTGATAATCGGTAGTACTATTAAAGTTCAATGTATGTACTCGTATAATTATATTACCCTATGTTTAAGTAATTATTAGCAAGTATTTTAAAGAACTTTGTAATATGTTTCAAATAACCTTATTTTATACAGTAATATTGCATAAGATCCTAGATATTTCCCCTGAAACTCAATCACGAATCGATCAATCTTTTGAGGCATTGTCAACAAGAAACCCAATAACGACTTTGAACAGGAAAGAAAATTATCTGAATTAGAAAACTCGAGAGGTTTCAGCTTTATTTAAGGTATGGGCAAAAATAGCATATTTAAAAAAATCCTATAAAATTTCAACGTAAATGATAGGGCTACGGTTTTCCCAGTAGTTTTTTATTTGATTCAGTGTTGGGAATTGTCAGAGTTCAAAAATACGATTACGTAAAATTAACTCCATAGTTCAATTTATTGAAAAAGGCGTGCTTATAAAATTAGAAAATGTTGTGCTTCTAAAATTAACTAAGAAATTAAAACACATTTAAATTTTTGTAGGTGCTAATATTATCATTATGGTTTATTTTATTATATGACTCCCAATACAATCCAGGATGTTTTTAATTATTCAAAATAGTCTTCAAACAAAATTAAATTTAAGACTACACAAATATAAAAAATCTAAAACCTAAATTACAAATAATAAACAATACATAAGTTTGTGACCGCGGGTACAGAGCATAATATGCTGGCGGTATTACCTCGCTGGATCGCCAAACTTTAACGTTGGCTGAGGTAAGTACCAGCTCTTGGTTATGTCTTTATAATCTAGAGTAAATAGAATTTTTAACCGACTTCAAAAAGGAGGAGGTTATATATTCGACGTGTATGTTTTTTTTTTTTTTTTATGTATGTTCACCGATTTCTCAGCCATTTGTGGATCGATTTTCAAAATTATTTTTTTAATTGAAAGAGTATGGTTCTGAATTGGTCCCATTGTCACCAAAACTGGTTCTGATGATGGACTCCTAGGGAAATCGAAGAAAAACCTAAAAAGTTAGGTTATTTTTACGCATGTGGAGAGATTCACGCTCGTTTGGCTGTACTGATATTCATGAAATTTGAGAAGAAAATAGGTGAGACTATGTGTTAACATACACGCTACTTTTTATCCCGAAAATAAATACTATTCCCGTGGGATGCACCAAATAACATATAAATCTTTTTAACTTCTTCACGCTCGAACGGTTGTACTGACATTGATGAAATTTGGAATGAAGATAGGTTAGACTATGTGTTTACACATAGGCTACTTTTTATCCCGAAAATAATTATTGTTCCCGTGGGATGCACCAAATAACACATGACATACTGATTTCGCTAAAATTTGATATAGGGGATAGACTAGACCTTGTATATCACGAAGGTTACTTTTTATCTTAAAAGTCATTGCTATTCCCGTGGGAAGCCCAAATAACTCGATAACCTATTTTACTTCTTCGCGCTCATACGGCAATACAGATTTCGCTCATAAAATCGGCAGCTTATAGTCTGGCTAACAAAAATAATCTGACGCGAACATCGAGGCTTAGCAACGGCCCATGCGGCCAGTCTTTGGATGGGTGACCATGCACAAGACTTCCATAAAAAATGTGATATTTTCGTCTGGGCGTTACTGTGCTTCGGATAACACGTTAATTTGTTAGGCCTGGACCACTACTCTTAGTACAAGCAGGGGTCAAACTAAATCAGGGGCTTGAAAAACTCTCGACGCCAGAGCTTGGCCACTTGGGTCATACTTAGTGGAAGAAGGAACTGTAAAATTTGATATATTAATACAGAATTAATAGACAAGACCCTCGAACGGATAAAGAAAATATTTACGCGCTCGCTTCGCTAGGAGTTATCCCGCTTCGTTCGAATTTCCCCCAGGATGTTCTGGGCTTATGACACTCCAAATATTATATAATTTGTGCTGCTTTGGACTTCAAACGGTTCGAACAAATACGGTGAAAATTTTCGCGCTCGCTTCGCTCGCGCATAGCTCGCTTCGCTCGCATCCGGCTCGCTTCGCTCGCAATTGGTTTTAGTACGTTTTGACACAACAAACATTATGTAATTTGTGCTGCTTTGGACTTTTTTATGCTCAAACGGTTGGAACAAATACGGTGAAAATTTTCGCGCTCGCTTCGCTCGCATCCACCTCTTTTCGCTCACACTTGGTTCTAGTACGTTTTGACACAACAAACATTTTGTAATTTGTGCTGCTTTGGACTTCTTTATGTTCAAACGGTTCGAACAAATACGGTGAAAATTTTCGCGCTCGCTTCGCTCGCGCAAAGCTCGCTTCGCTTGCATTCATCTCTTTTCGCTTGCACTTGGTTCTAGTACGTTTTGACACAACAAACATTATGTGATTTGTGCTGCTTTGGACTTCTTTATGCTCAAACGGTTGGAACAAATACGGTGAAAATTTTCGCGCTCGCTTCGCTCGCATCCACCTCTTTTCGCTCACACTTGGTTCTAGTACGTTTTGACACAACAAACATTTTGTAATTTGTGCTGCTTTGGACTTCTTTATGTTCAAACGGTTCGAACAAATACGGTGAAAATTTTTCGCGCTCGCTTTGCTCGCAATTGGTACAAGTACGTTTTGACACAACAAACATTATGAAATTTGTGCTGCTTTGGACTTTTTTATGCTCAAACGGTTGGAACAAATACGGTGAAAATTTTCGCGCTCGCTTCGCTCGCGCATAGCTCGCTTCGCTCGCATTCGTCTCTTTTCGCTCGCACTTGGTTCTAGTACGTTTTGACACAACAAACATTATGTGATTTGTGCTGCTTTGGACTTCTTTATACTCAAACGCTTGGAACAAATACGGTGAAAATTTTCGCGCTCGCTTCGCTCGCGCATAGCTCGCTTCGCTCGCATTCATCTCTTTTCGCTCGCACTTGGTTCTAGTACGTTTTGACACAACAAACATTATGTGATTTGTGCTGCTTTGGACTTCTTTATGCTCAAACGGTTGGAACAAATACGGTGAAAATTTTCGCGCTCGCTTCGACTCCAAGAATACAGGATTACTAAAAATTGCAAATAGTTTTTTATAAGTACGTGAAATAAACTCTCCTATTCTATTTATATATTCTTGATTTGATTTAGGCTTAAAATTATTTTTCCCTTTTTAGTTGTGTTTTTGAAGTCGGTTGTTTGTTTTTTAAAACAATTTTATATGATTGTTAATTTTTGATTTTATATGTATTTCGTGAAACATCTACTGCTGCGCGGCAGGCACTTCGCTCAAATACGTACTCGTATGGCACGGCTGCTCTAAGAACTATGGCACCTTAAGGACATAAACCTTCCTGGCAACATTCCTTGCTGGAGAAAATAGGAATAAAAGTTTGCTTGGAATTGAAGGCATTGAGAGTTGAGATTTTAATAAATGTCATTCGCAGGCGAGTGGAATTATGGATCTTATTTCTTTCTAATTGCAATTCAGTGCGGTAGCGGTTACGGTGCGGCAATCGGTTTTACAATAACAATAGACATCTATGTGCATTACCGTTAAAACGTTTGTTACATAATTATAGTTACAAAAACAAATTTCAAATCGAAAGATAATATAGGCACTTATATTGTGATCGTCACAGTTCACCTATATTTTCTACTATCTATCAGAACACTAAATATTTAAATTAAAATATACACATTATAAACTAATGTGTATATTTTTAAAAATATTATAAGCCGCCCATCGTCATGGGCGGGTTGTTCTAATAATGGCATTTCTAACAAACCTGGCGCAAAGGTCTATTTCCAAATCGTCAAGTAAGTTTTAACAAAAGATTAAATGAAATAAACGCAACCCCATAAATTAAACCCCGCCCAAACGTGCCCATTAAACTTGCCGCGTTTTCTCTCTGGATTCCGAGGGTATGCAATTAGTTAGATAACGTATTTATTTAATGTGTTATTTTATTCTTGTAATATATTTAGCATAATTTTTTGCACGTGAATGCGATAGTGCTTTGTTTTGTTTGGTAGGTTCACTATTAGGGGTAGTTCTACTGTGCATCAGATTACACATTCATAAGTTTGTAATTTTCACGTATTTTTAAAAACTTCTCGGTACATGGACTTTCATAGTTAATAAATAAATAAATAGTGTAAAATTGGAGGAACAAACTTTGCGAGGTATGCGAGACAGATGATTGGTTAATAATCTGCAATGGCGGAAACAGTGATATTGGTGATGTTTAAGAATAAATAACTCGTCATAACACGTTATTGCGTGCAAATTAACTTATGTGGAGTGGAAGTTTTGTTGCGCTGCGCTACAGGCTTGCAAGAGGACAACAGCAGGGCACAGGGCTCCAACGCGCAACCACAACAAACAAGTATATTGAGACATTTATGTTAATTGGTATCTGTGTGCTGCAAATGTTGAAAAGGAACAAAAATTTTATTCTATTAATTTGACCGCATTCATACATTTTGTATCGAAGTTCCTTTCGCGCGTTGTGAAAGGGGACTAGACGGAAAAAAATCTTACGAAAAGTTGTCACGACACTTTTTGCTATAGTACCTAAGCTATTGTGTGCGGCGTGCGCATGTTTCTCTGTCTCTCTCTCTCTCTCTTATAGAAAGCAAGCCAGATATTTTCATTTCTATTTCGCATTGAACAGTGTGGTGTCGTGACGATTATTTTTCTTGAGTGTATACAGGTTTTTTGTAAATAATAAAAGGAACTTTGTTCTCTCGACTTTTTTTTTACCGCTACCGCAGTTTGACCGCGCAGACTTGTCCCAGCCTTTCCTTACCACGAGGACAAAGCAGCCATGCCTTCTGTGAAATTCCTCCGTCCAACATTCAGCTTTTCAAACATTTTCAAAACATTCAGGTAGCTTTTGTTAATTCGGTCTTTTTTCGAGCGAATATATTTGTTATTTCAAACATAATAAAACGTAGCTCCTGTAGAGCCTGTAGCTCGGATAACTGAGGTACCTACCTAACTATAGTTAGTTACCTCAGTTAGCCAAACTATATAGACTAGTCAGACGCGATCATCGAGGTAAAGCAACGGTCGATGCGGACAGTCTTTGGATTGGACTGTCATTTAAAATGTTGTATTTTCAAATGGGCGCTATTTGTGGATCAGATGACACATTAAATTGTAGGTTCTTTAAGCACTCCATTTTTGAACTTTAAAGTGATTATATAAAAAAAAATGGTTGCCTGTAAAGTCGGTTTTACGGGCGAAGATTTTACGTGACAACGTCTGCCGCGTGCTGCGCGCGCGGCAGACCGATCATAGTTGAATGGGAGAGAGACGCAAGGCATTCGGCGGGCCTCTCTCTCGTTCGGTGACTCATCGTAACGTTACCGGGCGTTACACTTTTGACGTGACAACGTCTTAAATTTGGTTGCAGCTGGGAGTCACTTATGAAAAAGTGTAACGCCCGGTAACGTTACGATGAGTCACCGAACGAGAGAGAGGCCCGCCGAATGCCTTGCGTCTCTCTCCCACTCAACTATGATCGGTCTGCCGCGCGCGCAGCACGCGGCAGACGTTGTCACGTAAAATCTTCGCCCGTAAAACCGACTTTACAGGCAACCATTTTTTCATAAGTGACTCCCAGCCGCAACCTAATTTAAGACGTTGTCACGTCAAAAAAAATATGTATGTCGTGTTTGGAACTTTAATGAAACTTAACACTGAAGTAAAGATAATGAAACTAATGAATTAATAACCCATTATATACTATCATTAACACCGAATTTTAAAGGATTTTTCAAAACATTTTGTTTTGCTCTCTTACCGCCTGCCCCCTTACTTCGACCTTACAAGCGAACTAACACGCCCACCAAGTCGCTCCAATATGCGCCAACATTCTATGGTGACAACAAAGGGATTTGGTGTTGGCGTATTGGAGCGACTTGGTAGCTAAATTGGAGCGAGTTGGTGGTTGAATTGGAGGCGAGTGAGTCGTACGTTCCAGATTTATAATAAATTTTATAAGTTATTGAGCATTCAGTGTGTGCAACCTTTTTGCTATAATAAATAATTTATTATGATTTTCTCAACTCTAAAAAATAATATTGTGTCAAATCAGAGTTGCCAGAAGTACGAGAAATTACAAAATTAGTTAAAATTAAATTGAAATTAGTAGTCAGTACGAGATTCAAGATTAACAAAAATCTCTACACTTTTTTTATGAGATTTTAACAATGACGACTTCTTTCGCATACTTTTATCACAGATACAGTAAATGGTACATTATTAGCTTCCGAAAGCGCTATAGGCCCAAATCGCTTAGGCAATTGCGTATATTTCGAACCATCAATAGAAATGTACGTCAGAATAACAGCTGAAATGATATACTCTAAAAATAAAGATTATTGTACTAACATCCCTGATATCGAATATAATTAATAAAAATTATATATAATATGAATTTTAATTGTTTTCTTTCAATTGAACAACCCCAAGCAAAGAATATGACTACACAAGTTACTTAGTACAGTAAATAAATAGCATTGATTTTATTAGAGTTTCTTGAAATGTATGCATTTACGAGATTATCCGTTGAAATTACAAGATATTTTAGCAACCTTGGTAACAGTAAAAATTATTGTGATCTGGCAACCCTGTACCAAACTCATGGAATGTCAATCGTGCATATAATTGTTTGTTTTGTTCCGTATTTGAATTCGATATCTTTAGTAAATCCGCAATTCATACCAAGAAATTGCTCTTAACTTGTATAAAACGCAATAATTCTTACATGGAAGTTTTTTTTTCGACAATAAAGTTGGCCTTGTTGTGGTTTTCAACGCTTGAAGCTCAAGTTACAACAAATACGTCATAATTATACATATATAATTTCATCGGCAGTGTTATTTTAAAAAGTAACTATAGCGAAATGTAGTGCTTGTGCCAAGTTTGTGTCTTCAACGGGACTCGTAAAGTGCAACGATTGTGAATGTGTTTATCATAAACATTGCCTCAAGGTCAAGAACACAATAACAAGCCTGTGGAGATGCGAGAAGTGCGTAGCGAAAAATATTGAAACAAATGATAAATCTCCGACATACATTGATCCCGAACCAATGCCTGGCACTTCCTGTGGGTCTTCACTTTAGTTACCATCTGCCACCTCGGTTTTGTCAGATTCAACGGTACACCAACTTATCAATGTGATGAGATCATTTCGAACCTGTATGCAAAAATTTAGTGCAGAGATAGCTGAATTCCGTATGGAATTTGATAAACTTCGATCTAATCAAAATTCAATGCAACCAGAGCTTGAAACTTGTGTCTACAATGTAAATTTCTTAGACGATCAAGCCAATGAATTAGAAAAAAGATTGAGCGATATTGAAGAATCTGTAAGACATATGTGTAGTGATGCTGTCCTGGCGAGTCTCAATCAATTGAAATGTGAGGCTGTTGGCAGCCGCTCGGCGCCGGCGACCTGGGCCTCCCGCCCGAGACGGTGGCTAAGCAACGGGTCTGTTTTAAAAAGGCTGACCAAATACAACAACTTTTTTATAAGGCCAAATAGGAAAAGATAAGACTAAATTAGAAATATACATGGACACAACATGGCAAAATATTATTAAGAAAAAAATAAGGTGGAAAAGTTTTCGTGTAAGACAGGACAATGATATTCTTCATGTTTTTAATTAATATAAATTTTTAGACATACATACTAACTCATTGTGCTTATAAATTAACACTTTAATTATAATGTTTAGGACCTAGATGCCAACACAAGAAATGAAGCCTAGTTTTTATTTTATACTTATTACCAACCGAGTAACGTAGCTATTTAACATATTTTTAATTTATGTTTGTCTATAGATACCTGACATTTAATATAGAATAATTTATAACTATTAAGGATTGAATAGCGGGTGTAAGCTGTGTGCTTGCACTCACTGCAGGCTAGCAATGACAAATGTATGTTATCCGTGCCGTTATTTGCTATAATAATAAAATTGCTATCATTTTATTATTAAAACTGTTGATTAGTTATTTCTACTGCTGTATTGATTAACCATGTGGTTTCTGTACTAATATAATAGAACTAAATAAAATATGTATATTATAAATAAAACTAGTTTAAATGTGTAAATCTTTTGTTACATCTCATGCCTTATTTTACATTACAATAATATGATGTTGAATTATTTTATTTATCTTTATTCAGAACTTTTAAGATGGTCTCTACTGATTTTTCTTAGTTTTGAAGTTATTACCATGTGCTTATAAAATAGTGTACTACTATATTCATGTGACTAATTAATGTGTGTAAAGGAGCAGGTTGGAAACCAGCGCTGGAGTACCAAGTGTACTTTCAGCACATGCTGAACCTGCTCCTTTAGTGCACATACACAATACACAAGTCATTTTGTATGTCAAACTCAGAAGTCTGTGCACAATAAACAATTTTTCTTTCTCTCTTTCTTTCTTTCTAATTGCACCAATATCAATTTATTTATTGGATTACAACATATACCTACTTAATATTGTTGAGTATTAAATAATTTATAAAAAATTGTGTCATTTAAATAATATAGATATATTCTACTAGTAGCTTGTTACATCATAATATACCTGTTAGGTTTGTAATCTTAGCTTAAAACCATTGTTAGTAATATTAATTTGTCTTTGGCAATATGTATTGGATATATTGGAAGTGATAAATAAAAACATTTTCTATTTTTGTATTTCATTTACTATTTCCTGCAGTCTAGAAAGATAGAAGACACCAGATCAAGCGAACAGGTCTGCCTCTACTTAGCAAGGGACAATGCATATCCTCAGACTACAGGAATAAAGCCTTTTTTCCTTTAGTCTGAGTGCATATCTTGGAGCGATCGCAAGTGCGTTGAAAACTTCGTGAAATGAGCATTGTAATTACTAGTAAAAGGTGGTTACGTGGCAGCGGCGTCACAATAGAATACTGAATATGAATAATCATCTTTTATGTTACATACTGAGTACCCCAATTGGGGCAAACTATTTTTTCGTTCTTAGTTATTATTTTATCTTTAGTTTTAAGTTTGTGTCCAATAAAGTATTACTAGTGCCGCGCACTTAGTTACTTTTACTTACTTTTTGAAACAATAAAACGCTTTGTCTAATAGGTTGTATGGCGAAATAAAAAGGTTTCAATTAGGAGCGAAATAACTGAACTCAATTTTCGTCAATTTATATAATTTCAATTCGACTTAAGTATGTATGTAATACAATTATATTTATTTACAAATTATTCCAGTCACATGCTATGGTAGTCGAAGATGGCTTCGTACATACATGAAATCACAATAACAAAATCATTGATTTTTTTCGCTGTATCCTTTTCTGTTTTACTTTGATTGTCTGCTTGTGTCCTTCATATTATTCAATACTTAGGTATTGAAGTAATTTTATTATTTTTTAGAAACTACGTATGTAAAGTAACTAATTTATTAATAATAAACATAGTTGACATGTGTTTGAAATTTTGACAGCAGCTGCAGACTTTGTAATTATGTTCCACTTCCAGTTTGGTGTTTTAGTAAATTACATTTGTAGCATAAATGAAAGAGGTTGGTTTGTTTTTCACAGAAGTTGTCGAACAGTGTACAATAAAAGCACAATAAACAATAAAATTAATCATGGGAAAAAGTTTAAACTTTATAAATAATTTAGCGCTTGTTATTACTGAGTTTTATTTGGTCTAGATAGCCTGAAAACAAAAAAGCGGAAAAAGAGGTTATTCAAATAAAAAAATAATAAGTGACACAAATAATATTTATTGGTATTTCACATCTCTAATCCCAGCGAATTATCAGCGACTTATCAGCGATTTAACCGTGGATGGTCGAAGTAAGGGGGCTGGAGGGCTAAGGACGGGCGTCCGTTTACAAATTGCGGTAACCTGAACCGATTCTAAGTGATTACACAATCACATAAGTTCTAATCAAACGCATTAATCGTTTGCGGTGGAAACTCATTTGAGAGCGGATATCGAGTGGTCATCGGGTGTAAACGATTGCGTCAGTCTTTTGGACAGTCTCTAATTAGGGAAAAGTGCTTGTTTACCCATCTATTTTAGTATGGGTTCGCGTTAAGGTTGTGGCTACGTAGGCTTAATTCATAGGGTGTTGCTTTCACAACCTTCATTAAACATGGTATTTTAGTACTATAAAGAATTTTTTGCGTTTTGAGCTGTCAAATTATTTGTTACTTATCTTAATATATATATCTCGTGTCACAATGTGTGTCCTCAATGGACTCCTACACCACTTAACCGATTATAATAAAAATTTTCAGTTCGATCCAACTTGAGAGATAGGATAGATTAAATCTCAAATTATAGTCACAATTTTAATTTATTGCTAATTATTGTCTGTTATTATTTGACAGTCACAATTATGTGTTAACTTCAAATGATTCTAAAATATGTCGATACTTTTCGACTGGGTTGCGTAAATAATCAATATGGCGCTACTATGGTAAATCTACGAATGTGTCATAAAAGCTACACTATCTATTTTTCATACCCCTAAGTGAGGCAAAACAACGTTTGCCGGGTCAGCTAGTCTACTATAAAATATATATCATGTTACCAGCGAACTAGAATAAATAGAAGAGTAACTCCATACAATTGCCGCTTAAAATTTGGATCCATCTACGCACACAATTATACTGCTATCCCAACAAAACACACACCCATAAAGCTTGCACGCAAATTACGCGGGTACACCTCCCACCGCGGTATTTTACGATTACGCGTGGAACCATTTTATCTGCCAATTTACTATTCTTATTCTTATTTATTCTAGTTCGCTGCATGTTACATACTATAATATATTATTATCATGTATTACATACTATATTCGTTATTGTTGATTCGCGTCAGATCACCTTAGCTAATCGAGCTATAGTTACTGTAGACGTAAGTGACTAATTTTCTCTACTCACTGAAAGTGTTAAGCACTTATCGCAGTTACCAAGTAGTTAAAAACAAAGTAGTTGCCTAATCTCGCCGCGCTGTAACCTCATTAGGTTGGCCCTAATTTCCTAATGACATTGATTACGGAGGCTCATGGACTCAATGTAATTTGACACCGGATATCAGGGTATGATCGGTCGGCGCCAGAATTTTGTGGGCACAAAATTCGGGCGCCATTTCCGGTTCACAGGACAGTGTAATTAGAGAATGGGGAAATCCTAATTGATTTTCGATTTATCTTTACGTTTATAAAAAAGACATGATCCGTCCAATTAAATTAAGACAAGCTATACTAAAATGTTTGTTTTTTTATATAAGGACACATATCACACACGGCTGGTTAGACCCAGGTGAATATGCCACTTGAAAAACGACTGTATATGGTCACCCATCCAAACGGTGGCCGCATTGATCGTAGCTTAGCTTTGATGATCGCGTCAGATCACCTTAGCTAGCTATCTAGAGCTACAGGCGCTTAGAGAAGTATTAAACGAAGTATAGTTTTTTTTTCTTGTTCACAATTTCTTCTCCATATCTTATCCTAAAAATATGTAAGGTCAGTAAACAGGACAGGAAATCAAAATAAGACGCTTCAATTGTCCGAAATCCCATTCAACAGCCCTAAACTCAATTATGGACAAATATTTTTCTCCAATAACAGATAAGCGGACAGTTTATTTGAAAAGGACTCCAAAGAAAGCTCACAGGAAATGAATATTTCCTTTCAAACATCCGCTCAAAATGTATTTTTATATATTTTTTCAAAATTACTGTGCAGTTCTTTTTAAACATCCTGTGTTTGACATCCTTTGAATTGGGTCATTTCTGAAACATAATTGAGAATGAGATATTTTCTTTCGAATGAATTTCTGTTGTTTTGCCTAAAGCTAATGATGGAATTTGTATCGGAAGCTGTGCAGCCAGGCAAGTAAAATGATAAAAGAAAAATTGGCTAGGTTCGAGTTCATGCTCGCGCATGAAGGGTTCGTACCATTGTTGTATGGGGGCCCCCTTTATTTATTATTTTTAAAGTTAAAACATAATTAAATATTCTGCGAATGTATAGAGGGTATGCCAAATGTCAATATAAAGATGGAGTAAAAAATGCTTAAAAATACGTTTGTTGTATGATAAAAAAAAATATTAAAGGGGTTACCCCCTTTAATAATATTATATTTATAGTATTTGTTTTTATAGCGGCACGGAAAATACCTATATTGCGAAAGTTTCAGTTTCCTAGCTATCACGGCTTCTGAGATACAGCCTGGAAACAGACAGACAGACAGTCTTCGGACTCTTAGTAATAAGATCCCGTTTTTACCTTTTAGGTACTGAACCCTAAACACCGATTGAAATGAAAGTTTACTGGGGAAATTGAGAGCAAAAATCATCCTGTCAGCAAATGGACTGAAACTTGTAACTTTTTCACGCTCAAGGAAAATCTTTTCATACCTCCATTTATTTAGGAAGAAACTCTACCGGTGTTGTTGGAATTTCGTTTCTAAATTCTAAATTTCAGATTTTTCCTAAAATATTTTTTATGAGGAAAATCATTAGAATTTTTTTTACAAGAAACTATACAAATTTTGTAAAAATACTCGCCAGACATTCGTGATACCTTTTAAAATCTCGTTAAGAAGTGTTATTTATCATCGTTATATTAACTATCTTGAATATTGTTAAACATTGTTTATATAATATACTTTATGATTTAGTACTTTATGCATTAGTATAATTTATATTATTTATGTTAGTATTTTTGTATAAAAATACTAACTATTACAACACCAGTGTATTTATGATTCTTACTGCATCTTAAATAATTAAATTAATTACAGAAATAATATAAAAATAATAAAGAATTTTGAAACTGAACTGAAAACTGTTAGTATTAAAATAATTATCATTTTATTTTATGTATTTTATTCTCTTCCTTATTGTACATTGTGTCCTTTTTAAGGGACTCCGGGACCTACGTTTTAACGTGCCGTCCGACCCACGGTAACGCCCAGATGAAAATGCCACGTTTGAAAAAGAACGTCTTGTGTATGACCACCTAAAGACTGTCCGCATCGACCGTTGCTTAACCTCGAAGATCGCGTCAGATCAAATTAGTTAGCCGAGCTACAGGCGCTACAAAAGTTAAAAAAACACGTCCCCAAACTCAAAGTTTAGGTTCATTTTGAAAAAATACGTTCATTTAATAACCATATCTCGATCTGCATTCATTTCATAACCATATCTCCATTTGCATACATTCAGTTTCCACAAACAAGCTTCTAACTGGATATCTAATTGACTTACCGGGCTTTCAGTGCATTTGCATCTTATACAAGCGACAGCAGGGATTTCTCTAAATTGTTCGGGGTTGCTTTTGGGTTGGGTCAGAATTACAAATGCGTTTATCAAAATAATACACAGCTTCATTAAAACAATATTTTTTTGTAAAAAAAAGATATTACGAGAAAAAAAGAGATATTAAAACATTTATTTTTGAAAAAAGATATACCACCACAAAGAGCCACCTAAGTGCCATATACGATTTTGGATTAACGAAATAAAAATTTGTTTTGTGTGCTGTCACGTTTTGGATGGGTGATCGAAAAAGTGACATTTATATCTGGACGCATGATTCGTAAGGCAAATTATTCGACGAATTCTAGATCCTAAGCTTTGTCTCGACAAAGATGCATCCTAGTCTTTTGAGCCGGTATAGTATAAATCTTACAACACTAGAACTCAGTTAGATACTGTATACTCGTAGCATACAAAAGAATATAGAAAGTAAGGGTTTCCAATAATTCTAAAATACATTTGCCGTTTCAAATTATTTGTTAAGAAAATTTTATAACCAGCACAGCAAGCATTTATGAAACTTGTCATAATTACTATCACAATTAGAAAACACATCATGTGATGTTTGCGTATTTCGTTAACGTAACCTTCGTTCGAGTAGAGGCTATCTATTTTTCAAAATTTTAGCTTTATGTCATAAATTATGTATATATTGACACATCTTTAGCTGCCATGTGTCATTATGTATGTATTTAAAGGTCAGGTACTTCGTGACCATGGTATCAATGTACCATTTGACTTGGTACTAAGGCTTATTATTGCTTAAAAAAGGGCCGAAATAGTTCGTCTGCATTTAGTTGGTCATTCGTGTGTTCATAATAATGAATTATTTTTACACAACCGGGTGGTGCTAACTACTTTTTGTAGAAACCGGTGTAGCTAATCGTACGTCAAAGTTATAATCTAAGTTTTGTACTTGAGAAAGTTGTTAATACAAAACGTTAAAGTCAAAATTTGCGTAGCATTTAGTTCATGGACCAGTTAGTTCTAATGCTCTAACCTAGATGTCGTGAGAGAAGACATACACATTGACAGATCTTTATTGCTGTCACATAAAATTCCAAATTGGCGTCTCATAGCGTTATAGTTCTTAAATATTTTTGGTTTGCCAATTTGGCACAGCCATTGATCGCGTTTTTTATCCGGCGTTCCATATCTGTTTTTTGTCATCCGTGGTTTTACACGTTATAAAGGAGAATAATTTGACGATAAAACAAATTTACTCGTGTAATTGAAGTTTGATCTATAATTATTATTCTTGTAATAATAATAATAGTTACTTCTATAGATATTTAAAGCTCCTACTTCATTATTAAATTTTGGAAGAAAATAAAAATTACTTTGTAAGGAAATTGTGATAGGTAACGTTAATCTTAGTTAATTAATTTTAGTTATTTTTTCCTTTACTTGTCTTAATTTGAATTTCGGATCACAGCGGAAGGACACTAAATATTTAATTTTGTCTTCTATTTACAATGGATTTCCGCAAAGTTACGCCTGAGTCAATAAGTTATTTACTTTTAATTTATTCAACTAAATAGCCAGAACAGTTACCTCAACTGTGACTGTGATAAATGCACCCACAAAAGAGATCACAACCTTTATTTGTTAGACGGTCGGGCCCTTGGCTAATCATGGGCTTTTTTAAAATACGTATTTTTAATATATCCAATTCAATATTATTTGGATAACCCGCTAAAACTGAATTCGTAAATAGCTAGGAAATGTTATTTCCATACAAACAAGATGATATTGTAATGACTGCATGAATAAGTCATGAGCTTCAGAGTAAGTGTGGAAGTAAGTCAGTAATACAGCTTCAGATTTTCTTATTTTGAGTATGACGCATGAACGTATTTTATTATGGCACAGAATAATAACTAGTATGGCTGCTACACACGTTAAAACGTTACGAGGGTAAAAGACCGCGAGGACGAAGTCCGGTGCGTTGGACTGACCAGATTCGCACCACACTCGGAACAAAAGTTCATGAAGCCATTCACACGGCAAGTGACCGGAGTCGATGGCGCAAGATCGTGCGGGAGAAGATGATCCGTGGCGGGGGTCACGACCCTCAGCAGTGAGGAAAACGACGCGAGGAGGAGGAGGACACACGTTAAAATAACTGTAAAGATTGGACGATTCAGTTTAAAATGCACATTTTCCGTTGGGCCGACACACGCGCTATATACAGTATTTTACTCGAATCAAAAGATGTTTTAAGATGTGTAGCAGTAATTAGTATACATGAAATAGACGAAGAATTAATATTTATACGAGTATGTATGTCAAATGTTAAAAAAATTGCCAAGTTTTGGCTTGAAATTTCATGATTTAATATGATATTTTTTTATTTCTTGATAATTTTTTTTAGTGTAGTTCAATTACACATCATTATACAATTTTACTATGATTTTCATTGTTTATGACCACAAAACTATTACGAAGATTTATTATGACAGCTTCACACGCTACAAGAAATCGTAACAATCTGACGATACAGTTCAAACTACAAACATTTGTGCATAAGAGAAGCTGTACACTTTTTTGTGTGCAGAAATTCTTTACCTATTTTGCGTAGTCTGTGCTATTTTTGGCAATTTTTTATTTCAAACAATAGATGTGAGGTCTGAACAGTCAATTTTCTTTTTCCATGCTCCTCTATCAGCCGTCGTCTCTACATTCACTATTTTCTCTCTCATGTCCTCATTCACACACTCCATCTACGTCTTCTTCGGGCTCTTGCCCTAAGATGTATAGAATATAAATGTATGTCTGCTATGATGCTTATCTAAATACATATATATAAATCTCGTGTCACAATGTTTGTCCTCAATGGACTCCTTAACCGCTCAACCGATTATAATAAAATTCGCACACCATGTGCAGTTCAATCCAACTTGGGAGATAAGATAGTTTAAATCTTAAATGATAGTCGCAATTTTAATTAATTGCTATTATTGTCTGTTATTATTTGGGAGTCGCAATTATCTGTTAACTCCAAATGATTCTAACAGATGTCGATACCTTTCGACTGGGCTGAGTAAGTAATCAATAGATGGCGCTGCTATGGTAAATCTACGAACGTGTCATATAAGCTACACTATCTATTTTTCATACTTAGTGAGGCAAAACAACGTTTGCCGGGTCAGCTAGTAGTACTTATATATCAAACTCAGGTACTGCTAAAATATTGTTATTCCAGATCAGAAACGGTAACCAACGAAAAATCACGCTTAAATTTCCTTCAATAATATGGGCATATTTCAGAAAGGTATGATGAAGCGTGTCATTTCCTGAATCTCATTATCTAAAAGGTGATTTTATTCCACACGCGGACGTAATAACAAATGTGATGGATGTTGGGAATTTAATCGAACGCTTTTCTTATTTTTAATTATCGACAAATAGTATGAATACAACGATATTGGTGTATTGCTAAAATAATTCAAGACAGACTTTTGCTGCAATTTTTTTTCTGATCGTACCTCACTTGGGTAAACTTACCCAAGTGAGGTACCTTGTTTGATCATTAAATAGTTACCTATTTATTTATTTATCCTCACGATGTTTTCCTATAAACGTTATGCCATGAAAAACAAGTGATTGACGTAGACTGGATTCGATCCTAGGTGTCACCAACTGCAGTCCAACATTTTCTCGACAAGTCACAGTCGCTCTAAAGCATTATAAAGCTAGATAGCCCTTTAGTCAAAGTTGTATATCTGTATAAATAAATAAATGATATCATTTGAGTCCATATTCGGAACATTCCCAAATTCACAGGTGAAGTGATACTATCGCTAATGACTCTACAAAGCTATTGTTTCCGTAAATGTTTGATCGTACATACATAGAACTATGAAATTATATAGATCGGAAAAATGTTGAACTATTTTTATTATAAATATGTTTGGTTCATTATGCTTACGCGAGATCAATTAATTTTAGAGAAAATCAAGTCCTATCAAATCTCCTTAACATAATAGTTTGTAATATTGGTCATAATTGCGAAAATATAGTTTGTGACAAAGCAGACAGAAAATACAAAATTTATATTCAAAATAATTTTATCTCAATTTCGGTCTGCATAGGTACAAAAGAAGTCTTAACGCATGTAACAAAACTATTAAAAAAGCTTTATAATATACTACCTCTTAAAAGTATTATTCATGAAAAAAAAAAAACACAGAACAAAATCATTCCTGTTTGAAGGCATTTCAAATATGCCCATATTTTTTTTGACATTACGTCTAGGCATTGGTCCAGATGGGCGCGATACCCAATAGTGAGAGTGGGGGTACTCTCTGGACTTAAGAGGAGCTTGCCTAGTCTGGGTTGTTGAAACACACTTCGATTCAAAGGTAGTTGCTAGTTATGTGAAAACTAGAATATACTAATGCTATTCCGCCATACAATAAAGATCTAAGAGCAAAATATGAGCACAATAATTGCCAGTATATGTAAAACGTATATTGTACGTGTTTCTATCTGTTAATGCGAACACACCCCTTAATAAAACGGTGTGTAATCTAACGTACCATTAAGCAGTCTCGCCTTCAAACTCGGGTTTTCTGATTGTTTCCTTAATTGTTCACTCATTTGTAACTTGGATTCTGGAACTATTACTCGGATAATTGGAACGAGAAGCGTTGAATATAAAATCTTACTAGGAGTTGCTGAGAAATGTCATGTATAAAAGTAAAACAAATACTTAACTAGTTTTTTTTTGATTAAGTTATTTAAATATTCGGATTAATTATCTTTATCCTTAATAAATTAAATAAGCCTTTGATTGATTGGCTACAGGTCTAGCTTTTTCCTAAAAATGGGATAAAGAAAGAAATAATAATAAAAGAAATAATAAATAATAACCCAAGTGCGAGTTGGGCTCGCGCATGTAGGGTTAATAGGGTACCGTTTTCACCTTTTAGGCACAGAACCCCAAAAATGTTTATAGTGCACAAAATATTATATTAATACATATTAATATTATATAAAATTAATACATACATATAAAAACAACATACACTGTACATATCTTATTAACGGTTCAGCATAATGCTGGAAAACACTAGGCCGCCAATCGTGGCACACTAATTTGTAAGCGCTTTCCTTTTCTTTTTTTTAAATTTAATGTGCAATAAAGAATTTTCTATCTATCTATCTATCTATCTCTCCAGCACTGGTTTTCAACCTGCTCCTTCACACATCATATAATCACATTTGAAATAAGGGTAAAAAGGTGGAATGCGTTCATAAAGGGAAAATAAAAGATCTAGCTATTCCCGGCAAACCTATTTGCTCGATTGGACAATAATTGATGGTAGTGGTCTGCCGTCCACGGAAGCCGGCCCAGAGATAACAGGCCGACGGGTGGTGTTTTCTTTCACGAGAATTAACTAGAAATACCGGGAAGTAGATACAAAAAATATATGTGGTTTTCTCGATGCCTTAAGTCTTAACTGGTTAAGGAGTAGTTTCTTTTCTGTGCTTTAGCAGGTATAAGTATAATAAACCTATGAATCTTAAAACCTTCGACAACATTTTTTTAATTAAAAGGCGGCCTTCTTGAATTAAAAAAGTGGTACACGTCATATAAACACACATATTATACATATACGTCAAGTCTGATTTGTATATTATTATTATTATTAAAAGCCCGTTTGATCCCACTATTGGGCAAAGGCCTCCCTACCCTCTTTCCATGTCTTGTCCCTATCTAGCGCTATTGTGGACCAATCCTCCAGGTGTTTGTGAAGCTCGTCCCTCCATCGCTTTTTTGGTCTGCCGCGAGGTCTTGTATTGGCCGGCGTCCATTCGGTTGCAACTTTTGTATATTATTAACATAAATAAATATTTTATATAGATGCATACATATTTTTGGTAACCAGTTAACCCTGTATAAAGACTGTAGGTAGAAAACCTTTCCAAAAGGATATGTATGGAATTCCATATCCAACGCACAGGGATTCCTTTTGACCCGATTCTATTTCACGGTAGAATGTGCTAATGTTTTTAATCAATTCTCACATATTTATTTGTGTGGTAATTAATGCGGATACATTTATTCAAATGTTACATCTTTTTTCGTGCAATATTCATCAAATGACGTTCAGGTTTTGTTACACACAATCAAAGCTCAATGCACACAATATTCTAGTCAGCTTATAAAAATATGTTTATTTAATCCATATGTATATGAGTTGACTCAATATTTTGTTCCTAGGTTTTATTCATTTCACTGACATAAGCTGCGTTTGACGTTGTCAAAAATCCAGTTCTATAAAACAGGTTAATGGTAGCGCCAATTATTATTATTTTTTTTCAACATGAGCTTATTTGCCCTTTACTGTATTCGAACATACGTTCCTTCGAAGAAAAGTTTATTCGCATAAAGTTATTTCGCACAAAAGTAAATTCGAACTAACGTTCAGTCGATCTTACGTTCATCGAACATATGATTTTCGAAATATCGTGACGGACCCTTGGTGAACATAATATGTTGCTAAAGCGTGCGTTATATAAAAAAACTTATATTTTCTCAACTTTTAAACAAGACTTAAGACCGAGCAAATCATTAAATTTTATTTTAATGAAATATTTGTTATTATTTGTAACACATTTTAACTTCAATACCCCTGACGTATTGTCAGTTTAAACTTATACTTTAACCAAAAAAGACATGCCGGATGAAATATTCATACATATTTTCAGGATATTTCAGTAATTCACTA
Source organism: Mellilla xanthometata (assembly GCA_035578125.1). Classification (NCBI taxonomy): domain Eukaryota; kingdom Metazoa; phylum Arthropoda; class Insecta; order Lepidoptera; family Geometridae; genus Mellilla; species Mellilla xanthometata. The sequence continues at coordinate 9,291,100 of JAPUBQ010000001.1, forward strand.
GCCACCAAAGACTCATGGTTATGGTTTACTACTCGTACATTGTAAGCGTAATACACTAACTGTGTTAGCACCACCAATCATCATTTCATCAATTTATGTGTAGCGTAATAACGCATATGTTTCTACGATATTGGCTACTAACCTTGAACTATGGACTGATTGATAGATAGAGAGCTACATGATAAGATGCAAAATGATCAGATTGGATCAATTTATGTTCAATTAAGCGAGAAAAAAGCTAGTGCGGCTCGGTGGTAAAAACGTCTGCTTTTCCATCAGACGGCCCCTGTTTCGATCCAACGACCAATGGATTGTTATTTTCAAGTTATGTGTGGATTTGCACTCGCTTTACGGTAAAGGAAAATATGTTTGAGGAACACAATATCCGTAGACGTGTGTCATCCGCCAACCCGCACTTGGCCAGCGTGGTGGATTATGGCCTATGACTCTCTTCTTGTGAAAGAAGGCCCGAGTTCTAGCAGTAGAAACATATAGTGGGCTGCTTATGAAGCGAGATCGAGATGTGATGGAAAGAGAAAAACAATGTAATACTACGATACAACACCTATGACGAATTGTTTGTTTTATACTTCTATAGACGATTTAACGCTCTTTAGAAATTGTATACTATGACGATATACTGTTACGAATAAATCTTCTACTTGATCTACTTTGATTTTACATAATATTATACAATCAGATACACATATTTCAAACTTGTTTTGCTAAAACAACATATGAGAAACAATATCATAATACAATCACATTTTATCGGTTTAAATTATAAACGCCTTAAGGTAATGAAAAAATAAAATAGATTTTTAATAACGCTTCATATATATATTAAATTAAATATTTTATATTTATATTTGTATGTGTATGTAGTATATCAGTTGTGTTAGCAACCATAATACAAACTAGAAAAGGTTCAGTATGGGGTTAACCAGCCGTATGTGAATAAAAATAAAAAAAAACCTTTTAAAGACGATGGCATTAGTACATCTAGGCCAACAATTTTATTTTAATGTCTGAAACTCTTGCTTGGTAACTTTGGTACGAAGAAAATCAAACGAAGAAGCATACGAAGAAGAAGATCAATCCTTTTCAAATGACCCCAAACACGATGGATTTATCTTGTTTAGTTAGTCATATCAAAATATGGCCATAATACTTCAAAACCCAAAGTCAAACTGTATCAAAAAATCATCTTTATCATAGAGCACCAACGCTAAAACAGAACAAAATTAACAGTTTAGTGGTTCCAATATTAAAGTTTTGTTTCCGAAGACACATAAGTGTACCACATTTGAATGAAGTTGGTCAACGGGAAAATGTATGAAATATAGCTTCCAAGATTCTTACCAAACAATCATACCTACATACATACACACAGGAATTTAATAAAAACTTCTTAATTATACTTACTTACTTATCTTGTAAGAAGCACAATTTCAGGTCAAAACTAACTTCTACTCGTGAATATCTTAGCTTCGTAGAACAAAAGTTTTGCAGTTTTTGTCTGTAACACTGTATAACATACTTATAATATACCATCAATAGGTGCATACATTTTACCTCATATCTTTTATGTATGTATATTGCGAGTCAATAGGTTCAAATTGCTCCGATCTTCAATTCGATACTAAGAGTACGAGTACGTCGACTTCAATCAGAAGCTCTTAATTGATATTGGTTCAGTCTATACTGCTAATAACGCCTTGCTAGAATGTTGTTTGAGAATTCAAGTGATCAGAATTTGATTAAGGTGTGTGCCTTCTGCATAATTGAACTTCAAATAGCTTTTAGAGATAAAGCCGATATGATATAAGTATTTTGAAGAAAGTCATAACATCTTTATTTACAATTAAACAGCGAATTAGAATAAACGGAAGAGTAGCTCCATACAATTGCCTCCTAGAATATGAATCCATCTACGCACACAATTATACTGCTATCCCAACGAAACACCCACACAAAGCTCGCGATTGGTCGCATCAAGGTCATGCCACCGATACTAGCCGCGGGGGTAGCTGTTTTGCCCCGCCCACAGCGGTATACTGACCTAAGATGTTCTTTAATTATTGTGTGGTTTTTGTTTCATATAATTTTTAACTTTAATGTAGTCGAAATTAAAAATTATATGAAACAAAAACTAGTCGAAACATATGTTTTTATTTCATTGTACAAATATGTCAAAATTAAATTAAATTCATAACAAATTATTCATTACGAATTTAATTCTATTTTATTTTATCTATTCCTATATTATTGAGATAACATTTTAAAGAAAAACCTTTAACTAGTTTGTTATCTACGAATCTTTGGCAAAGCACCTCCGACCTAATTTTGAAGAAGGCCAACTCCCAAAGTTTGAACAGTGACTGTTATCAATGTTCAACCCTTGGAACTTCTAAACCTCGATGAAAAGACGTAAACTGGGACATTGTAACCGTTATATAGGCAACAAACGGGAAACAATGTTCCTTTAGGGTTCGTAAAATAGTTTTATTTTTCATTTCAACTTTATTACTGTCCTCAGGAAATCTATTTTGACCCAATCAATAAATAAGAGGCAAATAGGTAAAAAAGTAATCTTAGAGCAGACCGTCAACAAAATGGAAGTAAAGATTGGATTACATTGGCTTGTTTTTGAGGGAGATGAAAGTACCACACCTGTTCCAGCTATTTTTAGCATTTTTGCAAGGGAATTTAATCTTTTTCTCTTCATTTAATGAGTTTGCGTTTGACCGCAATTCACCTGATGGTAAGCAATATGTTGTGATCTAAGGTGGACCGCGCTTATTCCAGTGAAATTAAGGTTATGGGTGATCTAAGGTAGACCGCGCTTATTCCAGTGAAATCAACCAAGTAATGTGATAATAATGAATAATAAAATTATAAAACATTTATTTGGGTATATTGGCTTATATGCTAGATATAATACATGTTCTGGCCGTGCACAAGGTACCTTATAGGTCCTGACTAGCACGCCTACAGAGAATATATTTATCAATATCACCTAAACCTATTTAAGTTTGTAAAGCCTACGATTATTTAATTATATAAAGCCTATGATTTAAGCGTACCTAGCATAACTTACATATTTTGATATTTATTATAAAGTAGTCAAATAAAAATAAAAATAACAATGATCCCAGTGATCAATATACGAGTTTTTAAGTTGTCAAAATCTAAATTTTCATAGTTTATTACTGACAGTACCTGGTTTGATACAATATCAGTAGTTTGAAAATGGAAATTAATTGTTTTGCCTATCCTTTGAAGTAGCAGGAGTAATAAGTTATTAATAAAATATTCTTGTTCATATAGCGTTAGGCTTTTGGTAATATAATATTCAGTGCTAAGAAGAGGTGTAGAATATGTATAACGTTGTAATATTACGAGCATATTGACTATTCACTTTCTTCATTCAATTAGATACTGTTTATTTATTAATAATGTTATTATTACTAAAGTAAACTGTACGTTATTAATTAGTATATTTTATATGTTTTATGTATGTATTAGGATATATCTTATATTTTGAATATTCAATGCATGTTTTTTATTATTCTTTATTGTACACTACGTCCTTCTTTAGTTGTTTATAAATTCCTTTCCATCCAAAAGTTACCTGAAAGAGATTGCTTTAAGCGATAAGCCGCCAATTGACGACCTCGTTGGCATAATGGTTACCAGCCGGACTGCCAGTCAGGAGGTTCCGGGTTTGACTCCCGGCGCGGGCACCATCTTTGTGCTGAACTAAATTTGTTGACTGTCAGTCTGGGTGTTAAATATGTATCTATATAAAATATGTATGTATGTATATGTAGTATATTTGTTGTGTTAGCGATCATAATACGAACTAGAAATGGTTCAGTATGGGGTTCACCAGCCGTGTGTGAAAAGTGTCCTAATATTTAATTATTTAATTGTGGCACACTAATTTTAAGTGAATTTTATTTTGTGCCCAATAAAGACTTTTCTATCTATCTATCTATCTATCATACCTACCTACGAGTATCTAGCGTAGTTTTGTCAGTATGCTTATAGCTTAGACGGCCGTTTAGCCACTTTCCATCGTGACGTAACAAAATCCTGTTGACATGAACCAAGGTTTGTTGGACGATGGCAAATATTTGTCACCGATCTAATGGACTCGCGCCTTTGGCCGTTTTTATCAGTTAACGCGAAAAATTAGGCTTTTTGATGAGAGATTTTAGAAAGACTACTCTCTTGAGAGGCCTAGATTTTTTTGGTCACATTTCAAACGATTCTACTCGTGTCACTGTAAAAGAAAAAGACGTAACGTATGAATAAACAATGAAAACTAAACGCTTTACAAATTTTTCATGGACATTTGAATGCTAAATTATTTAAATTTTTAAGTCAATTTGTTTTAGTTCTCCAAAGACTGTGAAAAATTACCACCACGTTAAGGTCCAGATGGTATTTAATATCAGATTTTTTTAGTCACCTTTTAAATATATTAAAAACTGTAATATTACATTGATTTGTTTTAAACAAACTACTTAGTTAAGTCACAAAGATATCTACAGTGTATAAACTAATCACAATAAATGCAAACATTTAACAAGTGGAAATCAAATTTAAAAAACCTAAAACCAGCGAACTAGAATAAACGGAAGAGTAACTCCATACAATTGCCGCTTAGAATTTAGATCCATCGACGCACACAATTATACTGCTATCCCCACGAAACACACACACACAAAGCTCGTGTGCGATTGGTGCCGTGCCATACCATGTGACCACGCGGGTAGCTGTTTTTCCCCGCCCACCGCGGTGTTTTACGATTACGCGTGGAACCATTTTATCGGCTAAGTTACTATTCTATTTATTCTAGTTCGCTGCCTAAAACACAACATTTTGTGGTATCACTAATTGAAATGTATTATTTTATTATTTAAGCCCCTTCATTTGATACCCGTACAGAGGAATTTGTTTAAAATTAATATGTAACCTGCTATTTTATGTTGTCGGCCATTTTGGACCGATTTTCTTCCTTTCAAATAATAACAGATTCAAAATAGGTTCACACGTTCGGAACATCGGGAGCATTGATGTTTCAGACAGACATAAACATGGACACGTTAAACTTAAAACACTCCGGCGATTTCCTGTATAAGTGGCTGAATTATTGAAATGAGTATACTCGTATCTATAAGTTATAGTAGCCTGCCGCTCGGCTAGCTAAGGTGATCTAACGTGATCATCGAAGCTAAGCAACGGTCGATGCGGACCGTGTCCGGATGGGTGACCATGCACAGCAATGTCATTTTAAAAAAGGTGGCATATTCATCTGGGCGCTATTGTGAGTCGTATGACACGTTAAATTATAGGTCCCGGCAGTTAGTCTTAATAGAAGCAGTCGTCAAGCCAAGTCAGAGGCCTTCGGGCGGCTTGAAAACTCTCGACTCTAGAGCTAGGCCACTTAGCTCATACGAAAAAGAAGAAGATCTATTAGTTTTATGTCTTAACAAGTCTTCTTAAAAAACCTTAAATGAGGTTTACTCTCAACTCTGTTTGTCCAAGTAATTACCGCAATTTTATCTTCTTTACCGGATTTTAAAACGTTTTAACAAGACAGCTGTACTAACGAAACAGTTACCGCTGGAGGCGATTTTAATTAAAAAGCTTGTTACAAGAATAATACAGCCCTTTATACGCCTACATTGTTATATATTCTGGCGGAATTTGCGGAACCTATATTATGTAAACAACAGGCTTTGGAAAAGCCGCTGGAGCGCCTGTAGCTCGGCTAGCCAATGTGATCTGACACGATCATCGAAGCTAAGCAACGGTCGATGCGGACAGTGTTTGGATGGCTGACCATGCACAAGACTGTCGTTTTTCAAGTGGCATTTTCATCTGTCATATTCGCTAATACATCATTCTCAGCCAGTCCCAGCTAAAAGTAATCCAAGTTTTAAAAAGAAACAAACTAAAGCCTATGTGACTCAAAACATAATGTAGCTTCCCAACGGTGAAAAATTTTTTCTAATCAGTCCAGTAGTTTTGGGGCCTATTCGCATCAAACAAACAGACAAACAATCAAACTTTTCCTCTCTATAATATTGGTATAAATAAGGTAAACATATACTATGTTCTTTCTCTTTCCATTTTCCAATTAATTAATATTATTTCCCCTTTTTCATTCTTTACTCAATCAACAAATTTCAGTGAAACGGTACACATTGCTGTAAATCTATGGAAATTAACTAAGATATTTTTATACGACAAACTTCGACATTTTCACGAAGCGATCATGCAGATTCCCCATGAACCACCATTGTTATCGCTTATTAAATTCAAACAAACTGTATCCGGGTCTTGGCACCGATAAAATTGATAAGCTTTTGAGAGCTCTCGATATTTCGCGGAAGAATCCAAACAACACGATGAATAAATAACTGTCAAATAAAAACAATACAGTTTCGTGGAACAATCTTTAGTCGGAAGACTACAGATGTATAAATATTAGACTATATTCCAATTTCTGAATGGTGGTCAAGCGCTGACCAATTTAGAGTAAAAAAATGAAGAGACTGGTGACATAGCACAGTAGACCCAGTGAGAATTATGTGGACAAAGATTTCTATTTACGAGTATATCTAAAACAATAGGGTTTACAAGGTAGACGGGTCTGCCAGTGTGTTTGTTTGTCTTGCTGCGTCACCGTAAATCTCGAATGCCAGTTATTTTTAACCGATAACTTCAACTTAGACAAAGTTATTTTAAATGTATCTTTTAGAACAAATAACAATTACATAAGAGTAACCGTAACCTTGTTACTTGTTTGCATAAAACTGAAATGTAAATTTACGCAAATATTCTTCGTTAATTGTGTCTTTACAAAACTACGACTTACGCGAAAAACACTTGTTATTGAAAGGTGAAATCGGAATGTCTGCAGTACAGATAAAATTAAATATATGTAAGTTAAAAGAAATGTTCCGGCAGTCTCTTCCAGACGAACCATTTTCCAACACCAGAGAGTCGCTAACCAGCAGGGACTGTAAATTCAAATTCAAATTCAAACTCTGTTTATTTATATAAATGACACTTATAGATAAACGAAACGTATCACTTAGACTAGACTATTAGAAAATTGAAATAAAATAAATTACAATTCTAAGAACTATTATTATGACTAGGATTAAATACTACATTAAGATTAATTAAACTATTTACTACATACAAAAAAAATAATAATAATAAAATGTAAACCATAGCATTATCCCCCTGCATAGCATTGGTCCCTGCTGCAGGCAGCAACTCTCTGGTTTATGTTGGAGCATGATTAGTCTAGAAGGACTGGATCTTAAAAAGATTTCCGGAACACTCTGTCTGCTTAGTGACACAGTAAATGCCTAGCTGAAACTCTGTCAGAACATGCTGAACCGGCTCCTTTTGTGTACATACATATTACTATGTAGTATATACTAACTACTCTTGAAATTATGTAGTTTTTGCACAATAAATGCTTTTCTTTCTTTCTTTCTATGTAAAATCTTATATATAAAATTTCCATGTCACAATGTTAGTTACCGTACGTACTCCTCCGAAACGGCTTGAACGATTTTTACCGAATTTTCTATGCGTATTTAGTAAGTCTGAGAATCGTCTACTATCTATTTTTAAGGCAAAACAACGTTTGCCAGGTCAGCTAGTCTTATATATAAAATTTCCATGTCACAGTGTTAGTTACCGTACTCCTCCGAAACGGCCTGAACGATTTTTACCATATTTTATATGCGTATTTAGTAAGTCTGAGAATCGGCTACTATTTATTTTTTATACTCCTAAGTGAGGTAAAACAACGTTTGCCGGGTCAGCTAGTATAATTATAAAATATCGGTCAAAAAGTCTAATCGTCATAAATATGCATATTCTTTGTTTATCTAGAGGTTATGTTATATTTTCGTGACACAATTTGAATATCTTCACGAGATTTTCAAATTCTATCTCAATCATAGAAATTGTGTTTCGGTAAAGTATTTTAGTAACAATTCGCTACCTTTTGTTTGCTCCTTCAAACTTTGCATTGTTTGAATAGAATCTACAAAAGCGAATCGTATTTTGAAACCAATTTTACTTGAATCAACTTATTTTGTTACAAAAGTTCGGATAGTTGAATAAGTCAACATTGACTTAAAATTGGCTAGTCCGAATCAACACAGTTGGTATTCTTCTTCTTCGTATGAGCTAAGTTGCCAAACTCTGGTGGCGAGAGTTTTCAAGCCATCTGAAGGCCTCTGACTTGGTTTAACGATCCCTTTAGACTAAGCCGGGATTTCCAATTGTATGTCGACCGACCAAAGGTAGCGCCCAGATTAAAATGCCACTATTGAAACGATAGTCTTGATCAATGGTGACTCATCCAAAGACTGTCCGAATCTACCATTGCTTAGCATCGATGATCGCGTCAGAACACCTTAGCTAGCCGAGCCACAGGTTGTACAGTTTATCATAGTTTATTTTACAGTTTATTAAGTCATACAGTATAATAATTATATTAATGTTAAAATAAGCATACCAATCCAATGAATTAATTTTTATTCACATCACACCTACAATCTGATTATTCACTGTTATTTTGCTTTTACATTCTTACCTAGAATCGTCTTTTAGAATACCAAACTATTAATAAGTAAAACTATGTTTTCTCCCTAAAATAACAAAGCACAATTCCTTATCAACAGTCCCTTCACGATTCTACGTAAGACAATAGAGGGAGTTTATCTATGAACCAACAGTAATTTAATTTGCTATAGTTAATAACTCAATAATTGCGTGAAACAAATCTATAACCGTTTCAATGTATAAATTGTATAGGTTATAATAATCTGGCACGTCAAAGGTCATCGCATAAACTTCGATGATTGTTTAATGTTTACATTATGACTTATACTTATTATATAACAGTTTTGAGATAAATAATAATATTTATCGCAGTATAGTCTTATTCTATGTCCATTTTGATTTTATTGCATCGAATATATGTACATCGTAGATTGCGGTAGCGCCTGTAGCTTGGTTAGCTAAGGTTATCTGACGCGATCATCGAAGCTAAGCAGCGGTCAATGCGGACGATGTTTGGATGGGTGACCATGCATAAGACATTCATCTGGACGTTACCGTGCGTCGGATGACACGTTAGGTAATTTATAGGTCCCGGTTGTTAGTTTCAATACACTCTTTACACCAGAGCTCGGACACTTAGCTCATACGATGAAGAAGAAGTAGATTGCGGTCGCCTTCATCTAGAAACTTGACAACTTTACGTAGCGTATACTGAGTTATATTTAGGAAAGTCCGGTCTTCGGCTTTGGTGGTCCAATCTTTATCAATTTACGTACATATATCGTCACACCACCGTTTTCTAGGTCTTCATCGAGGTATAGTAGTGTTTGTCACGTAAGTAAGCTTAATTTTCAATTAGTAGTAAGTAAACTTAATTTTTAATCTTTAGATTAATAATATTGTGTGTGTCATAGTATTTTATGTGTTTTTGTTATTCACATATACACTTATTATTACACCTCGTCTTAAGTACTTTTCTAAATTTTCTAATTTCTTAGAATTGGTTGCCTAGAAAAATCGCTCTTCGATTCGTCGCCAGTTAAGGCACTAGCTTGTAAATTTTTTGTGTGTTTTCTGTAATTTTAGACAATAAAGTATTTATCTATCTTTGAAAACCTTACAAAATCAGCACTCAACTAATTACTTGAAATGACGATCAAGGATGTAATATTAACGTGTCATAAACGCAGCCAATGTAACATTTTTTAATCTACGTTAATAGACTGGTAACGGGTACAGAAAGTAAAAGATAACGATGTGAGTAACTCACTCTATCCAGTCGGTCGCGCACGCCGTAAAAACTCACATAAAACCAAGTCACGGGGTTACTACAAGCAGAGACTAATCTTAATATAAAATATACATCTCGTGTCACAATGTTTGTCCTCAATGGACCCCTAAACCACTTAACCGATTACAATAAAATTCGCACACCATGTGCAGTTCGATCCAACTTCAGAGAAGATAGTTTAAATCTCAAATTATAGTCACAATTTTAATTTATTGCTAATTATTGTCTGTTATTATTTGACAGTCACAATTATCTGTTAACTCCAAATGATTCTAACAGATGTCGATACCTTTCGACTGCGTTGAGTTAGTAATCAATAGATGGCGCTGCTATGGCAAATCTACGAACGTGTCATATAAGCTACACTATCTATTGAGGCTATTTGAGTGAGGCAAAACAACGTTTGCCGGGTCAGCTAGTAAATATAATAGACGCACAAATTCGTGTTGTAAATTGTAAAACGTGTATCATTCGATACATGTAGCGCTGACTTCAACAAGTTTCAGCTTTCTAGCTACCACAGTTTCTGAGATACAGCCTGGAGATAGAAAGACAGACAGACAGACAAGGGAGGCTTAGTTATAGGGTTCGTTTTTACCTTTTAGGTACGGAACCCTAAATATGATTCGCGTTGCCCGTGCAATTTAATGTTTCTTTTATGTTTCTTAGATTTGTTGGCTGTTGTAAATCGGTCCGATTCAGTGTACTGTATCAATAATTATCACTATCGATAGACCACGTTTTGCCTTACGTACCATAATTATGTACTTTTTTCTAATAACGATGATTCTAATTTACTTAAAAGTAGAAAGATAGATAGATATACTCTTTATTGCAACACAAAAGGAAATACAAAACATAGAGAAAAATAATTTATCAACTTATAAGTAGTTTTACAAGTGGCGGTCACCTAAAACTTATCACTTAAAGCGATCTCTTCCAGGCAACCAAAGCATGGAGAGGAAATCACAATAAATACGATACGGGGTGTTCAACAATGAAATTAAATAATAACTAAAAATACCTACAAATAACCAATACATAATAAGACCTACATAAAATACTTTAAAAGTAATGTCTAATCAACGTTATATAATGCACCAGTGGTAGTAGTCCCCGTTAACTCAACCACTTTCCTTGGCAGACGATACATAAAGTTACTTATTGAATTAACCACACCTTAATGCTGTTGCTGTGTCAAAGTTAAGTAATAAACAAGTATATATAGCTTTATTTAAGTGGCTTTGGTGTTGTCTACGTCCAAGAAATTGAAAGTGTTGGTTTCATTTTTTCTTCTTTACCATATCCCACTAGGTGTCGTCGGCACAGCCTGTTTTCGCTTTCACGCCACTCTATCAGCCGTCGTCTCCACATTCCCTCCCTTCCCTCGTCTTTTCACTCCCTTCCCACGTCTTCTTTGGTCGACCTCTACTTCCGCTATTTCTAACAATCATATCCATACTTGTCCTAGTCCCATGCATCTCCTCTCTACGCATTACATGTCCGTACCACGCTAACCGTCCACTCTTTACTTTCTCTGACACAGGTGCCATTTTCAAACTTCCTCTTATATACTTTTTTTTTACCTTGTCCATTCTTGTTACTTATGTTATCCTCTACAAAATTTTACTTAAATTGGTCTGGCCGTTTTAGGCGACGACAAGTCGCACAAGGGCAAAATATTGAATTTTCAGTTTTTTCGGTAATATACCGTAAAAATAGCATAAAACTCTAAGAATATTTATACTTATTTTGGTACTAATCAGACTTGCGAATTAGATATATAACTAATTACTACTAAAAAAAAGAAGATTTAGTATTTTTATTTAATATCTGTTAGATGCTTTCAGAAGCACAAGTTTTTTAAATTTTAAAGATTTATTTTCAAAACAAAAGCTAACGAATGAATTTTACGTAACTGTGTTTTGGAATTGTATACACTTAATTAAAAATAAAAACTGAAAAAACTTTGTTCCTATCATTTATATACGATTTTATAACAATTTTCAATGTATGCTTTGCCTTCATACCGCAACAGAAAACGATGTGATACACAGTTATATTATTTCAAAATCTATGGATACAAACGTGTATTGTGAACCACCTTAAATAGCAATATTGAATATTGGCAATACTATCTCCATAGTAGAGTTGTAAGAACTTTTGTTTAACTTGTGTTGGAGGGCAATGGGGGAAATTCAATATCGTTGGAAGTCAAGAGCGGAAATCGAATACTCGAATACGTAAAGCGAGTTTTCTAAAACGATTTTGTTGGGTATTTTCAATCTACAGCGTAACTTATGTATAGTTACTTGGAGAAAGCTACGAATTTCAGCAGTGGCAACGTATAATGTGCTGCTACTTGTATTACTTGTAACCACAAGTAACTATTCATAAACATAAGCAGCACATTATCTAAGACATGAGATATATAATAGATGACGCTGGCCAAGTGCGGGTTAGCGGATGGCAACCGTCTTCGGATATTGTGCTCCTCAAACATGTCTGTTTCCTTACGATGTTTCCTTTCACTGTAGAGCGAGTGTAAATCCACAAATTTTAAAAACAAGTCATAAGTGTAAGCCCGGGATTGAACCATGAACTTTGTGATTGAAAATCCGACGTATTCTTGAGCCACTTTGTTTTATAGTAATGACAATAAGTAGCGTCAATAAAAAAAGGTTTGAAAATTCTCTTCCTTTTACTCGCACTAAATTGGTTATAAAAAAGAGAGGCCTTAGGTCCTAGACCGACCTAGAGGTCTAGACAGCCCTCTATGTCGGGGTTGTCTAGAAGAAAATGAAACGGCAAAACACGTGCTACAGCACTGTGAGGCTACCAAACAAACAAAAGAGAGTGACGGCCTGATGCTAGCAGTTAGACTTCTGCTATGGTATGCTTATGCTGAATACGTGTTTTTTTTTTCAATACGTAGTAGCAAGTGTTTCTAGTAAATAACACAAAACATTTTAAGAGAGGATTCTTAAATTTATTAGGGTTCATAAATATTAATTTTTCAGCTTCTCTTTAATATTTTAATACATTCCAATTTCGCCAAAAGCCGGATTACCATAGACATTTCACGCGAAATTTACCGAGATCTATAAAAATAGTCTAGACTCTTTACTGTCTGGTGTCGAAACCACCTAAGTAATAATCACTCAAATATAGCCAACGAAAAAATGATTCTATTTTAACCCTTGAAGCAAGAAACCTCCTTTTGTGTGTCTGTCAATTTGAGATCTTTGAGAAGATTTCTGAATGCATGAAAGCATGTAGATTATTTTTTGTTTGAAAAGTGAGTTAGTTAGTTACCTACCTAGGGGTACCTTTGATGAAGATCGGTCTAAGATGACCACCGCTACAATATGACGGATTAAATTATTTTGCAACGAAGCAGTTGCGTCAATATGGTTATGAAATAAGAGGACTTGGTAAGTAGAATGCATAATTATATTCCAATAAATTTCAATTAGAAGATGCCAGTTACTGTGGGACAATGCATGCTACACCTTAAGCTAAAGTATCGCTTACTCGAGTAGTTAAACGTCCTGCTGAAAAATACCTAGCTGTAAAGAGTAAATACGATTTTCGACAAAGCCCCTATACAGCTGCTATACTTTTAATTTAATTTATTGATTATTATTGAATGAAATACTGACGAGTCCCTATTGATGATAGTTATGATTATGTTTATATAATGTAATAATTATTTAACAATATGACAATAAAGACATTCTATTCTATTCTACTCTAATAAAAATGAAAAGAAGAAAAAAATGTGCCAACAAATTCTTTTACACTTGTGTTAGCTAGCAGTCGCGTACACGCCAAAGCACCTCAGAAGAGCAAAAAAAAAATATGGAATAGCTAAAACATATAAATTTTAATTAGTATTTTTTAGGCATTTTAATTAGAAGTATCTATAGTTTGATAAGTTAGTCAAAAAAATGGTTGCCTGTAAAGTCGGTTTTACGGGCGAAGATTTTACGTGACAACGTACCGACCGTACAACAGACCGATCATAGTTGAGTGGGAGAGAGACGCAAGGCATTCGGCGGGCCTCTCTCTCGTTCGGTGACTCATCGTAACGTTACCGGGCGTTACACTTTTTCATAAGTGACTCCCAGCCGCAACCTAATTTAAGACGTTGTCACGTCAAAACGTTGGAATAACATCAGGAACACAGTAAGTTGCTATCGTAGGCGGTAGGTATTGCCAATAAGCTACGTAGAGCTACGCGGCATAATTTTGCGTAACTCGTAGCTTTGTCGCGTAGCTTTCAAAGTTCAATATAAAATACCACAAATCTGAGTGTAGAACGTAATTTTGAATGTTGGTCAATCTTCTCATTTATAAAATGGACGGTTGTCAGAAATATCTATTTGACCTTGTAATATTCTCATACATATAATTATATGGTCTGTATGCAAGATTTATTTTTGAAGTGACCATTATTCTAAAATATCAATTATCTAAAGACAGAACGTACGGTACGTGGCACGGTGGATGAATTTTCTACTTATTCAATTTATAGTGGAAATATTAAAATTTTATAATTTACGGACTATATGGATATCCTATTAGAGGGATTTTCAGTGGTCGGTGTTTCTAGTGTAGGGGTTTTTCTGTGGCATAAAGTTAGACAAAACTGTTAAATATCTAAGTATCAACTTTTTGTAATTACAGACAGTACAGTTAAATAAGTAAGTGTGGTATAAAAAGCGAATAGTGTGTTAGCGAGGTCCATTGTTCAAACATTGTAGTTTTCAGAATGTCATACTACAGTTTAGTCGACTATAAATATCACGCTAATATTAATATTATTAGTGCTATGTTCGCAGCAAAATTACAATTGTTTGCGTTATATAAAATGATTAGTTAATAGCTATTTTATCTACCCTTCTAATCTTTATTGGCAAGCGGAAGTTGTTCAAACAATACTTGAAGAAGGTATCTATTATAGCCATATTGAGTGAATAAACCAAGCTGAGTTTTGACGGAAGTCGGAAAACTTTTTCTTGAACACGATACGTAACTTCCGGTTCCATGGAAAGGATTGTTTTGTACTAATCCATTAACTTTATTAGACATTACTGTATTTATTAATACAAATTATGTAAGTAGGCTGATGAATTACTATTATAAATAAATAAAGCCATTTATTCCCAAGAAACTTAAATAACATATTATCATAGAATAATGAAATCTATATTTGTTTTATCTATAAATATTTTTTTTTCATCTGTTTATTAACAAATATAAAGCATCTTGGGGCACCCAAATAAAGGTGTATGCCTCCTCCATGCGTTGCCAGGACATACGATCTTGAGCTAGTCTAGTCCAAGTACTTCCAGCTGCTTCTTCAATATCGTCACGCCATCATCAGCGTGGTCGTTCTCGGGGTCTAGTATCATTTGCTATCTTCTTGTTATAGTTGGTATTACTCTACTAAACGTTATTGTTAACGCATGACAATTCCAATTCAACTATATGGAGCTATACGTATTTATATATATAATTAATTACTAAAGTGATCATGAAAATACAGATAAAAATGCTATCAAGCTTAGTTATAGGGGTTACAGAGTTGCCATTAAATCTACAATTAATAAATTAAACCTATACGCATGCTTCAAGGGCATATGTCAAGTTTAACCTTACTTTTTTGGCTTCACCTAACTCGACACCGGCCATAATTAAGAGTAAAACGTAAATTAATTCTTTGATTAAGTAAATGCGGAAGCCAACTGGCTTTTAATGAACAAAACAGGGCAAAATAACAAAAGGCTCATTTTGCGGTTTCAGTAAATTCAGTTCTTTGTGATTTTAATAAATGAGGTTAAGGTCATAGTGGTCTAGATATTTTAAATTTAGAAGGTGACTGGTAAAATTAATTGTAAGATGTTTGTTATATATGTTTATGTTTGTTTAATCGGTTTAATAACTTCAAAATGTCAACTAGTAGTTGTACTGTTTTAACAAGCAATGGTTAAGCAAACAGTATTTTTTTAAAGTAGTAAAACAGATCAACCCACACTTGGCCCGCGGGATAATATAAATTAATAAATATTAGGACACATTTCACACACGGCTGGTTAACCCCATACTGAACCATTTCTAGTTTGTGTTATGGTGGCTAACACAACTGATACATATACATACATACATACTTTATATAGATACATATTTAACACCCAGACCCACAGCCAACAAATTCAGTAAAGCACAAAGATGTTGGCCGGGCCAGAAATCGAATCCGGAACCTTCTGATTAGCAGTTAGGCATGGTAACCTTTACGACTACGAGGTCGTCAACATATATTATCACCTATATCTCGCTCGTCGTGAGAAAAGGCCCTGAGTCCCAGCTGATAAAGCTGATTTTATTGCGGTTTTTAATTAAGAATTTGAGTTTAAACATATCTAGGGACACTACAGTATACATAAGGACTTTTAAATAAAAAAAAAGTTGAATGATGTGTCGATGGTTTCTTAGGCGTTTAATTTAGTTCTCATAATATAATAGATAATAATAAATTTAATGCTACTACGGCTCTATAAAATTAAAATACTTGTAATTTAAGCCTAGTAGTAAACACATATACTATTAGTATAACAATACGACTTCATTGAAGTCTAGTAATCACCCATTGTTTCATACATAATTAGCCCTTCTTATATTATGTAAAGAGAGTTATAAAATTTATAACCTGAGTTAATATTTGGAAAGGTGTATATGACATTTATTAGGCTGCAGGAGAATCATTATGCATACAAATTGTTTGTAAGATTTCGGCATCAATATTATAAGACCTATTGTTTGGAAAAGGAATAGGTGCGTCAACCAACCAATAAGAGTAACATAAGTATAAGACACTGTTAAGAAAATAAGATGTTGCAAAAATAAAGTAAAAAACAAGACGATTTTACGGTCTTAACGAAATAAGTAGTAAATAATAGTCATCAATGTTAAAAAAAAAATTATATCACAATAAATAGTTTTTTACATATTAATAAGTCTGCATGATACCAAAATTGGTATTAATATTTTAAAAACTATTTTTAGACGAATACATTTTTAATAAATTCGATTGTTTAATGGCTATAAAATATTGTGTTTTTTAACATTATTTTATTTAGCTTTAAAATAATATTGGAAAACTCGTTTAAACATAATAAAGTATCACAAAAGATTTTCCTTCTTTTTGACGTCACTTAAAACATATTTGGAGAAGCAAATTGGCACTTCCCTTTTATACAAAAGAAGCCGCTGAATAGAGGTTTGATATGAACTAAGATTACTCCTCACAGATACCATAATTCAAAAATCTTTAAGGAGTTACCAGAAAAACAACGTAATTGGAACATAAAGAAAAAGATCTCGTAGCTTCATGTTATCGTTTTTGCCTCTGTACCCTACATGATTTTTGTGTTGCTATATCATAAATGTAAAAAGCTGAAACAGAGGATTCTTTCTACATTTTCCAATCAATACCCGATCGACCTTTAAAAGAGAGAATAAAAACGTTCACATATTGTTTTATTAGGTAACAATATACAAATAGAAATGTCATAACAAATTACGAATTTTAAATAAAAATGAAAATCTCGCAAGGACTTTGTCATACATTAAACCACCTCCCACAATACGAGCCCAATCAAGCATTGTTGTCAGAGACCATTAGACAGTGTAACTTTGGTTAAATTTAGTGGAAACGGCTTTATGGTATCTAAGAGTGGTATTCCCCGAATGCGAGCGAAGATGCCACTTCACACGTCCTTATACCCGATGCCTATAAATCCGTACATTAACAAATTGAACAAACAAGACTCAATCGGCTCAATGCCGGGGTCACCAGATAACCGCTGCGATGTTATACAACACAGATATATATCGCTAGATATACATATAATATACTAGCTGACCAGGCAAACGTTGTTTTGCCTCACTTAGGGGTATGAGAAATAGATAGTGTAGCTTATATGGCACGTTTGTAGATTTACCATAGCAGCGCCATCTATTGATTACTTACTCAACCCAGTCGAAAGGTATCGACATCTGATAGAATCATTTAGAGTTAACAGATAATTGTGACTGTCAAATAATAACGGACAATAATTAGCAATAAATTAAAATTGCGACTAAAATTTGAGATTTAAACTATCCTCTCTCAAGTTGGATCGAACTGCACATGGTGTGTGAATTTTATTATAATCGGTTATGTGGTTTAGGAGTTTTTGGTCATTGAGGACAAACATTGTGACACGAGATTTATATATATTAAGATATACTCTGTATACTTACATACACATTTTGCATGCGAGATGAATAAAATGAATATTCGAGTTATTTTAGACAACTAGCTTTAAGTAACTTTTTTATTTGTAACAAATAACTGACGTACCATAATACAAATAAATAAGTAACGAAATCTTGTCAAATCATTTGCTATACAAATTATGCGTAAAAACCGCTATTCTCAAAAATAAAACTCACTCAAATTAATATTGAAAATGATTAGTTAGATATTTCTGAAGAAAACAAAAGATAAATCTACTTATTTCAGCCATTTTGAAAAGTTTTACTTACGTAAAGTACAGTTTTTAGTGGTTATATATAAAATAGAAAAAGGCTAGCATATAAGTCAGTTGGCTAGCGTGTGCTTGACTTTTAAGTTAAGTATTTTCTTTAAATATTCGATTAAGGCTTCAATAATCAGTTTTCAACCTGTATACTTAATTATTGAAAAAAAAATGCCATAATACTTGTAGATAATTTTCTATAAAGAAAACTAATATCCTCTTACACCACTAATCCAATATACTTAACGACACCTGCCCATAAATAATCTGCAACAACAATGGATCGCTAAGGTTAACATAATATATTATTTAAAATGTATTTATAAACTGCTTCCGAATCCAATATTAAAATGTCAATATTTATACAAAAAATAATTAAGAACAATTCAAACCCGCAAATAATTTAAACTTACTTCGCAATCAATTAGCCCGAAGATTCAGGAAAACTGTTGCAGGACACTGGTCAAAAAATCTGTTTTAGAATCACTGAAACTCGCACAATCCCTCAGTAGCTGCACTATGAACTTCAAGTTGACATTTTATAGATGTTATTTTACGAATTATTTTGTTCGATAACTTTTAGTCGGCGGGTGGAAAGCGCTGGGCGGCGCGCGTCCGTTCAGCTTCACTGATACGGTTGCACTGAACTGATAGGATAGACGCGGACTGAACCATCTTCTGTAGAGTATAACAATCTTTGGGTGTGTGAAAAACTGTCCACGTCTCGCTATATGACTAACAGTATATGTATTTTGTAACTAATTGATAGCACCGCATCGGATGTTCGAGAAAATATTTCTGATTCTGGTTTTGATAAATACAAATTTACCTATAATCCAATTTTATCGTACTAGAACATATAGACGAAAGTTTGTAAGTGGATGTAAATGTTTGTTACTACTTAGTGATCTAACGGATGTACCGATAAAAAAATATATATAAAGCTAGACGATGTATTAAGTGACAGAAAATAGGCCAATTTTTATTCCGGATAAATAGTAGTTAGTAATAAATTGAAAACAAAAACTTTTTACAAACAAAATGACTGAACTCTGGTGTCAAGGGTTTTTGATTGAACTACGGATTTTGACATTGTTAAATCGAGTAACAGTACATGTATGTTGGTAAAAGTTTTATCACAAAGTAGTGTAGGCCAAAATCAATCACATGCCTACGCTTCAGTCTATCGAGAAAAGAAAAATAACCTTTTAATAAAAGTATCATAAAACTATGAATAAGTAAACTTATTAAAAGCGGATCTCATTTACTTAAACTAGAACAAATCAATTTTAATCAAAATTGTAACGGTGTAATTATGGTTGTAACTATGCAGTTATTTTAAATATTAGAAAATAAAACTAAAACAGTAGAGATAAGGTTAAAATTTAAGCTAATGCACAGTGAATTTCATTTTTATATAACAATTTTTTTACACCTTGCAACTATACATTTGACTAGCAGGCCCCGTAACCACACGAGTTAGTGATACTCTGGTCTAAAACGGAGCAAGCCTAGTCTGGAACAACTGGTTATCACCCTGTGGACCTACCAAACCTATAAGTGAAAAAGTTAAGGTTTGTTTGTTTTCATTCCCATAATTAGGATTTTGTGATCCGAGGTTAGGAAAGTAAATATGTAGATCATATTGAATGGCGATTACCTCAATCATCGTAGGTAGATATATTTATATTAATAAATTAATCCGTTTATCTTTTTCATATTAATTCTGGTGAATACTCAGCTTTTCAGAAATTTTATATCGATAAAGGGTACCCATATCCTTTTTGTACCCTTTGGGCTTTTACGCTAATTGTACATCGTAAATTCATAACATACGAGGAGAATACGGAACCTGTAAGATCGATCATTTTATCGTGTTATCAGTATGGCCACGTTTGAAAATTTAATATTTTTATTTTCAGTTAACAATTACTTATAGTATAATACCCTAATATTGTCCTACTGTTACCTAGTATTTAATTGTTCATTATATATTCTTCAGACCTAATTTCATACTCTGAAAGTAGGTCTGAAGTTGCCTGAGGAGCGGGATGAAAGTAATACATTTCATCCCTACGAAGAATTGCTTTCAACTGACAGCTGTCAAATTATTTAAAAATTGTACAGTATAAAAAGGTTTTACTCCCTAATATTACATTTTCTGGGTGTCTGATTAGGATGTGTCAAATACTAGTTTTATATTGTAAATGAAGGTAGTAAAATATAATCAGTCTATGCATGGTGCTCAGCTGTTTCAATTATGCTCCCCATATAAAAATAATAATGCCAACTATTTTACAATATGAAAATAATATATAAAGAAAACCTACGAAAAAAATCTCGAAAATATAGATAATAATTGCATGCAAAACAACAGACTTGAATAAGCGGGGATTGAAAAAAAATCCTTATATTTTTTGAGTTAGGGTACTCTTCAAAGACAGGGCAACACCGATTTTAGCCTTGATTTTCAGTCGGTTCAGAAAAAAGAAAAAGGGAAGTCATTAGGGCTTCAATTTGTGAAAAGAGCTTTAGGTAGTAAATACGGCAAGTGTTCGTTCTTTCTTCGAAATGTGAATTTATATTTAAATATGAAAGTTTGATCTTTTCCTCCTCTTTAGACGTATTCCTCATTACTAAGGGTAGCGACTCCCCCGAAGAATGTATTCAATGGGGAGTTGTCTTGTATAAGTACGTAAGTAAGTTGCGTCTTGTATAAATACATTGCTCTTTCCACGAAAGACACAT
Source organism: Mellilla xanthometata (assembly GCA_035578125.1). Classification (NCBI taxonomy): domain Eukaryota; kingdom Metazoa; phylum Arthropoda; class Insecta; order Lepidoptera; family Geometridae; genus Mellilla; species Mellilla xanthometata. The sequence goes on from JAPUBQ010000001.1 coordinate 9,312,331, forward strand.
ATTTGGGATTTTGTGGTCCTCAAACATGTAGGTTTCTTCATGATGTTTTCATATGAAAGTTTAAATTCTTTGGAAGTTTCTAGAGAAGTAAATAGATGTATTTCATTTCCGTAGTAATATTTTTTTTACTAAACGTCTTAGAAAATAAATGTTTTAAAAGTTAACGTGACAAAGGGTTTCATATTATATTATACAAAATTAGTAAGTTAAATTAGTAAACAGTTAATCAAATATCCCGCCCCTGCTCGCCCCTAGTGCAAAACTTTTCATTACGCTCACTGACCAACCTCTACACCAAGAATAACCCGCTCCATATGAGTTAGCAAATAAAGCGAGTAAATAAGTACATTCTGGTCGACTCTGGAAGGAAAAATCACTTTCCTTGCGTTAAATAAAGTTAATGTTTTGCCGGCTTAGATTTGCTGCAACACATTTGGCGGTGGTTCAAACTATTAGATGCCACGCGGAAATGAGAAAGCGCTATGCAACCATATGACCGTGTCTCGCTTTGACGGGGGATAAAATTATTCAAATAGCTGCCATGTTACGGCTGCTGAGTAGGTTCACTTTTTTTTTGGCACACCGCCAAATGACTTGCCTCAGGGTCAGAGTGCTCCTGTAAATGAGATTTTACCAAATGGGCTGTACAAACACAGTCCTGTTAATAAATGTCACAAAGTTAGATGTAAGTCGTACTTTGCTTATTTTCAGCGTCGACTTAGCAAATACATAAATCAACGAATTTAAGCTTTCGTAAGTCTTTGCACTCTTGAGAATGGAAAAAATGTATTAGTGTTTTTTATTATACATTATATTTTTATTCTTATAATTCACACACGGCTGGTTCATACACGGTTTGTACACACGAACTCTCGAACACACGAATACACTAACACGAAAACACTAAGTCAAACACACGCGGAAGTGCGCACTAAACCGATACGCCGTAAACTCAGTCAGCCCCTAACACACAGCCTTATGTCGCATTCCAATAGAGTAGAGTAACTGTACCCAGAGTATTTACGCTTAATAGGCTTGCGCTTGACCACAACTCACCTGATGTGAAGTGATATTGCAATCTAAGATGAAGAGCGCTTGCCTAGAAGAAACCAGTTCACTCTCGCCTTGAAGACAGTAAGGTTATAGTTCAGCGGGAACAGGGACAGTAGTTAGTAGGACATTGTTTTGGAGCGCAGTATGGTATTACGTATCCTCTTATGTGATTTGACACCCATGATACCGCGCTCCGTTGCCCTTTGGCAAACCACGCGGTTGACTCGTTGCTTCTTATATATAGTGTTCCTAAAATAATTGTCAGACTACATGTGACATGATGACGTTTTGTCATTTTTTTTCATAAACATATTAGAATTAATTTCACACACGGCTGGTTAACCCCATACTGAACCATTTCTAGTTTGTGTTATGGTGGCTAACACAACTGATATACTACATATACATACATATATATTTTATATAGATACATATTTAACACCCAGACACAAAGCTGACAAATTTAGTTAAGCACAAAGATGTTGACCCGGGAATCGAACCCAGAACCTTCTGATTGGCAGTCCGGCATGGTAATCATTACGCCAACAAGGTCGTAATTTATTCATAGTAGTGAAATGAAGTTTACAAGTCTTTATATCCGCCGGTATCGAGACCGGTATATATAAGCGTTTATGGTGAGACGATGTCTATGTTTTTTTTACTCTTAACAGTTAGGCATTGGACTAGCAGGGCGCGTAACCCACTCGAGTTTGCGATACTCCAGTATAAGGTGAAGCATGCCTTGTCTAGAATAACTGGCTTTCAAGGACACTGTCTGAACACACAGGTACTTGGCAGCGGATTATCCAACTAGAAGCGAAGAAGAAAATACCTTACTGCCATGGTATGGTTGTCTCATGACGTTTTAACTTAACTTTACCTATACATACCATACAAACAACCTACCATACAACCATAGCTAGAGATCTCGGTAAAGGTAAGACAAAGGTTGAGAGCCAGTTATTCCAGACTAAGCATACTCCACCTTAGGCCAGACTATCGCTAACTCGTTTATTTAATAATTACTATGAAATTATAATTAAAATGTAATATGCAATAAATAATAATGTAAGGTCATGCCAACTTTCCTATCAATACAGTTACAAGTTAATAATGCAGGTGTGTTACATTTATTTTGAAATTATAATTTTTATAATAATAATTAATGTCAAGCAAATTATGTAGTCACATGTTTCGTACCCAATAATTATAGACTATAATAAATGTTACAACTATTGATCAAACCAGTCGCATAAAAATACATCATTTTAGTTACGTAAAATTGGTGCAGAATGTACACTAAGTACATTAAAGCTTGTTACCCACAGAAGCTTGATAACTTGTGTACATGCTAAGCTAAAAAAATAAGCTAATCTTTACTAATATTATAAAGAGCAAAAGTTTGATTTTTTGCGACTTTCACAACTTTTTGAATCGTTATATATCAAAAACGGTGGCTCGTAGCTCGTATTAAAATAAATTCGAAAACTGAATTAGTAATAAATAATACAAATTTCACAAAATGTCAAGAGTAAAGTCAGAATCGCATGCAACTTGTCAAAAAGTAGGTATATCAAAACCTGGGTAGTGGTCAAGGAATGCGTTGAAACCACCGATGGCGCGACAAATGCGCGATAAAAGCTTATAATTGAGAACAGAGCCTAGCTCTATAAAGCAGGGCTACAAAGCATTGAACATAGACGCAAGGTTGCCAGTCTGTCTGTATTTTATCGAATACATTTTGGAGAGTGTGCAATGGAGCTGCACCTTTCGACCTTCATTGTGAGAACTGCGAAGCTTTGGAACTCTCTTTCTGAGTCTCTTTTTCCCTGGAAGTACAATAGAAGAACCATGAAGACCCCCACTTCAAATCTAGAGTAAATAGGTTCCTTCTAGGCAAGCGTGTTACATCTTAGACCACAGTTAAACTTAACATCAGGCAAGCTGCGGTCAAACGTAAGCCCTTTTATCATTAAAAAAAAAAGCTCCAGAATCCTAAACAAACATCAAACTGCGTATCCAAAATGAGCTCTCGTGCGACCCAAATCCACCTTGGTGAAACATATTTCACAGTCAAGTATCAACTCGACAGAGTCTCGGTGTTCTCTACATTATTATTGACTTGGAAAGTGACACTCCACAGATCAAGGCGACCGGAGGGTGCGAGGACTTCAACAGATTGCCTCCTTCAGTAGAGAGTGGAATTTGATGGCAGAGAATGTGTGAGCAATGTTTCTACTTGCTCATAACTAGGCAACGGGCGGCCGGCGTTTGCATGGACTACTAAGCAGCGTAGCGTTTTAGTGCAGCGTTTTACAAGAAATACAAATAAATACAAATAAAAAATATTTTTATTGCGCCTACAAATATTTTTTTTCACAATAAATAAATGGGCTTACGCTTGATCACAATCCTGATGGCAAGCAACATTAAGATCTAAGGTGGAGCGCGCTTACCCAGAAAAAACCGGTAACAGAAAAACCGGTTCAGTCTCGCTTTGAAAACCGCCAGATAGCCAGATTTGTAGCTCACAGGGAACAGGGAGCTTGGCAAAAAATTACACACCTTCGTGGTTCGCACTATGAAGGTGGATGCAAACCGCTTAGTACGCGCCTTTAGAACCTCCACGGTATTTAATACAAACATTCAATAAAAATATAATATACGCTTCTAATTGAAATTTATTCAAAAACTATTAAGTTTTACATATTGAAGTGTACTTGGCGTTAATTTACTTACTTACTAACTAAGATTATATTTCTTTTCGGATTATTATATCTGAAAAACATAGTGTTTAATGGAATTTAACTATTTCAACTATATTATATTGTTGAACTATTTTGCTTTATGAGTTTCAGAAATACAAGTACATGTATTTAAATAGTAGGCCAATATTTTAATGAATCTCATACTATCCCTTAATTTTATATTTATTCATTTATATTTCAACGGAGTTCTAATAAAATATTCCCCTGGTACCATAATTAACCCTAGTACTAATTTTATGTTGCTTGCTCGGACTTGATGTTTATTTCGATAAAAATCATTTTCTTTTTTTATTTTGTTGTTTATTGCTCTGGGAAAACTTTACAAAAATATTAATTTTAAATGGCATAACGAATTAATTTTAATGGCATACTAAGAAACAGAAAACTTCCTTAATATCACAAATTAAATCTTTTGGAATCTAAGCTTCCCCTAACACTTTAATTTTTCGGCCAAAATCACTTTATAATTATATTATTATTATTATTATTTTTTGCTTTGATACATACATTGATACATTGTTTTATAATGTTGCCGTTCATCTAATTATTCTTGTTATCCGCACCTCAAATTATATCTTCAGTTAACGATGTCTGTCGTGAGCGTCTACGATACAGGTCTCGAACCTAGTGTAGGGCTCACTAGCACACTTACTGAACCTTCAATAAAGTCACTTGTATTTCGCATGTATTACTATTTTACTCGTAGGTAACACTGGCACACCCTGCCATAATTATTCAGGGCTTGCATGGTTAGATACTTAAGTATATTTTAATATAACGTTAGCTTAACTTTTCATAAAATAAGTAATATTAGGTTCTGTTAAACCCTTTGTTAATAAATAGATTTGTATTTGTATTTGTGAATTTTAACTTTTTTATCTACATGATATTTTATATCTATGTGTAACAGGCCCTCGAGCACCCAAGCCGCCGAAGCGAAGGCCGATCTGACAGATTTTACGTGACAAAAGAGTTTTCCAGTTTGGTTTGTGAGGGCTGTTAGGGCTGTTAGCTGTAACAGATAATAAATATATAGCGACATGCCGCGGGCGGAACATTGTCATAACTGAAATAGATAGATAGCATAAGTATAAGCAGCCCACTATACGTTCCCACTGCTGGGACTCGGGGCCTTCTCTCACTAGGAGAGAGATATAGGCCACCGCGCTGGCCAAGTGCGGGTTGGCGGATGACACACGTCTTCGGATATTGTGGTCCTCAAACATGCTGGTTACCTCACGATGTTTTCCTTCATCGTAAAGCGAGTGCAAATCCACGCATTACTTGAAAAACAAGTCATTGGTGTAGGGCTGGGACCGAACCAGGGGCCGTCTGATTGAAAAGCAGACGTTATTACCACCGAGTCACACTCGTTAAAAAGATAGATGGAGATTTTCTTTAGTACAACACAGATAAAGGACAGTACAAAAACAGAAAAGCAAAATACTTATGGCGAATTGCTACAAATAAAGGATTCAGTAAAGAAAATGCGAAATTATATCATTTTTCTATTTACTTTTCCTATCTGTCTTGATTCTGCTATATTTTACTTGACCACTACGACTTTTGTTATGTATTTTTAGTGAAACAATGTGAAATAGATTTTTATTGTAGTTTTTTAACAAAGTTTTTTATCCTGTTGGAACTTCTAACTTCTTCTTTGCGCTTGTACGTTGTTTAATGACCACGGATAGCCGAAAATAAATAAGAACAACATTTTTGGGGGTTGTAAAAGGTACTCGTATTTATTCTTTATTTCTTTCAAATAATTTCTGAAATATTTTATAAATAAACAAAAATCATTTATGTCCAGATGTTTTATGATTTAGCTTCGAAATGCTAAGAAAATGGACTTTTCATGACAATATACTTAATTATTTGGCACAACTTGTTATATCCTCGGATTAATGCCTGATTAGGGAAGCTTTACGTAACTTTAACGGATGCTTAGGGACTTTGAGGAAACGTGCCTCAAACCAAACCTTAGCGGATTTGGTTAAACTTTAGAAACTTGACTCCCACAACTGACGTTAAAGTTTTTTATGCGACCAAACAAAAAAACACAATCTTTTAATCTACATATTTGAATTTTATTCCTATAAAAAATCAAAACAATTGATAGCCTATTGACTCAGACGTTATTTTGCGGAAATCCATTGTAAATAGAAGACAATATAAAATATTTAGTGTATTTCCGCCGTGATCATAGATTTCAATCTAGCTATGATATTTCAATAAAATAAATCATAGGTAATGGAATAATAGATACATACGAGGGTGAATCAAAAAATTCTTGGAATCAATATTAAAAAATGCAAAGATTTAAATAATAATATTTTATTTTTCTACATAATCTCCCTGCAATGCAATGCATTTAGAATAACGCGTTTCTAACTTCCTTATTCCTTGCGAAAAAAAATATTTTCTTGACTCTCGAAAAAGTCCTCTGCGGCAGCTATAACCGCGTCATTATCGTGAAATTTTGTTCCACGAATTTCCTCTTTTAATTTTGGAAATGAGTGAAAATAACTTGGGGCTAAATCCGGAGAATATGGTGGGTGGTCAAGGAGATTGAAGCCAGCACAGCGGATTGCGTTGAGCGCAACTTCCGATCAATGAGCAGGAGCGTTATCTTGAAGGAACAACACGCCCAACGACAGTTTTCCACGACGTTTTTCTTTAATCGCTTCACGCACTTTCGGGATTAAATTTGCATAATAGGGTCCAGTAATCGTCTGGCCTTTTGGTATGTAATCAATAAAAAGGATTCCTTCACTATCCCAGAACACAGAGGCCATAACTTTGCCAGCGGTAGGAGCAACTCGAAATTTCTTAATGGATGGAGAGGATGGTCGTTTCCAAGACATGCTTTGTCTTTAAGTTTCAGGATTAAAATGGATTGGACCCACGTTTTATCCATGGTGACAAGACGATGGCAAAAATTATCCGAATCACGCTGGAACATTTCGAGATTACGCTTGGAAATATCCAAATGTCGCTTTTTGTTTTCGTCGGTTAACATTCGTGGCACCCATCTTGCAGATACTTTTTTGAACCCCAGTGAATCAATTAAAATTGGTTGAACGCTACCAAAAGATATTTTTAGGATCTCAGCTTTATGTTTTATAGTCATTCTTCTGTCTTTCAAAAGAATTTTCAACCTTTTTGACATTTTCTTCTGTAACGGAGGTTGAAGGCCGCCCAGAACGCGGGTCATCTTTACAGCTTGATCTACCTCTTTTAAATTCAGCCACCCAGTACGCAACCGTAGAATAGAGTACAGCATCACCCCCTAATGTCTGCTGAATGTCCAAAAAAATTTCCTTCGTAGACATTTTTTTCAAACTGAGATATTTTATCACCGCACGTAACTCACTTTTATCCATAATTTTAACTTTTTAGCAACTCGTTGCACAAAAAAATTTATTACATGCGAACGAACTGATAAAAACAAGTGACAGTCTGCATAAATATAGTGTGATATACACTCTTTAATTTGAATATCGAACTTGATCCAAAAAGGTTTCAAATATATGCACTTCTAAGAACTTTTTGATTCACCCTCGTACATCATTTTATGAACGTATATTTTAGCGCCAAGAAAAATAAAGTGTGAATTGAAATTAAAGAACTGTTACTCAAGTAAGTTTTATTTTTATTTAAATTGACAAGAGGCCTCACACAGTCTTTGTTCAAGGAAATAATCCAAATTAAGTGTACAACCTGTTTACTCGCTTTTTCTTCTAGAAAACATTCTAAAATAATGGCGTCGCGTACTGTATTAATCTGGAATAAAAAGAAGCTTATGTATTTATCCAAGACTAGCAGTTCGTCCCGGCTTCGCAGGGCTTGTGTTACACTTTTGGATTATCAGTAAAGATTTCTAATAGTTTTGGAAACAAAATAGTCCACGCTAGTCGGGAATAGTGTAGCTTCCCAACAAAGAAAGAATTTTAAAAATCGGTCCAGTAGTTTCGGTACCTATTAGCGTCAAACAAACAAACAATCCAACTTATCTTCTCTATAAAAGACTAGCAGCCAGTCCCGGCTTTGCACGGGCTATAAAATAATCCGAGTTGTAAAGAGAAACAAAATAGGTAAAGCCTATAGTTTCGTTGCCTATTAGCGTCAAGCAAACAAACAATCAAACTTTTCCTCTTTAATAGTAGAATATTAGTATAGGTGTATAGATATAAGTAAGGTCCATACCTTGTTTTATTTAAATCTACAGCTCCAGCTATGCGGTTTACCTACACTCTAACACTTCATTCTCGAAAATTTTCGCTTTTGTAATACAAGTTGGATGTAGCCTACTTGAACCTCAACCTCACTTGTTATGTTTGCCGCATAGACAATGAAAATAACTAGATAGGACAAACTACGTAAACAAACATCGTTACGTTCTTATTTCTCTGGGACAACAAAGGGAGGCCCATTTGATCTATTCACGTCTTCCCACCGAGGCTAAATGGAATCAGTTTATTCCTGGAACAGACATCTCTGCATTTTTTTTTATTCGTATGTTCGTCAGGTTTTTTTTATTTGTGTATGCATATATATTGCTATTATTAACGTGAATGTTGGAGGTGTTGGTAAATAAATATGACTGAGATATTTGAGGGGTAAGTATAAAAAAGAAAGTCAGAAGCGTTGATAAATGAAGAAGCGTTGACTGAAAAGGCCATATAATTATGTTTTTACTGCATTTTGGGCGCGTTGTGGTCAAAACAAAATTTGATTCTTGTTTAGATAGGTACATATTTGGACGCCTTTTATTGACGCCGTTTGCCATGTTGGATGGCAATTTTTAGTTTCTGGCCGAAATAAAAGCCAGCATTCTGGACACCCGAAACCTCTAGCAGCTGCTTGGAAGAAAGAGAAACAAAATTTAGCCTTTTATTATGTTTCTCCTTGCAATTTAGTTAATCAGGGCTTATGTAGCTTCCCAACCGTGGAAAAATTTTTCAAATAGGTCCAGTAGTTTCGAAGCCTATTTGCGTCAGACAAACAAACACAAGACAAAACATATAATTTAAAATCATAATATGTATTTTGTCTTGTGTTTGAATTTTTTTTTATTTTCTTACTTTAAATTATAATATGTATAAAATATATTTTTATTTGTACAAGCGCCCACGACATTGTATTAGCCAACAGCAAAAGGCGTATGATATTTTTTTGCATTAAAGTTTCTTTTATACGAGTACACACACACTTATACACACACTCTTACTTACACACTTGGCTCTCTGACTACAGAAACCAGCCAAAGACCAAGAAATAAATAAATAAAATAAATAAATACTAGGACACATTTCACACACGGCTGGTTAACCCCATACCATTTCTAGTTCGTGTTATGGTAGCTAACACAGCTGATATACTACATATACATACATTCATATTTTATATAGATACATATTTAACACCCAGATCCACAGCCAACAAATTTAGTTAAGCACAAAGATGTTGGCCGGGCCGGGAATCGAACCCGGAACCTTCTGATTGACAGGCATGGTAACCTTTACGCCAACGAGGTCGTCAAAAATAAAGTAACCATACTTACATAAAACTCTTTTTATAGTTTTTAGTTGCCGTATCCAGTGAGGTTCTACATATGTATACGTATATATCCTTATTTATAGCACGTCTATTGTAACTGAACTGTCCGGTAGTCGTAGGCATAAAAACTTTTAACCGAAATATTAATTTGCGGTTGTTTACTTCAGTGTCTGTGATTCGGAAATTATTTTCTGTTTAAATTAACATTTCAGTCATAAGCTATATGAAGCGTGTATTCTTTAGCATTCCGAATGAAATGGACATAGGAATTTAGACAGGATTTAGCTAACTATAAGAATAATAACTAATATTTGAATAAAATGTATATTAAGTTTAGTAATTTTGACAGTCCTTTCACAGCCATTCGACATTAATAACGTAGCATTTACCAAATCATTTTTGGAAAATGTTAATTAACAATTAACATGATCTAGGCTGTTATGTAAACTCTTTATGAAAACTTGAAGTTATTAGATAACAAAATACTGAACAATAACCACCATGAATAGAGTTACATTAACCAGATGGTTAACTTTCATCATCATTAACTCTGTTTTGTTTGATATTTTGTATATATTTTTAAGGTAACCAAAAAGTTACAATAATACAAAAACGTATTTTGCCATGGTTAATTAGGACGGTGAAAAAAGGGTTCTTTTCTTACACGGATAAACATAGCGCTGTGTTACGCCACATTTTGGCATAGATTGAAACTTTGGCGCAAGATTGGCTGCATAGGCTTCTACAAAAAATTATGGAGACCACGCAGTTGGTTTCATATACATATATATTTTGTCACTGCATGAAAGACAGTCCAAGTAAGCGTCTTTTGTATACTCGTATCTGCTGATACTCTCTGAGGAAGGAATTCTATTGACGCGTAACATCTTTTTATTGAACTGTTAGTTCGTTATATAACTTTGAAAAGGCTACCCTTCTAAAACTGCCCCAAAATAAGCTTGGGTTAAGTTGGGAAAGCAAGTAGATCTTTAAATAAAATATGAGCTTGTTAGGCGAAGGGTTCGAATCGTAACTACATTTTGTTAGCAGTTTTTGGAACGGCTGTAAATATTTTATTTTATTAGTGGACATAAAAATGAATTATCAGCCATTAAATTTATAAAGATCTCAAGTAGTTTTCGGAAATATAAATTGAAGCTCTTTTAGATTTATTTTTGATATGTGAAAAATGTACTTAAATAATTAAATGATTATCAACTTACGTATTATTAAAGTCTTGAGTGATCTAAATGCCAATAGTTTTTTTAAATAATTTTTTATTATATTAAAATGTCAGATTACAATATTATAATGTCAAATACAAATAACTTAACAAACAAAAAAATAACCCGCCCCTAATAGTTCCCGGTGCAAAGGTGCCCATCAGACTTGCAGCGTTCCCGCGCTGAATGGCAATCGCTATCCTTTGCACCAGGAAATATCCGGAGCGAGAGTCACCGGTCGTTTTGTTAAGCCTTTGCCCAATTTCTTTGAGCAAAGCCCTAGCATCCTTGCCCCAACAGCCCAGGGGTCTCCACGGCAATAGGCACAAAGTGATAAAGCGGCTCCAGGGCAGCATACTTAAGCCTCTTCTTCACACAGCCATTTTAATAAATCGTATATTTTTGCTTTAAATTAAAATTTATTGAATTAACTTTGCTTTGAAACACAAACATTTCTGTTTTATGTCTACAAAAACAAAAACCTAAAACATTTCATAAATTTAATTGTGAAAGTTTGTGGTGCACTCTCGCAATTTCGCCAAACTAAATTCAGAGTTTAGCATAAAAGTAATAAATAATACACAAATAAGCACTTAAATTTCTGCAAGCTTTCAGAAAGGTTCTTAAAACACAATATTTGATAAGTTTTGATGAAATTGAAAACATCTATACTTGATTAACGTTTCTATATTTATATTTTAGTATTAATAAAATACTGAAAGAGTTAAGCTCGACGGGAGAGTGCTGTACTGCAGTTCACGACACTCAAGTTCAAATTAAGTTTACTAGTTTATTAGTCTAGTATTTAGTGTTTTATTTTTAAAGCTATGTTTGAAAGTTACACCCGGTTTTTTTACATTTAATGGGCTTGCGCTTGATTGCAATACACCTACCTGATAGTAAGCGATATTGTGATCTAAGGTAGAGCGCGCTTGCCCAGAACTCGAGCACGCTTGTGGTCTAAGTACAAACGCACAGGTTCGTGTATTGCTAACTTCCTTTGAGGGCGCGGATTTTCACTTTGACCCACAATTATAGTATAACTAGCTGACCCGGCAAACGTTGTTGTGCCTCACTTAGGGGTATGAAAAATAAATAGTGTAGCATATATGACACATTTGTAGATTTACCATAGCAGCGCCATCTATTGATTACTTACTCAACCCAGTCGAAAGGTATCGACATCTGTTAGAATCATTTGGAGTTAACAGATAATTGTGACTGTCAAATAATAACACGCAATAATTAGCAGTAAATTAAAATTGCGACTATAATTTGAGATTTAAACTATCCTATCTCTCAAGTTGGATCAAACTGCACATGGTGTGCGAATTTTATTATAATCGGTTAAGTGGTTTAGGAGTCCATTGAAGACAAACATTGTGACACGAGATTTATATATATTAAGATTTAGTTATTTTATTACTACATCTACCTTACAAGATTCACAGTACAATTCTGATCTGTCAAAATGTTATAAACGTCCAAAGAGTGTATACAAAATAAAGTCTAGTCATTATTATCTACTAGCTGTGCCCCGCGGTGTTATCCGTTAATCTGGGTCAAAAGTAAGTTATTTCGGGATAAAAAGTAGCTTATGTGTTAATCCAAGATCCAACTTATCTTAATTAATAATATCAGCTATGCTGACGATATGGTCCTCCTAGGCCCCTCGATAAGTGCAGTCCGAAAGCTCCTCGAAGTCTGCGAAGCCTATGCTGCGGGCCATGGGCTCAGGTACAATACCAGAAAAAGTGAACTTTTGGTCTTTCAGTCAAGAGGCTTCCGGTTAACCAACGTACCTCAGCTGTTATTAAACGGTTTGCCATTGAGAAGAGTATCACGGTTTAAGTACCTGGGCCACTGGCTCACGGAGGATCTCGCGGATGTTGAGGACATTGAGAGGGAGCGTAGGGCGTTGGCAGTCAGGAGCAATATGTTGGCTCGCAGATTTGCACGTTGTACGGACGCAGTAAAGACATCGCTATTCCGAGCATACTGCCAATCGTTCTACACTTGCAGTCTGTGGGTCAACTATACGCTCCGGGCAATCAACGCCCTACGTGTGCAGTACAACAACGCGTTCAGGGTGTTGTTGGGGCTGCCTTGGCGCTGCAGTGCATCGGGGATGTTTGCGGATGGACAGGTGGATGGCTTCCATGCCATACTCCGCAAGCGGGCCGCCTCGCTGCTCAGCCGCCTCCGGGGCAGCACTAACACCATCCTGCGCGTTGTTGCTGCTAGGATTGATTGTCCGTTCCTAATGCATGCTGTGAGGCTACATGTGATAAAATAAAATAAGGTTGTTTATTAAGTTTTATTTATTAATTCATTCTGATATTCAATTATTTAATTTCATTTATTTAACTTTTCATCAATTAATTAATCTAAATAATTTTGTTTTCAATATTTGCTAATTAGTAATAATTATTTTATTTTATGACTTGTAATATTTGTTTGTTTGTCTGTGATTATTTTGATTGTGATTATGTTTTTATTATTATTTTGTATTGTATGGACCCTGTCTGAAATAAATGATAATTTAATTTAATTTTAATTTTAATAGTAATTCTCATCAAAATCGATGCATCCGTTGGAGCGTGAAGGCGTAACATAGATTTTGAATTCATTTACGTATTCCACGGAAACCACAATAGTTCTTGGTATAAAAAGTAGCCTATGTGTTAATCCAAGAGCTAACCTATCTTCACACCAAATTTCATCAAGATCGGTTCAGCTGTTTGAGCGTGAAGAAGTAACAAACATACACACTTACACACAAACTTTCGCGTTTATAATATTAGTAGGATGGCATCCTTATGTATATGTTATTGTTATTTTTATATTTGAGGTTTAAATGAATTAAATAAAAGTAATTATAACGAAACATTAAAATTTCTGTTTTATTTATTATAGTATATAAAAATATCTACGTCTATTTTAAATTTCAATAGGCATGAGTATCAATAGAAATTAACTAAGTCAAATGTATAGATAGACTAGCTGACCCGGCAAACGTTGTTTTGCCTTAAAAATATATAGTAGAAGATTCTCAGACCTACTGAATACGCATATGAAATTTGGTAAAAATCGGTCAAGCCGTTTTGGAGGAGTACGGTAACTTACATTGTGTCATGGAAATTTTATAATTCTTTATTGGACACATAAATAAAAAAGGCACAGTAAAAGACAATTAACTTAAAATTAGTGTACCACAATTGGCGGCCTTATCGCTTAAAGCGATCTCTTCCAGGCAACCTTTGGATGGAAAGGAATTTATAAACGACTAAAGAAGGACGTAGTGTACAATAAAGAATAATAAAAACATACATATAATATTAATAATCTTATCTTAATTTATATAATCTCGTGTCACAATGTTTGTCCTCAATGGACTCCTAAACCACTTAACCGATTATAATAAAATTCGCACACCATGTGCAGTTCGATCCAACTTGAGAGATAGGATAGTTTAAATCTCAAATTATAGTCGCAATTTTAATTTATTGCTAATATAATTTGTTATAATTAACTGTAAGTAACCTATCTATATAGTAATTGAATTATCAATGAAGTAATTTGTAAAAATGAAGTATCTTTTTGTACGTGTTACTCCTAACCAAAAAGAAACCTGGCAATAACTAACTAAGGTTAGTTATTGCCAGGCTACTTTAAGTAATATAGGCCTAAGGGCCTATATTACTTAAAGTAGGCGACCATACGTTTTTATCAAATCGCTAGTGCCTTGAAAATTCGCAAAACGGACACAACCGTCAACGACGTCTGCCCTCATGCGTCTGCCCGCGTTCGGGTCGCGCACTCAGCGATGAGCCACTTCTTCCCCACCGCACCTACCCCCGCTCCGTTCGCCTGGCGCCGCTGCATTTTAAATCTGTGATATCTTCGAAAATATTTATTTAATTTACATGCTGTAAAAAGCCATATTGATCTTTATAAAATGCACAATGTATTTAAGATACTTAATTGGATAAGGATTAATACTGTATTGCTTAAAATCGCTTCGTAAATAAGCCATTATTTCTCGTACAAAGTAAAGGATAAAAAATGGATATTGTGGGTTATTCCTAAGAGATAAACATATACCATCACGGACTTTTTTGTAGACCTTTTTAAGTTGTACAATACTGTAGTAAATTGTTTTGATCTATCTTGTAGGATTCAGTCAGCGTTTGCAATGTAAGCGCAAAAAATGTGTTTTTTTTTACGACCTCACATTAAAAACCTAAAAAATTGTAGCCTATGTGTTATTCTGATGTATAAGCTATAGCCTATGTGTTATTCTGATGTATAAGCTATATTGTGGTAAAGTTTCATTCAAATCCAATCAGTAGTTTTTACGTGAAAGAGTAACAAACATACATCCATACATCCACACATCCATACATCCATACATACAAACTTTCGCCTTTATAATATTAGTAGGATGTTTACGGTGTCATAATTTTAGTGATTAGGTAGGTTTATCACAGCGCTTCATTTTAGCAGTAATCTATAAAGGAGCAACATACCTACTCCAGTAGACATAATATCTTTATTTGACACGGTAAATAAATAAAAATCAACAAAATTTTATGGAATCTAAAGGCAAATATGTAGATATTTTATAAAGCGTCACAGTCCAACACCAGATGGATTGTAAGCAAACAAACTAAGTTTATTCTAGGCATGTTGTCTGAAGACCAACTTACCGTATGTTGACTTCGTTAATTACTTGAATGGGCTATCAGAGGAAGTTTTATGCAGGGATGTACTCGTATTCAGTATTGACGGTTTTTTTCATTGTTTATATTATTCTCATTTATTTAACTAATGTTAAGAAATAAAAAAGTGTATGTTACTTAGTTTAAGCTTCGTGTGATTTTGCCTATAATACGTATTTCTAAATGAATGAGACAAATTAAAATATATTAAGACTTAAATATATATTTATACATATTTGACTGACCTTACTTTTGGTTTAGGAATAACTGGCTCTTAAATAGGCAAAACGGAACATACAGTTAAGTGATTTGCGACAGATTTTCAACTTAGGTGAGCGTATACCAACATACTTTAGATTCATCACGATGTTTTCCGTTACTGAAAACTGACGTTCATTGGTAGGATTGAATCCACGTCCTGCAGGACGAAAGGTGACCACGCCCGACTAAGCTGTCATTGCTTCAATACATCACGCACGAGTTATAATTCAAACGTAAAACTCAGCATGATTTAATTTAGAGTATCTTTTATTCGGCAATGTCTCTGGGGGCGCAGCCTGGATTTTTATTAGGTTGTTGATGGGGCTGAAGCGGAATATGCACAACAGGGATGTGTGGAATAAAAAAATATGAATATGTCACATACGAGTACAGTCTGGGCTACAACACCTTATGAAAACAATGGTGATTAAAAAAGTTACGCGACAAAATTTTAAGAATGACTACTCACTAAACGGGCCCCCTAAAAATCCAGAAGGTTAGGGTCGGTGTAGTTGGCTTATGGTGTAGAGAGATTTCAATAATGGTGTCAAGAGATTCCATTTAAATTAGGCCCGGGAAGAGAGACAGTTCTCTGACTCTGTGAAGTGACTGAAGTTACTCAAAGCAAACGCTATGAGAGCTTCCTTGTTTTTTCAAAGAACCCGAAGCCCTCATCAATCAGGCACCGAAGCAGAGCATCGAGGGGGTTTAGTGATGAGCGCCTTTGCATCAGTGCATTTTATTGAAGATTTATATCCCTTGTACAAAAGAGTGTTGAGAAGTGTGTTTAATCTAACCGTCACCATCGTCGGCGTTATGCTTAACACTTCTTGATCCACTACCTTGGAGATTAGATTCTCAGTTAATGCGTCTTCCAATTAGGACAACCTCACTTCATCTATTTTTCAGGGGCTGTTTTTAATTTTCTGTAAATATATTAATTGTAATTATTAAACATGTTACTGATAATGTCAATATTAATCCATCGACAGAACCAATGACCCAAGAGTTGGTGCTTGCCTCGGCCAACGTTTCTGTTTGGCGATCCAGCGAGGTAATGCCGCCAGCATATTAGGCACCTTACCCGCGGACACTGACTTAGGTATAGTTCATTATTTATAATTTAGTTTTTGACGTGACAACGTCTTAAATTAGGTTGCGGCTGGGAGTCACTTATGAAAAAGTGTAACGCCCGGTAACGTTACGATGAGTCACCGAACGAGAGAGAGGCCCGCCGAATGCCTTGCGTCTCTCTCCCACTCAACTATGATCGGTCTGCCGCGCGCGCAGCACGCGGCAGACGTTGTCACGTAAAATCTTCGCCCGTAAAACCGACTTTACAGGCAACCATTTTTTTAATGTTTAATTATTGCGTAGTTTTAATCTTGTTATGTATTTGAAAAAATATGTACGAGAACGAATAAAATAATTTCTACCAAATATAAAAATATATTACATATATTCGATTCCTTTATCTTAACCCTGATTACGTACCCAGTTTTATCAGCAACGTCCAAGTTAGAAGTCTCAATAGATGGCGCTAAGTGGCTAGTTAGAGTTGGGGCAACCCACGGCAGCTTTCGATGTTGCTAGAACTAATATTAATTCGCTAATATTATAAACGGAAACATTTGTGCCTGTCTATGTTTGTGTTTGTTATTCCTTGTTTTATCGCCTACACTGATTTCGATGAGTTTAGATCCTGGATTGACACAGACATATAGTATGTACATAATAGGTAGATAGATGAATCATGAAAAATATTTATATTTTTTTTTCATTTTTTTTACGTTACCTTAAAACTGTGAATTCAAGATTTGCCCATATTATTGTGTTAAATGTTTTAGCTTATTGATACAATCTACACATCTTCATACAAAATTACCTATTGAAATTACTTACTAATATTTAGAATATTTTGTGGTATCTAATTGTAGGCAGAACTTTCGTCATTTCTTTAAAACTCATCAGCGCTATTTTTCTGCTAAAAAAAGTTGGTCATGCACATATTAACACAATTTCAACCACATTTAATCAGTTTAACTAGCTCGTGCCCGTGGCTCCTCCTACGCAATATCTATTTCCTTAGATACTGCAAGTGCATTATCAGACACTTGACTCAATTACTTGGTTAATAACCGGCAAATGCCCTGGGGATGCCCTGCTACGGAATATGGAGCAAACATACACATACTAATGTTCTATTTATGATTTCCGCGTAGAAAACGGTCACACTTTAATTATTATTTAAAGTTGGAATGAGTCCAACCGTTACGATGCTTTCCGATCACCATCATCAGGGGCGAAAAAAGGCCTTACATGAACAATGTTCTATTTATGAGTTTGCTAGATTTAGCTTAAGTAGGGAGAATACTTATTATTCTTTTTACTTATTATATATATCTTTATACTTATTTTTCCACCCCCGGTGTGAAAGGTGTATTATACGGAAGAGTTCTTCACGGGAATCAAACATATTATGTATTGTGAAAATCGATCCGAGATAGCCCCCGCTACAAAACGGTGGATAAGATTTTTTGCTTTGATATCAAATGAAAACGTTTCATTGAGGAACTTCAAACTTCGAATCCAAGATAGCTGTGTTCTTAACATTTTTGATACTTTGACGACCTCGTTGGCGTAATGGTTACCATGCCGGACTGCCAACCACAGGATCTGGCATGGCCATCATCATTTTAGTGATGAACTAAATGTCTGGGTGTTAAATATGTATCGTTATAAAGTATTTATGTATGTATAAAGTAGTATATCACTGGTTTTAGCAACCATTACTTAAACTAGAAATGGTTTAGTTTGGGGCTAACCTGCCATGTGTGAAATGTGTTCTAAAAATGCTTATATAAAAGGCACTCGTATTTTTTTGCATTGGTTGTGTACTTCATCTTTATGCATAGTTAGTAAGCAATACAATACGACTTTAAGGTTCACCAAATACAGAAACAATATTACGCGTACATTTAAAGAAGACCAAAAAAAAAGAGGTATTACATTATTTCAGATTTCTGCCAGGCAACCTTTGGATGAATTTTAGATTACGGACAAGCAGAGACTATTTATTACATTTTTTTTTCACACAAGGCTGGTTAGCCCCATACTGAACCATTTCTAGCTCGTATTATGGTTGCTAACACAACTGATATACTACATATACATACATACATATTATATATAAATACATATTTTAACACCCATACCCACAGCCAACAAATTTAGTTAAGCACAAAGATGTTGACTGGGCCGGGAATCGAACCCGGAACCTTCTGATTAGCAGACCGGCATGATAACCTTTACGCCAACGAGGTCGTCAATGTTATTGAAATGTAGATACATAATTAATTATAGTGTATCTGCTTAGTAGCGACTAAATCTTTGAAATATGTACAGTAATACCCCGGACTTACGCGATAGGTGGGACCGAGCGCTATCCGCGTAAGTCGAATTCGCGTAAGTCGGGATACAATTTTGCATATACATACCTATAAAGTCTTACAAAGTATGTTTAATTGGGACCGGAGACTATAATTTAGGAAATATTAAACAATAATTTAGGAAATAAATTTTAATTTAATTCTAGATAATATGACAAACTATATTAATAAAATGTATAAACACAATCTGAAGTGCGCGGCTTTCAAACAAAACAACGTTAAAATAGACGAGAAAATTAAATCGCGTAACTCCGAATTCGCGTAAGTCGAGGTAGCGTAAGTCGGGGTATTACTGTACCCGGGTATTACCGGCCTGCCTCGGTAATTGACCAGTTACCGGCCACAGGCGACAGTCGCGTGTGAGCTCACCCTAATTTACTTTACACTTGACCCGAATTGAGGAAATCTAGTCCATCAAATAACACTTAAGGGGGATTTGTAGTGGAATGAGTGGAGTTGATTTCCGGAGGCGAATTCTGCTGTAAGTGAATATCCGATGCTCATTCGACATTATTGATTTTATTTTTTGATTGTGTGAGCTTAACATTTAGTTTTTATTTAATAGTTTTAAAAGAAAATAAAAATGTGTTTAGTGCACACATTGGGTACTTACAGAATCACTTTTATAAGATTTCTTTACAATTATTCTTACTAACTACTACAAGAAGTAAGCAATTTCGATTAGCTTTAGATAAATTACTAAAACTAGTCCATGCAGCATGCAAACATTCGCCAGCGCAGAATTGAATCAGTTTAGTTCATTATATAGAAATATGTATCTGCACAAAAGTAGAAGTGGCTGCATGTTTTTATTTTTGACGTGACAACGTCTTAAATTAGGTTGCGGCTGGGAGTCACTTATGAAAAAGTGTAACGCCCGGTAACGTTACGATGAGTCACCGAACGAGAGAGAGGCCCGCCGAATGCCTTGCGTCTCTCTCCCACTCAACTATGATCGGTCTGCCGCGCGCGCAGCACGCGGCAGACGTTGTCACGTAAATCTTCGCCCGTAAAACCGACTTTACAGGCAACCATTTTTTTTATATTAGATGGGTTTGCGCTTGATCACTATTCTCCTAATAGTAAACGAACTTGTGATCTAAAGTGAAACACGCTTACCGACAAGAAACCGGCTGCAAAACACACATCATCATCATCATTATTATTATCACCCCGTCTGCGTCCACTGCTGGACATATGCCTCTCTCAAAGCACGCCACTTGACCCTGCTCCTCGGTCGCTACTTTGCTCCACGTATCATCGCATCGTCTGGCCAAGTGCCCTGCCCAGCTCCATTTCAGATTCCTGACTGCATATCCGACGTCTCGAACTTTCGTTCGTTGTCGGATTTCAGTGTTGCGGACTCGGTCTATTAATAAAGATAAAGATAAAGATAAAGATAAAGATAAAGATAAAGATAAAGATAAAGATAAAGATAAAGATAAAGATAAAGATAAAGATAAAGATAAAGATAAAGATAAAGATAAAGATAAAGATAAAGATAAAGATAAAGATAAAGATAAAGATAAAGATAAGATAAAGATAAAGATAAAGATAAAGATAAAGATAAAGATAAAGATAAAGATAAAGATAAGATAAAGATAAAGATAAAGATAAAGATAAAGATAAAGATAAAGATAAAGATAAAGATAAAGATAAAGATAAAGATAAAGATAAAGATAAAGATAAAGATAAAGATAAAGATAAAGATAAAGATAAAGATAAA